>VXBI01011734.1:71242-193512 GCA_013397375.1 Toxostoma redivivum
CCCCCCGCCCCGCCCCGTGGTGCCGCCGTAGCGCCCGCGCCGCCCGCCCCCGGCTCCGGGCTCCGGGCTCCGGGCTCGGGCAGGTGCGGGTCTGGAGCTGGGATAGGGGCTGGGACTGGGGGCTGGACCTGCTGGCTGGAGCTGGTGCTGGTGGCTGGAGCTAGAGCTGGGGCTGGTGCTGGTGGTTGGAGCTGGTGCTGGTGGCTGGAGCTAGAGCTGGGGCTGGATCTGGGGCTGGGGATGGAGCTGGTGGCTGGAGANGGCCGGGGCCGGAGCTGGAGCTGGGGATGCAGCTAGGGGCTGGAGCTGGGGATGCAGCTGGGACTGGAGCTGGGGATGGGGATGCAGCTGGGGGCCGGAGCTGGGGCACCGCTGCCCGGGGCAGCCCCGTCTGAGCGGGCTGGCCACGACAGGCGGAAAGGAACGCGGGCAGGAGGAAACGGGCTGAGGGCAGGTGATGCCGGGACAAATATGATGGATGTATAGCCATACACTTAAAAAAATGCACCGTCAGATTTCTCTGCTTCTTAGTCACAGAATCACAGATTATATTTGGGAGGGATCTTAAACATTATCTAGTCCTAACCTCCCGGGCCATGGGCAGGAACACTTCCCACTAGACCAGGTTGCTCAAGCCCTTATCCAGGCTGGCCTTGAGCACTGTCACGGCTGGGGCATCACAACCTCCCTAAGCAACCTGGTCCAGTGTCTCACCACCCTCACAGTAAAGAATTTCTTCCGAATGTAAAGAACTCCTTCCTATTATTTTTCAGTAACATGCGTTTATGGGAACATGTAGAGAGACAAAAACTTACTTGATTCTGACATAAAAACATACTCGATTCTCAGATGTTACATTGCACAGTATATTTAATAGCAGTATTTTCTCTCTTACCATTCATTGTGGTAATTGTTGCTGACCCTCCTATTGATTAATGCACATGTGGTAACCTTGTTCATCTGCTCCCCAGAGAGGGTCTACTTGAAAAAACAACCATTAGCAGGACTACAATCTGGGCTTTAAGCATATGCACACTAGGAGTGAAAAGGACTGCTTTTCCCCAAAAAGGATGATGAAATTCTCAATATGAAACTCAGTTGAGGTTCCACATATATGTCTGCTTATAGGACTTAATGAGCTTGCAGAAGTTTTACTTTCAGCAATCATATTTTTGGGCAAATATTCCCTTTACATTTATGTATGCTGTCCTGGTTTCAGTTGGGATATAGTTAATTTTCCCATAACATCTATAAAAGGCCCCAGTTTCTGTTGGGAACCTCTGTTTGCTATTAGACCGTAAATATTAAATAGTCTCAAAAATAATGAAGAGCAAATGTGCCTTTAATGTGTAATGCAGAGCATAGCATCAGTAACAGGAAAGGTGATGCATTCATCTAGACCTTGAAGAGGAAAGAGGACACTGGTGAGTGCTGACATACTGATTGTTGTGTATCCAAAGAGTCATAATTACTAATTTATTAACCTGGCATCAGAATTAGATCCATTACTTATGTAGAGCTCCAAGCTATGCTCTGCCAAAAGATGATACCATCCTTCCTTGGCAGTGACAAGACATCTATAATTCAGAGACATGAGATGGTTACAGCTGAAAACCAAAAAAAGCCTAAAATGCCTGTAATAAAAATTCTGTGCTTTTAAAATATCTTCTAAGCACTGGCATCTACCTTCCTGCCACAAAAGGTCAGGAAGAATTCTGGACCTTTCCCTGCTCTAAGACTGTTTCCATGGAAAATTGCAAATCACATATTTTAATCACACAAATTTGCTCTTCTGTTCAGTAGAGATTAGGGCACCTGAGACCCGTGGGCTTCTGCAAGCCACCCGTGGCACGTGTGGGGTGGAAATTTCCCAGGTACGTTTGCAAAGCGTTGTACCAGTAGTAGGAGTAAGAAGAAGCTGTGCAGCAGCACTGCCATTGCCATAGTAACTCAGCTCCAGAGCTGAGCTGATTCAATTGTCGGAGCCTGTTTTATCTTTTTGCATTTCAAGCTCAAATTTTTGCCTTGCTAAGAAACAAGATATGAGAAGTGAAGTCTTCAGGCCGCCTCAGGATTCATAATGGGATGTGATTCTCTTTGATCTTCTCTCCTCTTGGCGTAGAGATTAATAGCCTTATCATAAATCATAAAACAATCATTAACTTTCAGGCAAACATTTTTTTTCCCTTATAGTCATGTATATCTTATAAATATTGAGAAATTAAGTCACTTTTCAGTAATTGATGAATTAATTCATTTTTAAGTCACTTATTAAAATATTTTCACTTTGCACTAGTTAATCATCAGTACTGGGAGGAACACATATTTGATATGAACATGTGGTATCACTCTTACTCCTCTCTTATGTCTTTTACAAACCAGCAGGATCTCTGCACTACCTATAAAACTAATTTTATAACCAGAGTGTAACTGAAGAAATCTGTGTTTGCTGGAAAGAAAAAATGTTATGCATTCATAAGGGCCTCAGAAAACCTACAGAACACAGTGTCTTCTTAGCCTTTCCTTGCTTTACTCCCTCCTGAAAAACAACAGCTCTCTGGGAAGCTGCAGAGGGCTGCAGATTCAGCAGAAGCTCCTGGGCTGCAGGAGCTGCCAGGGGAGGCTGGGCACTGCGCCAGGCCCTGGGCTTAGACCTTATGCTTTCCTGAGTGGGAAGCAAGGTATATGAAGCAGTTTTTATTCCAGGCTTTGCTACCAAGTTCTTCATTCTGGTAGAGAGTTCTGCCAGAAGAAGGTTATGGGGGAGAGATGTGGTGAAATACAGAGGATCACAGAGTATGTTTTGCTGCTGCCTCTGAATTTTCTCAGTGGGAGGGGGAATGGGATTCCAATTCAGCAGAGTTCTGCTAGCCAGCAGTTAGCTGTGTCCATCAGCACAGTCACAAGGAACTCATTGCATTGACACTTCCACATCTGAACTGCTGAGAGAAAAGCTTCACCTGATGTTTTTGCAAATCTTTCTGTGAAATTTGTTTTTCTAAGTTTATTTGTTATATCTGATGGCCATTGTTTTGAGACATCCACAAATGCTGTTTTCCAGTTTACTTTCTTGCAGTGTAGTAGTTTTGCCCATGAGCTGCTAGAATAACAGCAGGAAAGCAGTACAACTAAAGTCTCAATATCCTAATTAAGTATCCAGATACCTCAGTTCAGAATTGGGCACTTCAGAAGAATAAGCAAAAACATAACATACTCAGGAGAGAATCACCTAGAGCTCAGCAGTATGTACAGGAGTACCTTTGCATCATTCCACACAAGTTGTTTATTCATGCTGCCAGCAGAGACCAAGTTTCGACTGCTACCTTCTCTCTCTGTGGTAGAGTCTTTAATGATTCTTTCTGTTTCCATGAATTTCCCTTTTCTGTGTAGTAGCTCAGCTTCAGCAAGAAGGCTTCAAATCCTCACTTTTGTTCTGACCAGTTCTTCAGAATGGAACAAGCAAGATTTGTAGGAAGTCAAAGACAGTAGTCAGCCCAGGTGGCAAAAGGAGTGGATTTTTTTTGGTGTAATAATTAAAATATTTAAAAGGCTGGACAAGGATTCCTGCCTTATGTGAATTGTTACTCCACAGTCACCTCGCACACCTTTGCTATTTTTATGCAGTCATCATTTGGTAGTAGCATATACTTGCAAAATTTGACTTTGTGGAGGAGTGAATGCTTCCACACTCAGATTATCACTCAAAGAATGCCGGTCCAAAACCAGGCTGGCTCATTGCTCAGACCAGGACTGTTTCAAATTTTTTTAAATACTGAAAGTTCTCGTGGACATTTGGGATGGAAACCAAAGACACATTTTGTGATCTTATGTTCATTAGGGTTAGATGGCTTTCTCACAAAGTTATTTTGGAGAGTTTTGGTGCCTAAATGTCTCTAGATTCAATTTCATGGGTCTGAGTTTTTCTTTTATATTTTGGCACTTGGCTTTCACAGGTTGACAAAGTGCAGGCAATACCTGTACTGGCCATAGGCCATGTTTTGGTTTTGAATTACATCACCCTGTGAGGTCAATGATGAATGAGGCAGAGAGCAGTGCTGGGCCCTGTAATCCCAAGACTATATGATTTCATTAATGCAGGCACATAGCTGATAATGCTCCTGTTGGTGACTTAGAAAGCATCTGTACTTTGCCAGCTGAGACAAGTTTGCTTATCAAATGTGTCGATCCTGTTTTTCTATTCAGATGGGTTGTATAATATCAGCAGATCTCACTCAAACATTTCACAAATGCTAAAAAAGAAGACCAGCTGGAGCTAAACATTTTCATAGCAATACTTTACATTAGAAGTCAGCAGAGAATTACCTGGAAAAATTCTCTAATCTTCTTTCAGAAATACTAGAAAATGAGAGAAAGATGAGAAGACTATGAATATCATTTTAAGACAAAGAAAATAGAAAAAGGCAAAGATTGCTTTACATTGGTCTTTGGCAAAATAATAGAATAATTAAGTTGGGACTCTGATAACACAAATCATAGGTTAAAAATATAAGTAATAGGTATCAGGACATCTTTATAGGAAGCATATCCTGTAAGAAAGGCTCATTGGAATGAATAGTAACATTTTAAAACTTATAGACAAATTCAAAGAAAATACATCTGGGACAAATAATAAAGCTCTGCCAACAGGAGGGGAAACTATTTGGGAAAGCAAATTTGAGAAAAATGCTTTTAGCCCTAAGTAGCCAATATCTCAATATGAGTTCTTAGACTTAGACTGTGGTTAAGAGAACTAATTCAGAAGTGGAATATTTAGCTGAAATAGGGGAGGGATCTTGCCTGTGTACAAAGTGTAAGATATCTGCTGGAACAGTGTGTTCAGTGCTATTGGGAAAGAGTTCAAGGGAAATACTACTTTCTGCAAGACATTTATTTAATCTGACTTCTGATAAGAGTCGTGTGATCTGTTTGTACTAGACAGATCTCTGTCAGTACTACTCAGTGAATTGCAAGCCAGAAAGCAATTTAAAGCACTGTGCACTTTCAGATGTTTGTGAAGCAGCCTATATATATAGAAAGGACTTGGGCTGACTTGTCTGACTTCAGGCATCTGAAGTTACCGTGTGAAATTATGAGATATAGAGAGGCAGAGTCATGGCAAGCAGGCACATCTGTGCCTGTACCCACACTGGAGGTAGAGGTGCAAGGAAGGATCTGTGGCCAGCAACTGCCTGGATTTAAACATCTCTTCCCAGGGGTCCCAGAGCTCTGCCAAAACTCATGACTCAGCTCTGCATCCAAACACTTGGGTAAATATATGAAATTTGGGTTAAAGTGCAGATTTGATCTGCTTTTGAAATAGTGTAAACCCATTAAAAAATCTATCTAGAAATGATTACCGTTACTTATTGTAACAGTCACTCCCTGTGACTGTCAAAGTCTGTTAGTTTGTAGATGTGTGGTCTAAGTGGCGCAGAAATATTCTGCGTTTTAGACTGCAGCTGTGCCTGAGCTGTAACAATAAAATCTGGTATTGCTATATGGGTCCAATTTTTCTGATTTATAAAATGGTTGTACATAGCAGGACATGTATTTTGATAACCTCTGAGAAGATTACTGCATGGTCCAGCGTAAGAGATTAGGAGTGGCCCTTGTTATGATTCCTAAAATCCAACCATCTAAGCTCAATAATGGTATCCTACTGCAACAAATGGCTTTTTTATATCATGTAAATTCTATACAGACTTGCAATAGAGCTTGGGATGCAGCTGTGGTGAGGTCCTGAAAAAAATGATGGTGTGCAGCTACTTCTGGTAGATGAGTCCTGGTGTAATCTTCAACCTTAATTGGTTTAGGTTTTGGTATGATATTTCTGAAACCTGAATACTCAGGGGAAACAGATTGGTCAGAGACAGACAAACACAATGATTCTTACCTCATTTTGAAAGCTTTTCTGCTTTGGGGCAAGTGTTCATTTTTATCTTGGCTCAGTGGTATCAGCCAAGCATTATTTAAGCTGGAGGATACAGACATGGTGGATCTGAGAGACATTTTTTATATTAAGTCAGAATAAGTGAGAAAGTAAGTCGTGGTGGTATTCAGCAGTTAATTATTTCTGAGTGCTGCATCTCCTAGGGTTATCAAGGAAATAATTTTAGTATCTTGCTTTATTTTCCTCAGTACCTTATGTGTGAAATTATGAGATATGGAGAGGCTTATAGTATATAGCATTTGCATCACAGAGTGGACAGAAAAAGCATTTGATTGGGAATCTGAAGTGCAACTTGGATATTTTAGTTCCATCTGGAAACAAGGGTCATTTGTAAAAGGATTTTATGACCCCAAAACAGGTGTCTGAGAAGTGTCTGCTCATTTAACTTGCAGACCTAACTGGATTTCTATGTTCTGATGTGTAGAAAATTTATTTCTGATCTACTTTTATTCTGTTCTTAGCATGCAGGTGGAGAAGAGTCTGACTTTGAATCCTCTTCACTGTGGGAAAGGATAAGTATGCATTGAAATGTGTATATCAGAAAGTTTTACTGGAATTGAAGCACACTCTTGCAGAGCTCTTAAGGTGAGCTCAAAATTAGTTGAAGACATTTAATATGTTTAAGAGTATGAACTCTCACTGACCTGGTGTCTAACATGGTTCTTAAGAGCTCTCTCCTTTGAATCAAAGTAATGCCTTGCCAATTACCACATGATTCTGCCAAAATGTAATGATTGGAACCAGTACAATTTTCATCAGTTTATAAAAGCACTCACCCAGGAGCGAAAGGAAAATGAGATACCATGATGGTGTGGAAGGAGATGGCATCTAGAATGTCCCCACAGGCTCCTCTGTATGAGCCAGAAAGCTCTGCACGAGCTGTAGCCAAGTGAGATGGGATACAGGAGGTGACAGTCAGTTCTAGGTCCTTGGGAGGCAAACGCAAGGCAATGGGGAAAGGATGTCAAATGTGCACATGTGATCTGAGGCACTGCTGGTCAAATAATAAAAATATGATTTCCCATGCTCCATAAATGAAGCTCGAATCCATTTCAATTGCAACTGAAATAAGAAAACCAGCATAAACTGTACATAATTGTCAATGTCAGTAGCTGTCCAGCTTCAGGGAAGAGCAAAAACTGTATTAGCAGAGCATTGTAATTTGAGCTCAGGATAACTAAATTGAACTTAACCATATTTCAAAGGTAACAGCAGAAGAATGGTCAAAGCAGAAGCTTTTTACCTTGGTCCTTTTAATGGCAAAAATATTAACAATACTTCCCCCCTCCCACCACCACCAAGTAGACTTCAAAAACTAAGAATCTTGCCAAGTCTTTTATCCTAATCTTCTTATTAAGCACTCCATTAGTCCTTCTGGGGTTGCTTTAATATTAAGATTTGGGATATGCATGAATTTTTCAGTTCTGAGGTTCAGTATTGAAGAAATAGGAATTTATATATGTGTATTCATTGGTAAACTAGCTCATGAAAACTTGAATAGCTCAGAAGAGGAACCAGAAATATGTTTTTTAATTTATTCAACTGATGTTATAGTATTTATATTTTGATCTTATTCTTAGAGCCTGATCTTGCTTCTGTCAACTTCATAGTATTGATGTAAATAAGCCAAGGTGCATAACACAGTTACTCTTCTCCTCCTGCCCTTGTTCCTTTCTGTCTTTACTGACATTCTTGGCTAGACACTTACCCAGAAGTGCTGTCCACATAGGTACTCTCTAAGAAGGTTTGGAGGTTGAATTGTGAACCAGGATAAGCCCTTTTTACATATTTTTTCAGTATCTATTTGAATATGATCTTGAATAGGGCCCTGAAATACTACTTCATATGAACAATAGATGGTAATATGAATAGGAGTAAATAGTTTAGTTTAATGACTTCAACAGCAGAAAGATTATAGGGATGCCAGTTGGGCTACAAATTCTGAAATAGTCAAATAGAATGATTACTAAATGGATTCAAAATCACTGGTATAAGGGTTTTGGAGCAGTGTGTTTGTAGTTCACAAACTACACTAACCTGTGTATGGCTCCTCACAGGTAATTTCTGCTTGATAACAACTGCCCACATAACATGTGAATAAAGTATGTTGTTACCATCCTCTCAGTCCCTTTCAATAAAATAAGTGTGCCATCTGAAACAATTAAAAAGCAAATGCTAAACTTTTAAAATTTTTTTTAATCTAGGCATCTACTTTAGACAATGGCAATATCACATTTTCCACACCTGTCAATAAATAACAGTGAGACTGTTTTGATTCAAAGCCTTGTGAAGTTTTTGAGAACATTGAATACATGAAGGGCATAAATAAGAGTGCCTCACTTTAAATAAAAGATGTATGTTTGTAGGGCTGCTGAAGATTTTTAATGTTTATAAATGTCAAGAAGAAAGGAGAATTTTAATCTCAATTTTGCATCTATTTTTATTTACACTCTAAGTTTCAGATTTTATTTCATTTTTCTCTAAAAGAAGACAAGATAAACAAGAAAATATTTCCTTCTGATAATGAATTGTTGACTGTGTCAAATATACTGTTGACTTATAGTGTGATTGTTAAGGTGGAAGAACTGAGTTAGATCCATGAATTATGAGTAAGAGTGCAAGAGTGCATCAGCCCCCCTTAGCAGTTTCTTGAGGCTCAGCTGTGTTTTGCCCTTCTCTCTGGATGAGCCCTTTGGCTGCAGCCAGCGCGGAGGCAGAGCTCCTGCTGAGGGATATGTTGGCTCTCTCTGTGTTGTTCCAAACTGGCTGGAGGCACCCAGCCAGTGATCCCCAGCTGCACATGTCTGACACCCATCCCTCAGCTCAATTTAGTTGCTAATTGCAACAAATCCTCCTAGAATTCAAGTGCAGGGGCATCTGTGTAAGTGTAGGGACAGGCATTTCATATCCCATTCCCCCGGGAGCTGCCCTGGGTACAGTGCCACCTGGCACCAATGGATCTCAACATTCCCTGCTGCAGCACAAAACAGTGTTGGGCAAGCTTTAGTTCAGGAAAGATAAGGGATTGGTTCTCAAATATTTCTGAGATATGACTCAAACCCACAGTTCCTGAACACTCATAATTACCAGCACAACTGAAAGGTTGTGTTCTGCCCTGTAGCTCCTACCAAAAGTAAGGCCTCAGCTTTGGAATCACCTACTGAGGAATTGCTGTAGAAACTAAGAGGGACTTGAATTAATACAGTTATTGCACACTCACTGGTGTGCAATGGGAATTTCAGAAGATTTAAAATTAGTAAAAACATATGTTATTAAAAGTTACCTATTCTACACATTCGTTTTCCTTTTTTCATTGTACTTTGCTCACTTAATCTAGATGTCAAGTGGTCAGTGGGCCTTTCAAATTATTTGGGGGGGAATAACCAATGCAGATTCAGACTTTCAAAAGCATTAATTTTTCCTTTGAAAAGTGTATAGAATGTATGTAAGTATGGTAAATGGTAGATACCATTTATTATTCCATACACCTTTTATTTTTTCTTGTAATTTTCATTTTAATACAGATATTTTGTAAGACATTATGAGAGACTATCATAACTGTTTACTGTGGGTTTGGATTGATTTTAAGCAGTCAAGAGCATCCACTCAATCCACTCAAAACATTAGTCTTGATTTTTCATGGAAGGCAGATTTAACCCTCATCAATGTATAATTCCACAAATGCAGGACTTTGATGCAAGGAGGACTGTCATTCTGCTCATGGCAAGTCTGCAGGATCTGCCCTCAGATCAGTATTAAAACTTCTGTAAGATAACTTAAAACCTTCATAAACAATATTTTTTAAATAACACCCAGTGTTGCTTTTACGGTATCAGTAGAGTTAAAAGAAACATATTTTGAGCCTGGACTCAAGGGAGAACTTGTGACAAAATGAAATATAGCCTGCTGAAACCTTCTGTAAGCAAATACCACAAGCTGTGCCAAACAATTATGTTAGTTTCACATTAAAAGTAATACCAAATAGAAAGAGAGGGCTTGCATGTTCATGTCACCACTGTTTTTAAGTGGTACACCCATGAAAAAGGCTAGCAATCATCTGGGAAAAAGGCCATTAAGCCATAAACTGTTTATACAAATATCCAGTACAGAAATTAGTTTTAAGGACTTGTTTTTTAATAAGGAAGAAATGGATTTGAGTATCAGAACTGCTTTCTAATACTATTTAGGAGTATTAGAAACTCTGTTATTTAAGAATTTAGTTTTCATTACAGTTTAGTTATGGATGGGCTCCTCTGATCCTGTATACATACAGACTATTTTTTTCTTTTAATTGTGAGAAGCTATAGTATAGCATCTGCTCTTTGCAACAAAGCAGCAAATAGGGGATTAGTGTTCAGTTCATGCCTGGTACATGGCAACTTTTGAGTTTATAAATGGATTTCAGTGGACACCACTGAAGTGGTGAGTTTATATCTACTTAAAACATCAGGTGAGGGACTCGTGCCAAACCCAACAACTTGTGATGTACTCTTACCCAAAGATACCAAGTTTTGTGTGCTGTTGATTGGTGTGGGATCTCATGCTCCTTCCTCAGGGACGTGATGCAATTTCTCATCAGATACTCCAATGCTTTTGCAAGCAGTCTGTATCTGTGACCTGACCTTGACCTCCAGAGAAACTCCTTTCTCCACTGCAGCAGATGAAACTGATGTGGCTGGAGAATACAGGGCTTCATAATGAGGGAGCATTTTATCTTTAGAGGTTGCCAGAACACACTGACAACAAATTTGATTTCAGAGCTGAGTTCAACTTTTTTTAAAGAATCCCTTATTTTTGCCAACTGGAATCTTCACAAAATAGGTTTAGCAATGCTTCAACAGAAATACAGGTACTTCTTGGTTTTATATCTATTTTTTTCAAAAATTTGTATATTGGTTTATTTGTTGCCCCAAATATGTGTTAGAAGGCACCTTTCCTTTGTACCTTACAAAACTTCCTTTTCACAGACTATCACAAACCAAAATTATCTACATAACACTAATCCTACCCAGTCTAATCTCACCGAAATTATTGTATTCAGCTATATTTTTTGTATCATTCAGCAAATCATTCAGCACATTTTCAGGGTTCCCTAATTCATCTTCTCCCAAGTACTGTACAATTTCTCCTTCCATCTTCTGTCTACTTCAATATGTAAGAAATATTAGTTCAGAAGTCTGAAGCTTGTTTTAATCTAAGATAAGAACATTTCGGGATTTCAGATGTTAGTATATTTTTTTTGTGCTTTGTAAGGTGGAAACGTTCACTGGCAGGTCCTCTTTCAATGAAAGGCAACTAATAACATCAGCAGAGGTGGTGTTACTTTTTTCTTTTTCAATTAGAATCTCATGTTCTGTAGAAATAGAGAGAGTAATTAAATCTCTTACTGGTTTTGTATAATAATGTGTCACAAATGCTATTCATACTCCTGACTTTTTCACAGTTCTTAGATGATGGGATGCCTTTTCTAGTTTTTCTTAATGAGCACTTACATCTGCTTATATTGAAGACATTGTGGGTTTTCTCCAGTTTCTTGTTAGAAGCCACTATTTGGTTCCAAATAGGACTAGAAAATAATATGAACAATATGAAGTCATACTTGGAATTGTTCCCAGTCAGAAAATGCTTTTAGATCAAGAGTACAACAACATCCAATATTTAAAATAATGGCAATACTAAATAAACTTGAATTCTGTCCTATGGAGTGAAGAAGTTAAATGGTACCTTACTCCTCAGAGTAATTAGGAAGTTTGCATGGAAGTTGGTTTAGTATTTCAAATAACAGTTTTTTTATCATAGTCCTGCAGGTTCCGGATATTGGCAAATATAATTGTCTTTGTAATAATTATAAATGCATTTGAAATGTTCTAAGTGGTAAAATGGCTTCTTATTCTGCTGCTTCTTATGGGAGTGTTGGAGCAGCATGAGAGAAGCCTTGATTCTGCAGATGGAATGGTGTGCATGTGCTTCCCCCAGGCTGTGTAGAGGCTCAGGCATCTGCTTATCTGGTGATGCTCAGATTTTTTCTTGCTGAATGTAACAAATCAGGTTTGTTCCTATCATCAGGCTGTATGTGGTTTGGTTTCCTCCTCTGTTATCAAATAATAAGTATGTTCTCTAGATGGTAATAGAAATTATTCTAGGAGTAAGTATTTCAACTGTACCTGTATTGATTCTGGTAGATACATTTCTAACTTGCTCTTAGAAGTCTCTAGCAATGGTTTCTATAATCTCCCCAACATTACTCTTCCACTCTTAGTTATTTTTACTTGGTGTTTGAACTTTCTGTGCTAAAGTGTTAAAGTCATTACTTCTTGTCCTGTACTCCACAGCCATGAAGACAGACTGCACTGTTTTTAGCAACTTTTATGCATGTGAATATTTCCTCCTGCTTATCTCAGTTCTTCCTTATTCTGTTCAGCACGATTCCTTCATTTATTTTCATTTATTCTGTTTAAAACAATCACCTTATTATACTCAGATGATATAACTTGTTAGGATGTTTTTAAATTCTAACCATTCTTCAAAGCTTTGACAGTCCCATTCAGTTTGGAGTTGTCGGCACATTAACACTATAGTCCTTATTTCATTATGCAGGGCACTAATGGAACTATTTGCCAGACCCAGGATGGATCCCTGAGGACCCTACTGAAATACATGTTGCCATTTTTACAATGAAGCATTGATAACTGTCCTCCTGGTATTATTTTGCAACTGGTTTCACATCAAGAAAAAGATAGTTCCACCTCTATCACATGTCCCTAGTTTGCTTTGAGAATGCACTGTCAGTACAGTGTCACAAGTACTAAAATCAAAATATGTGACTTCAGCTGTTTCTCTCTTACCCACATGCCTGTGACCCTGTCACACAGGAATTTATATTGGCTTGACATAATTTATTCTTAACTAATCCACACTGACTCTTAGTCATCTCCTTCTCTGCCGGATGCTTACAGATAATTTGTAGAAAAATGCTCATTTTGGTTCTGACTGGGAGGGGGGAGGAATTGAGATTACACTGTCACCATTGGTGGCTGTCAGCTGAATGTCAGTGGATAGTACCAGAATAAAACCTACCTCTTCAGACTCTTCACCCTAGATGCCCTCCAGACTGCAGCAGGGATCCCTGCTGCCTGGGAGTTAGGTTGTGTCTGTGCCAGCCAGCCTTTGTGCCAGGGACTGGTTCCTGGCACATTCATCTGACTCCTTGGGAGGCAGCTTCATTCTTCTTAACCTCTTGCATCCCTTTTCAAAACTGCAATCTAGCACAGTTCTCACCAGTGGCAAGCACTTGATTGGCAAGTGATCTTTTTAGTGAAATGAAACTTGGCAGCATGATTTGTTCATACTCACTGAATGGTAGACTAACAGTTCAAATTTTCCTCTTATGATTGAAGTCCTCCAAATGTCCATTGCATCACTTTTCTTTTTCCCTTGTATGAGAGCAGTAATTTTGTCTTGAAGTTAAAATCTGTTATCTGATAGCCCTTTTAGAGTGAATTTTATTGAAGTGTTAGCTCAAGTGCTTATTTTCACTAAAATGTGACAGCTTAATAGCTATTTTAATCTCACTACATTTTAAAATGATGTCTGGTGTTTTCTTTTTCCAGAAAGTGAACATGTCGAAGATGAGAACAAATAACATAAACCTATATGTATTTGCATGCATTATGTATGATATAATAAATGTATTTATCTCAGAATAAACTTTTTATATGTGCTTTTTAAAAATAAAATAATAATCAAAATCAATTTAATGAAGTTATTTAATTAGCTCATACCTCTAGCACAGAAAAAATGAGACAGTCCCCAGATGTTGCTGGCACATTCCCTGGATGCTCTTGCAAGCAAGTTGCAGCACTGGCAGGCAGGGCATTCTGGGGGAAGGATTTTGCATGTCCTGTTGACTAAGGCATGATGGGTAGAAAAGGTGCCTTGGGAAGGCTGTAGTTGTTGTTCCATTCCCAGAGCTGTACACTAAAGAGGTGGCCTTGTTGTCTGTTTTCTTCCCCTTTGTGACTGAACCAATGATTTATAGTCATTGCCTCCAGTTAGGAGCTTGTTCTGCCAACTTGATGCAGACCATTTGAAAACTCACACACATTTAAAAATAAGCAAGGATAATTTCAAAAGCAAAACCAAACCAAACAAAAAAATAGTCAGGTGAACTTCGGAAAGCAGTTTTCCATAAGTGATAGAGTAAATTATTAATTCCAGAAAAAAGATCATTATGCAGATAGCATTAAAAATATGGCAAAGACTTCTCTTACTTGCTTTCATGGATACCCTACAAAGGTGTTTCTGCTATTAAGGCTGGAGGACACACATGACTGTAAACGTGGAAACTTCTGCAAAGAAAGCATGGGAGAAGGAAGCTCATAGACTCTGTGCTTGTCATAAATAGTTATTAGCCTGGATCTTTTGTCTGCCTGAATGTAATACCCTCTTTCTTGTTTTTATTCTTTAATTATTACTGCTGTTTGTCAATTTATGAGGTTAGGGGATCATAGTAACATTTATAAAAGTAGGAACACCATGTACTAGTGTGCATGCATCTAAAAATATCAGAAACATTCTGATTTGAAAGGTGAGGTAGTGCACTGTTTTATCTAGATACTTCCCATTCCAGGAGATTTCTGTTTCCTAATTCTAGGCTGCGGGCTAAGAAAATTAATAAGTTTGGTTTTTTTCAACTTGGACAAACTATTTGATGGATAAGGAGCTTGCTGGATGGCCACAGTTTTAAACTAAAAGAGAGTAGGTTGAGATTGGACTAAAGGAAGAAGTTCTTCACTGTGAGGGTCATGAGGCACTGGAACAGTTTGCACAGAGAAGCTGAGAATGCCCCATCCATGGATGTGTTCAGGGCCAGGCTGGATGGGGCATCCACAATCCAAAGAGAAATCTGGTCTAGTGGACAGTGTCCCTGCCCATGGGAGGAGGGATAGATGATCATTATAGATCATCTATCCAAATGATGATATATTTTCCAAACCAAATGATTCTATCATTCTGTGGTTCTGTGACTTTATACATAACCTTTAAATGGGTGCATAGGTGAGACATAAATTCAGATTCAGCATTAGAAGATGTTAATGACATCTTTTTCAAATAACAGGCAAATTAGTCTAAACAGAATTCCAGACCTGAAAAGATCTGGGTATAATTTGTCTGCACTTGTAATATGCCATTTGAAAGGGATAGAGTGGATACAAAGAAGCTGTAGTTAGCAAGGGAACGAATTAAAGGGAAAACAGAAAACAGTAACTTTAATGGACTTTCGTTGGGCGTGGCTGGGCCCACACAAAAGAGAGAACACAGCACACATCTGACTCCGAGTAGATGAACAGGAAAAGGGCCCTTTATTTACATGACATGACCATTTACAGAATTCCAACCATGGTCGAGAATTGGGCAGGTGAAGATCAGTCTCTCAGCTTCACTGGCTCTTCAGCCGTCAGTCAGACCAGAGTCACACCGCTCTCTTCCTCCACTGAGGAATGCAAACAACCCTCCGTTTATCAGAGAGAGCCTGAGAACTGTTGGACAAATGTGTAAACATCAGAACATCAGAAGGTGAGTAAATCCAGGGGCAACAGACTTTGTGTTTTGCAGAAGGAAACTACCCGGGGAGCTGTTTGCAGACTCTGTTCTCCGGCACCCTCTCCTGGCTGGCTCAAGAGAGGCAAAACGGGCTCAGAATGTGCCAGGTCTTCTGGGGATGCAGATGACAGACTGCACCTACATTTTCAGTGGAAAGTTAAAGTGGAAATAAAGTGGATGAGAGAAACAAAATTATTTTTCTATTTCCTGTAGGTACCATGAGCCTATCTGCGGGATTGAAGAGGGGCTGTGTTTATCATTTGGGAAATGAAATCGTGCATTTGCATTCTCACATGCTCAGACACAGACCCAGACCATAAACTTGTGCTATGTGGTGAAACCACAGTGCTGGTGCTGCAGAAAAGTCACTCCAGTGGGTACAGGCACGTCCACCTCCCCTGTGCTTTCCCAAACACTGCATCCACAGCTTCCAGTCACTAAGCACGACGTATCTCAGGGAACACAGTACAGGGATTTTAGCTGCAGTTCTGGAAGGAGAGGAGCAGTAAAACAAAATCCGTGTACTGTCAACATTGATTTCATGCCTAACATGAATAATTTCTTCCAAGTATGCAAAACAGGGAAAGAACATTTTCTAACCAGGTAATCACTTACTTCAGTTGCAGATGTAGTCCTAAAGTACAGTAGTTGCATTAGTCTTAAATTTCACTTGATGCATATGAATGTAAGATGTTATGAAGTTAGAGGCTGGGCTCTTGGTATCACGCTGTTTTGTGAAAATGTTGGCATTCTATATTGTAAGAACATCTCAGATAAATGGCAGTTAGATGTTTTTCGTGCCTTTAAGGAATTTTGGTAAGGACGTTTATACTTAGAGATGTATGCAATGCATAAGAGTAAATGAATCTTTCATAACATATATATATATATAAATAAATACATATAGAAAAGATTGCATCTAAAAGAAAATATATTTCTAAATTACTATGACGATGTGAGTGATTTTCAAGACTTTTGATAGCCATTTTCTCATAGCAATCAGAATAAGCCAAATGCAAGGCAGTAGTTTATCAGAGATTTGCTATCTTTGATCAGCAGGTATGTCATGAAGGTACAGAAAAACAACTTCACGTTGATAACAAACTCAGCCACGCTTCAACACACAGCCAGAGCCAAAGGCCAAAACTCACACATGAGCTAACACACATCAGGGTGAGCACAGCAGCAACCCAGTGACAATTCACAGGTTACAGGGTTGGTGCCAGATACCAGTCAGGGATATTTGAACCAAAGAATCATGGAATCTCCAAGGCTGGTAAAAGACATGTTAGATCACCAAGCCCAATCACCAACCCAGCACTGCCACCATTTTCCCCACTAAACCATGTCCTCACGTGCCATATCCACATGCTTTTGAACATTTTCAGGAATGGTGACTCCACCACTTCCCTAGGCAGCCTGTTGCAATGCTTGGCAACCCTTTTAATGAAGAAAGTTTCCCTGATATTTGATCTAAATCTCCCCTGTTGCAACTTGAGACCATTTCCTCTCATTCTTCCACTTGTTACTGGGGAGAAGAGACTGACACCCAACTCATTTCAATAACCTTTTTCAGAATCATTAAATCAGTCTTCCACTCAGAGTAACAATAGTCATGCACCAATGTCTCCATAGACATGAATTTGACATAAAATCACACCCTTTATTCTGTATGAACAATGGGAAAGAAGAACTTTTTTCCCTAATGCATCTATTTCTACTGTTAGAGAATTTATTACTATCTGAATAAGAACAAAAATCGGTTCAAACTAATTTATCAATATTCTTTTCATTTGCCAGCTGTTTTTAGGATTTTAGAGAAATGTTTTGGCAATTGTGCCAGGGAAGAGAAAGTTCCTAAAAGATTTACTTACTCCAATGTTAGGCAGACAAATGCAACTGTCCAACCTGTGAATCACAGAGGGGTCTCAAGGGACAAAGCCAGTAGCAGCGAACCTCTGCATAAGAACCTTGGCACCCAACATATCTGCCTTCGTGGGCTTCATCAGAGATCCAACCTGTTTGAACTGGTGGATTTTAGTGGGTAAAAGCACTTTTCATTCTTTTCATAGACTGAAATAGCCTATGAATTCTGCTAGAAATTTTTAAATTTAAATGAATTAAAATGAATGTAATAATTACTTTTTCATGAAATTAAAATGAATGTAATAATTACTTTTACATGAAGAACAAAGTATAGATAGTGGCAATTCATCTTGATAATCCAGACTGCTGCAAAAATTCCTGCAATATTTAACATTCATTTGCCAAAACACCCAGTTTTGAGATAGACAATCTATTTTCAACCCAAATGAAATTTAAGTAGGAATGGTAGTGTTATAATTCAATTAATATAAACCTAACTGTCAGATTCTATTTTGGGATTTTTAAAACATAAGAATCGGATCTTTTATACTTCCCTTCTAAATTCCACATCTGCATTCAAACCAAATGCACTAACACCTTCCAGAAATACTGCAGAAAAGTAGGTCAGGAAAAAATGCAGTGCTACATTCAATTTTACAGAATTTGATGGTATTACAGAAGTTTCCAGACCCAATTTTTATACCAATTCACTGAAGTGACACTATTTGAGTGACCCAGTCATCATAGCACCACTGTAGCTGATATAACTTGAAATAATTATTATTATTTAGGCTTGGAAACAATCTCATGAATAATATTTTCAATTCTGTTTTTATTGAGATTTAATGATAAGTTATTTTCCAAATCTTAGTATTCTACAGATCTGTAGTAAAATCTCTTTTTATATTTATTGTATCAGAATGCTAAATTCTTTTATTGTATAAACTATTTTAATGAATTTAAAACTAGTTTACCATTCTGCTGCTCTTCTTTTGGCAACATGAGCCATAAAACCTTTGAAATGGGCATAAAAGAATTTGTTTCTTTTTGAGGAAAGCACAGAATCAAGGTGTTTCTGAATATGTACTAGGAGTGGGTGCTCTGCTAACAATTAGATAGTGGTTATAAATGAACATCATTTGCAATTGCTAATCAATTATTTGTAGTATTTATATAAAAATCCAAGGGAGATTGGGATCCAAAATGCTTTAAATTATTTAGTTTAGAAAGAGAGAATCTGAGAGAAGTGGTGTTTCATATCCATGTGTCTGATAGAATGCTTCTTCAGTATCTAATGTGAGAGACTGGTTGGCCTTTAGAATTGCCTGTATGAATGGGGGAAAAGGCAGTGAAAGTACAGAAAATGAACTAATGAATATAAAAATATGATGTCTCCTGCTTCTTTGTCTATGCTTCAAACTTAGATTCTCTCACTCAAGTGTGTTACTGACACCACTATGGAGAGCCTCTTGGGTAATTGCCAGTTTGGAGACTGAGAGCATTATCTTGGATGTGGTAGCACCTCCTTCACCTCAGCTGAGGAGTTGAGCCACAGCCAAGGAAAGGACAACACCTGAGGGCTTTGAAAATTCTCAGGTGGAGGTCCCCCAGCCTATTTCCTATGGCCATTCAATCACTTGCAAAATATTATTTAGAGACAGGAAAAGAGTTGCCTGTCTGAACAACTCAGCATTATTTTCCAAAATTATTTTCCAAGCTATTTATTGTCTTGAAGAAGATTAAAAACTAAGGGTCAAATTCTTTCCATGAGTAGAAAATGGGACAAATTTGTCCCATTATCTGACAACTTTTCACAGGGGCACCCATAGTCTCCTAATGACTTGCTACTGAAATTTGAGTAATTTTACCTTTTCTATGCTAATGTTTATTGATGCAATTTTTCTGCATTTTTTCTGAATACTCAAAATCTTCATACACACAAACAAAAGGCAAAAGTTTCTTTTGCCATTTTCTGAATCCATGGCACACACAAATGACACATGATATTTCTTCATTGCTCAGCTTTACATGTATTCAGCACATCCTAGAGAAAAGAAATTATAATTAATTTTTTCACAAAAGAGACAATTTTAGTATGGTAATTCCATGAGAAATAGCAAGCTCTAAAGCAAATGACCAACATTTGTAATCTGAAAGCCCATTATCATCAGGTGAATTATCTCTTTAACCACCTTTGGTCCAAGAGGATATATTATGTTGCCAGTGATCTTCTTTGTCATTATACAAAGCAACTTAATTAAGTTCATAATAAATTCCACCTCTGTTCCCTTACACAGTTTATGTGAAAAATGAAATTAATTTATTTTTGCAATATAGAACCTTTAATAAAGACAAATGTATAACGTAAAATATGTCTCTCTCAGTTGTTTTGCAACCCTTATAACAAGTTTTTATTACAGGCTAATGTGTTTGCTATGGAGAGATCAAAAATTAGTTAATTTCTCAACACCTCCATAAGCCTCAAACTTAATGCTGTATTTACTTGTAAGGGCAAAAAAGACTGACTCCAATGAAATCACCATGGCTCAGTTTTAAGCATATTTTTTAAAGTTGCTCCAGGTGCGATGGAAAGTTACAATTTCACAGCCTGACGTGTTGTTCTAGTCTACAGTCGGCAGAGGCGGAAAATCAGAGAATAGAATCTTCTTACTGTCCAACCTGTGTGTGTACACAGCTGTACAAAATTACTGTCATGTTCCTTCTTCACAGGTGATGAAGCAAATTATCCATATACTAAAATTGGTCCTTGAATGTTCCTAATAAAAGAAAGGAGTCAGACACATATCTTCTATAATGTAGCAAGCTAAATTGCATTAACTGAGCTATAGTGATGAGCTTTATGCTTATTTTTATTATAGATGCAAAGTCAAAATGATTTGAATTACCTCACCCTTCTGCCAGACTAGAAAAGTTCAGTCTGTAATTCAGTTGATAAATTTGAACACTTGTTTCAGTTGCCTTCTTGTATGGAATATTTTGTTTGCATTTTCCTTGAATAAATTAAGATACTTTAGAATCTCTGTATTAAATTTAACCTTTCTGAAGAGTGAGGATCATTTATGCTTATACACTTATGCACACTGCTTTATTTACTTCATGTCTGTAGAGATTTAAAATCTAATAATGATCTTGAGTGTATAAAAATATCCTGATATTTATAAAATTTGATAAATATTACCAGTGATTCAGTGTATCCCAGGTTATTCAATTTATCATAAGCCCTTCCATGCAGATGTTGTAAGGTGAACTAACACATCAATCAGCTACTGTACATCCGTAGCTTTCCAGCAGTTGGCTTTGGAATTGGTTGCTTCTCTAGAATAGAGAAGAGCCTTTCAGTCTACAAAGGGTAAGCTTTCTTAAATTATTTCACACTTTTTAGGAGATAAGAGGGCACATGGAAAATTATTGTGGAAAAAATGCTGTATGGTTTCTTATTCTGTGCACTCAAACTCCAAGTGTGGAATTGATGGTAGAGCTAAACAGTATCACAGCCTTCCCTGTGGACTATTGACCGTGAAAGAGAAAAGTACTGTGAATTACTAGGGGAATTTAAAGCAAATAAGCATGGCAGATCAGATGGAGCACCTTTCCCTTCTTAATCCCTAGTTATTGCTAGAAACAATTTTTTTCTGATCTGATTCTGAGAATCACAAGTTCTATCTATCAAGTACAGATGGATTAAACTTATTTTATACAATTTCAATGTAAGTAAAAAGAATCTACAGAGAACTTTTCCTTAGGTCTTCTGAACAGCAAAATTTATGTGTGACTTTGTGACAAAACTGAAAAAAATAAAGAATTGAGAGAATATTTTATTTCACAGATGTTAGCTATATCGAGGTATCCACTACTTATAGCATCCAGAACCAAAAACTTGTTTGTACAGAAGCTCCATATGAACTCTAGATGAGTCAGATAATTCCAGTAAATTTCAAATGAGAGAATGTGTCTCATTTAGTATATTGGAGTAAAAGTTGGCATTCAATGTCATATACTTTATTTATGCTGACTTCAGTGGGGCTAACTGGAGTGCAGCAGAATATGAGTGTGGCTCTGTGGAGCACGTGGCTGTGGGCATCCTTGGCATAGGGAACTTAAAATAGAAATGGGAATTTCAGCTTTCATTTTCCTATGAAGACAGCACAGAAAAGGAAACCTGGCTATTCATGTGTGCAAGCTTATGATAGCAAAAACTAGGGCACCTGTCTGTGGTGGCATTGCCTACATTTTATTCAAGATCATAGGCTCTTCCCATAAAAATTCGTTGCTATTGCTTTTCACCCTGCAGCATATTTACTTAACATCAAGGAATAAAGTAACAGTAATGAGCTTCAGTGTATATTCTCAACAGATCAAGTCAGAGAGAACAGTGTGCACCTCATGCTGCTGTTCTGAAGTGCATGCTGAGCACCGTGAAGAGCTGGGAATCAAACATAAAATGATGAGCTTCTGCTTGCGAGCCCACTCCTCCAAAGGAGAACCTGCTGCCTTGGCAGTCAGGCAAAGTTGGGCCTCGTGACTTGAGCACAGTTAATGTTCCCACTTACACATTTTGACCTTCTGAGATACTTTGAATTTAATTATTTGATGCTAAATATCAAGAATATATAAAAAGAAAAGGATAAAAAACATTTTACATCAAATAGACCAGACTAGATCAGACTAAACTTGTTCATTTGAAGGGGATCTACAACAATCATTTATCCAATTGCCTGACCATTTCAGAGCTGACCAAATGCTTAAGGATATCAAAGGCATTGTCCAAATGCCTCTTGAACAGTGACAGGTATCACAACCTCCCTAGGAAGCCTGTTCCAGTGTCTGAGTACCCTCTTGGTAAAGAAATATTTTCTTTATACACTTCAAAACTCAGCAAAATTTACACCCGTTTTTTTAATGTCAGACGTTTCCAATAAAATTTTCACTTCCTGAAAAATTATAGGGCTAAATAGTAGTAATCCTTGAGATCTATATATAAGAGATCTGTAATTAAGTTAATAACTATTGTTTGTCAGACACTATATGGTTATGCTGCATTGTACAACATATCTGGGCTTTTTTTCACTCATCTCAAAATGCTGCCTGCATTGATAAAGACTATTAAAATCAGCCAGTATGAAATTATCTCTAAAAGTTAAAAAGTATAAAAAATAATATTTTAAGGATTATTGTAAAAGATTAAGATTTATGTGCTACTTTTTGAGATTAAACATGCTGATTTCTTGATTGCTGTATTATTTTGAACTATGAACATGAAGAATTTTCCAAAATTATTTTCCTCCCACAAGCATTATTTTCTCAATTGTTTTAGTGCTACTTCCTGGCACAAGTGCTGTTGATTTGATTCAGGAAAGCAAGCAGAGCTTGGACCAGCAGTGTCAGTACAATAGGAATGATAAATCTCCTTCACAATTTAAACAAGAAAAGACTTGCCTTTTGAGAAGAGATGAGATAGCACAACAACAACTGTGTTCTTCTCAGAGAACCCTGTCTTGGACACACTGGTAAAATACATTTTCCTTTTTGAGCTGGATCCAAAAAGTAAAGCTGTTTAAACACACTTAGCATGCGGCTGTTGCGCCCTTTTCAAACAGAAAACAAAGAGACATGCACTAAGTCCTTACTTGCTGAACTGCACCTTTGTTCTAGGCAGAATGCTAATGGAAAACCTGCTACTTACACTGCTCCTGCTACTTTGCAGAGCAATGATTTGCTCTGACAAAGAGCTTCTAGCAAAAAATATCCTGTTAATAAAATCAGACCCACTGTGCTGCACCCTTTCAGAGTGAATGTGGGCAGAAACCAGCAGCACTTCAGGGCATGAATAAATGAAGCTGAAGGATATAAAATCCTTGGCCATGGTAGTGCCTGGTAGTGTTTGTTGCCCTTCCAAGAAATTCTTGTGCAAGCATATTCGAGCAATGAAAATAAGATTTGATTGTTGACTAATTCTATCCATTTCTTAACATGTTTCTATCAACTCCATTGAGGCTGTCTCAAAGACAGTTTGAATCAGATATGTCAGTCCTTTTCTGGAGTACTATAGCCCTTTTGTGAAAAAACATAGATTGTTTAAAATGAAAAATGTAGAAACAGCTGTAAGGAGATGATCTGAACCAAGGAAAATACAATGAAAAATTAGGAGCATTTACTTTTTTTCCTTTTTCTTAATTAGGTCCATGATAGTACTTGAGTAATTTAATTTTATGAGGCAGAAATCAGTGGATTCTGGTTTGGACAGTGCCATCTGTCCCATGGCAAGTGTCACAGATGGAATTGGGAAAAATATCCATACTTTTAATGAATCTAGTCCCCTGCTTTGAATATTGTAAGTAGAAAGAAAGTTGATTACATTGACATTCAGCTTTTTTTTCACTCTTTAGCAAATATTCACAAATTCCTAAGTTATGGAGGCTAAAAAGGTATGAAAAGTAAAAAAGTAACAGTTAAATCACAGGATAGTGGAGTTAATTGCTATCTGACTCTCTAGAGACACTCTTATGTACCCCAGTTCCCTGAGGATTTTCCATGCCCACAGTCTAGGTAGCCCTTTCTGTTTTGAGGGATTTCCATCTTTGTCTCAGGAATGCTTTTCTGCACTGTCTATGTGTGTGACTGCTTTATTACCCTTTTTTATGTGAATCTCATTCATGTCCTTCTTTACTGGTCACTTGCCAGCCAGAGAACAGCTTCTCGTATCCCATTTATCTTCCTAATAAGTCTCTTCTTGAAACTCCTATGGTCCCCATATAAATGACTCACAATCCCCCTGTGGAAGTAGCTGCTGTCTTAAGTGCTTCCTTGACTCAGGTGTTTGATCTTGTCTTTCTCTGATCTCTTTGAAGTACTTTATTAATTCCAGTGAGAAAATAATATCACCTGAAATCCAGGTTTCTTCTGCAGTTCAGCCTCGATGTTGTCCTGTTTCAAAAGAGAGCATGGAATCTCTTCAAGTGCACTGTTAAAACCAGCTGACACTTGATCACAAGAACCCTTCTGCAACATAAATATGATTATTTAGTTAAAACCTACAGCAGAATTTGAAAAATCACTGGGAAAAATCATGGCAGTAGATGTCTTCACTTATGTTGGAGAAAGCTGGTTTATTCTAGTGACAATGATATCAAAAGGGGTCTGTTTTAGAAAGGGATTAGCACTGCTTTAATCTGCTTTAATATTCATAGAATCGTAGAATGGTTTGGTTTGGAAGAGACCTTGAAAGATCATCTAGCCCACCGCATGTGAGGCAATATCATAAAAGATGTTTATATAAGAATAAATGTTCTGCCAGAGTTTGTTTTTTCTTTAATCGGTGCGGGAGAGATTGCCACGAACGTTTCTTTCATGGCGCGGTGCCTGCGGGGGAGCGCGGCCGTGTCCGGGCTCCGATTCCAGCACCGCGGACAGCGCCCGGCGGAGCGCGCCGGGTTCGGGTTCGGGTCCGGGTCCGGGTCCGGGTCCGGGTCCGGGTCCGGGTCTGGGTCCGGCTCCGGCTCCGGCTCCGGCTCCGGCTTCAGGTTCGGGCCCGGGCCAGCACCGCGCCCTTCCTCGGGCCGGGCACGGCCGGGGTCACACCACTCGGAAGCGCGCATGATGAATGCACGCGATGGCCATTAGTCTTAATGGGATGCAAACCAGACTCCTGTCTTACGGGAACCGCGCTTATGCAAGGAGCGTGACTGATGATAACGGGAAATGGACTCACCCTTGGACATCCTGAACAGCATCTCTTCTATTTGCACCTCTCTGAATCTAACGTTGAGAGGGCTTTGAAACAGCGGAAGACACATAACATAGCAAAATGTATTATATATACACTGAGGTCCACTCAGTGTTACATTAGATAAATTTTATCTGTGGCATAATCTGGCTATTTCACTTAGATGAGTCAGAGTGTGCTTCATAAAACTTATGCTCCAGGGTAGATGGTGTGAATTGCAGAAACGAAAAGGTATAAGCAAAATATTATTTGCATCTTATGTTGTTTAAAGGGTTGAGTCTATACAGCAAATGGCAGCAGTTGTGATGGCAAATAACACAATTCAACAGAGCCAACAAAATAACATGCAAGCAGATCAGATTGTCTTTCTGAAGCTTCTTGGATGATTCCAGTTCTGCTTTGTTGCTTATCAGATGGGTAGGGCTGATGTTTTCTCAAAAAGTTCTGTCTTTATTGCACATATACCTCTGGCTGTGGAGAACATCAGTGAGAAAATCTCCTGATTTTCCTGCTTGCTATATTTTAGCTCTTGATGAAAGATCAGAGCTCATTGCTGTCATATAGTGCATGCAAAGTAGTTTGAGCCCTTTCATCTGAACTCAAGTATTATTCAGGCAAATCTTGAAACAAAAGGGAAATTCTTAAAAATCCATGCAGGCACAATAGTTCAGTGGAAAGAAAAAGTGATTTTTTAAGCGTAAAAAACTGAATATAGTGTAGTCCTGATTAAGAATAAATGGTCTTGATTATGTGTGTTTAAAGGAGTACTTGATATTATTATTGAAGTTTTCACATGCACATTAAATTGGTTTTTTATACATAGAGTTGTAGCTGCTTCTCCAATCTTGAAATACAAAATGGCTTTCAAAGAAGCAGATGTACTTCTGAGCAAATGCAGCCTGTCAAGTTCTGTGCATAAAAAGAAATAATCCTATGACCTGCTTTTCTGTTCATTGTGTTAGCTAAAATGTTTTTGGCACAACAAGAGTGACGGCTCCTTGGCTCCTTGCCATAGGTGTCTTTTCCCTACCTGGAGACATCAGCTGCTTGACTCCCCTCCCTTTCTTCCTCACTATAGCCCTAGAATATAAAATACTCAATAAATGTACATTTGTTTGTACATTAATTATAATGTTTTCACACCCCAGTGTTAAATTGAATGTATATATGAAATTCTTAAAAATGGGTGGATAAGATATCCTGTCTGTAGGCTTTTGGGCAGAGATGAGATAATTCACAGTATTATTTTTAGAGGTGCATGTGTTTAAAGAATGTGTTTTTTTTCCGCTGAGCTTCACACAGTTCTAGGATGCACTGACACAGATATTCTTAAACACAGTGTGATCTAAGCACAAACTGAACAATAATCTGTTTGCCCTGCAGTGTTCGTGAAGGACAGAGAGGATATGAGGAGCAAAGCCCATGCACCCCACCAAAACTCCTGTTGCAGCTGTGAAGGCAGCAGAGAAAGCTGTGGAGCAGCCATGCCATCTCCATAGTAACAGAACGGCAGGGATGACGATTCAGTATTGAGCATGCACTATTCCTATTGCTATGCAACCTCTTGCCTCAGGAATTTTTCTATGCTGACTCCAAACGGAACCTTGCTTTTTCCCTAAACCATCTGGAAATATAGAGATTGCAGAGCAATCCTGTACTGCTAGACAAGACTGAATAAACAAAGGCAAATTTTGTGTCAGAATGCTAAGACACCACAAATGTAAAAGCCATAAATCTACTCGTTGAAGAGACCATGGAATAAATACTGCACTTACTGAATAAAGAATTAGGTGATATTACATGCTTTTAGATTCCTTCTGTTCAATCCACACTCAGGAAGCTCAGCTGTAAATTTTCCAGTTGCTCAGTGATAGGAGGTGGATTAGACAGTATGTCACCCACAACCACCTCTGTGAATCACTTTTGAAAAATCTATTGTTTTTTCACAAAAGAGGAAAGCAGAAATGGGTTCAAATTAAATTACCTGAAAATATCAACAGGGAAAAGGTACTTTTTAAACAATATTTTAAAAGCCTCCAGTGGTTTGGAATCCGGTTATTGGTCGGTGCATCTGTGTGGCTCCTTGCCAGCAGACTGATCCTGCTCTATGCACAAACCAGATTTCTCCACTTTTCTCCAAGCCAAGTACCCAGATAACCAGAAGTGTGAATGTGTGCTATGGTGCACCTCTTCTCAGTGTTTTATAGCCTGGACTTACTGTCATGCTCACCACAACTTCTGGGGTGCAGACAATGTGAGCTCAGTGTTACCATGGACGGTTGAGCCGATATACCACAAAGAAATTAATGCATTCTGTTCCATGGTTAGTGCAGTAAATTTGTATGCAGGCACCACATTTCACATATTACATGCCTGAGATTCAAGTTTGCAAACACCACGGGCTGGACATGATGCAAACCCCAACAGCTGGAACAATGACCTTTCTCTTTGCTTATAATTTTGAATATAATGCTTATATTTAGAATATATGGAAGTGTGACTAGTTAATCTCCATATTTTTTCCATATTTTGTCCTTTTATTGGCATCTTTCTCATTTCTTTCCCCGGCAAATTAATCTCTTATCCCTCTCTCTGTGTACTGTAAGGTTTTCATTATTTTGCTATTTTTATTGCTTTTTTTCTGGGATTTCCTACTATGTTCAAATAGAGAATGTTGACATGGCCAATGGGCAGAAGGATTGGAATCCCTAAGGCAGGAAAAAGTAATCTGATTTGCATAGTATTTTTCTGTAATGGTGAATCTTCCACTGAAGCATCAAAAAGAGGATTTATATATGGTCAAGGATTTAACCCATGGTTCCTAGATATGATGGTGATAAATATGTCAGAAATTCACCCCAAAAGACATTATTGCTAATATGCACAGGAAATTAAATGTGTAAAGCTGTCTACAGTTTTTCCTTCTAATGACTAGATTCTGAATATTTTCCTGGCTTTAAATGAAAAGTTTTAACTATATTTCTTTTTTAATCTGTGTGTACGTTTTTGCTGAAAATACGAAGTGGTGACACATGAAACTGCATGTCTTAAGAAGTGAGAAGAATAAAGAAAAGGTTTCTGAGATGCTGTTTTTGATACAAACATTTACTGACAGGTTTGTTACACTACCCAGCAGTGCTGACCTTATTATGCCAGTCTCATCTTCAGGCAGCCTCCATGCAGCAATGGGAAAAGAGGGTAGGCTATTTTTATAAAATACAAAATGTGTGCAGATCACAGTGCTCACTGAAGCAAACACATCTTATGATGACTTTAAAGGAATAATAATAATGGTAATTTTTTCTTGTAAGAGAAAATCTGCTAGTATTCACTGTGCTGGACTATAACCAGGACAAATAGGCAGCAATTTTGGCTAAGAATTCAGTGAATAAGGCATTTGAGAATAAATCTCTAAGCCAGATGTTATTAGCAGTGGTATGTATGTTTATGTGCCAAGGTTTTGGGAGCAGGGGTCTGAAGGGGTGACTTCTGTGAGAAGATGTCAGAAGCTTCCCCCATATCAGACAGAGCCAGTTCCAGAAATCTCCAAAACAGCCACTGGCCAGAGCTGAGTCCTTTAAGCTTTGTTGGTAGCACTTCTGTGATAACATGTTTAAGAAAGGTTAAAAAGTGCTGCACAGCTGTTGAGAAATGAGTGAGAAAATGTGAGAAAAGCAATCCTGCAGACACCAAGGTCAGTGAAGAAAGAGGAGGAGGAGGAGCCCCAGGCACTGGAGCACAGATTCCCTTGCAGCCCATGGAAAGGACTGTGGTGCTGCTCGTTGTTCCCCTGCAGCTCGTGGAGGACCCTGCAGGAGAGAAGGGGGATGTGCTCTGAGGGCAGCTGTGACCCACGGAAACCCTGCAGTGGAGCAGATTCCTGGCAGGATCTGAGGCCTGTGGGAGAGCATCCTTGCAGGAGAAGGTTTTCCTGGCAGGACCGGTGGAGGGCCCACACTGGAGCAGTTTGTTCTCAAAGGACTGTTCTCTGTGGGAAGGTTCAACTCTGGAGAAGTTTCTGAAGGACTGTATCCTGTCGGATGTACTCCATGCTGGAGCAGTGGAAAAGCATGAAGAAGGAGGAGCAGCAGAGACAAAGTTATGAGTTGTGGGCTGACTCCAACCTGCATGCCCCATCTCCCTGACCTACTTGGGGCAGAGAAAGTAAAAGAGTCAGGAGTGAAGCTAAGCCTGGGAAGAAGGGATGGTGGAGGGGAAGGTGTTTTTCTCACCTGTTCTCACTGTTATTAACTGACAATAAATAAAATTGATTTTGCCGAAGTCATGTCTCTTTTGCCCATGATGGTAATTGGTGAATGGTCTCCCTGTCCCTAGCTCAATTTATGAGTTTTCATAATTTCTTCTCCCTGCACCCTGCTGAGGAAGGAGAATGATGGAATGACTCGCTGGGTATCTGGTGACCAGCCAAGGTCAACACATCACAGTGCACTTCAATTTGAACAAACATATTTCACACTGGAAAGTTCCCTTTATCTCTTTTTGTGGGGTAACATTTCTAATGAGCTTTAAAAAAGTAACAGGTATTGATAAATTTTGTTCTTTGGAATACCTTTGGTCTAGCTCTCACCATCTGCAGGTCTTTTCTTGCCCCATTGGAAAGGGGTCCACATTCTCAAGCTGTGTACCATAAGTTTTAGCCCTGACTGAGAAACTCATGAGAGGTGGCAGGGGAGTTGGAAATAGATGATCTTCAAGGTTCCTTCCAAGCCAAACCATTCTATGATACATTTAGCTGTTGTCCAAGGCCCCTCCTTCTGCAACAGGTTTGCAGAAAAACAGATCCAAGATAAATACATATCCATTCACTGGAAGCTGAGGAGAGCTGGCTTCAAACCAGAACATGGAATTCAAACTTCATCAGTGGTACAAAGAGAGGATGGTTTTATTTCAAAGGGCAGAGGAAAGACATCCATTCACTTCCTCCTTGACTTCTCTATATCATGGGATATTGTTAGTAGAAATTCAGAATAATTTGGTAATTTTGTATGAGTACTCCCAGGAGGAAACAATAAACCAGATAGTGACTGAAAGTTTGATTTACAGAATGGTACAAGAATTAGCTGTTTCTTCATAAACCAATTTAGCAGCCATCTGCAGATAGATTAGGATGATATGTTGCAACAGGCAATATAGAGTTATCTGAGCTTTACTACATATGGCACCAGGACTGTCAGAAAAATTGTAATTATTAGCATACATCCTGCCAGTGAATGGCAGAAAATGAACAATTCTGGACAGTCTTGGTGCAGTGTTTTTTGTTAGAAGCACTGTATCTGTGACTGCCTAATTCAGTCCCCCAGTGAAGATCACTGCCGGATTCTTCACTGACATTGTCTCAACCATTTCCAGCTGACTTCTATTTTTCCCATTTTTCTGCTGTCTCTGCAGCTTCGATGTGGTTCCATGATCCATTCAATGGACCTGAAGCCCCCAGGGCTTGGGAAGCTCCAGTGGGTACATACCACCATGGAGTTAGTGGCAACGAGCGTTACAAACCCATCAAAGAAGTTTCAACTCAGCGCTGACTTCCCACAGAAAATCACATCAAGCTTAAAACATTTGTCTCTTGTTTTCAAACTACTAAAAGACTTAGGTTCAAAGAGTCTGTAAAGAGTCTAATTTAACTCTCTAGGTTGAACACAATGAAGATAAAGCAACAAGCAAGTGAAACAAGCTAATCTCCTATGCTTAATTCTGTACCAGAAGAACTTGTATTACGTCAGAGAGGAAAAGGATAAAACACGGATACATTTGCTGACAATCTCAGTGGAGGTGACATAAACAACTGCCTTTTGTCACCAAAGCAGATCACTTGTTTGGATAAGTGAACCATATTTGTGAAAAGTTTCCCCAGTAATGGTTTACCTTGTATTTCAGGGAAAGAGCAAGGTTTTCAGATTCCACAACTGTCAGTCTGATAGGTGTTTTGATGTCTCATCCATTGAGCTGCATTTCCTTGACAGTAGTAGCCCTGCAAAGCTTTCATGTTTCAGTTTGACTCATATCCCAGCTGATGTTACTGACATGGAGTGAGATCTTCAGAATATGATCTTCTGCTCTGTGAGCTGTTTCATTTGAAAGGGAATCATAGAACTGTTGAGTTTGTAAAAGATCTGTAAGATCATCAAGTCCAGCCAGTAACCCAACACTCCCAAGTCCACCACTACACCATGTCCCTATGTGCCACATGTCTGATAATTATCTCCAGGGATGGTGACTCAATCGCTTCCAATGCTTTAAAATGCTTCCAGGGAAGAAATGTTTCCTAATATCAAACCTAAACTTGCCTGGACACAATTTTCCTGGACAAGAGGTGATTCCCTATCACTTGTTACTTCAGAGAAGAGACCAAATCCCACCTCACTGCAACCTCTTTTCAGCAAGTTGTGGAGAGTGTGGAGCCTCCTTTTGTCTAAACACCCCCTACTTCCTCAGCTGTTCCTATCAGCTTCCAGCTGTCAGTCTCAGCATTTGAGTGGATTTATACTGTTTACACCCTAAAGAAAAGAACAGAGAACCTGATTTTCTGAAGACTTCAATCGCTGTAAAGAAAGCTGGGAATCTTCTTGTTATTAAATTTAAAAGTTGTGTACTTCTGTGAATCAGTCAAAGTGAACTTTGGTGCTACTGTAACCAAACATTTAAAAGAAGATAAATGAGAGATAAAATGTTCTAAATTTCCGTAAAGCACAAACTGTAAAACAACTTGTGAAAATACTATGAGTTTAATTAAAGTGCATGCATACAAAGAAGGCAGCTATTTACTGTAAAGTTACAAACCAAAGTAATGAGAAAAAAAGTCCTCCTTTCTTCAATGAAATATTAAGTTTACTTAACCTTCTATTTCCCCACTGCCTTTAGAATGAAGGGAAATGTGGTATATGTTTTCTTCTGATGCCAAATACTGCTGTGATATCATAGTGAGACTTTATGAGTATCGTCCAGAAATAAATTTCCCCTCCTATTTTATGAGTAGGTTAAAAAAATACAAGGCTGAATAAATGTACCTTTTTGCCAGGCAGGTGGATGGATACACCTTACCCCAAGTTGCAGTCTGTTTGAAAGAAAATATTGCTTAGCTTATCTATAATTTATCATGACTAGTCTGGATTTCTGTGGTTTTTTATATGAAGTGATGGTGATGGCATACTAGGAGTATTTTACTGAACTTCAAAGAAACCAGACAAAGAGAGAAAAGAGAGTGAGAAAAGTTGAACGCTGATCAGACTTTCTACCTGTCAGCAGTTGCATTTTAGATCAAGGATGTTATTTATGTGCAAAAACTGTAGTCCCTCTTAGTAATCAAAACCATTTCTAGCACCATAGTGAAAACAAAGCCATATAATTGCCTGCTGGTTTTTTCCAGTGTTTCCATAAGATTTCATCATCCCTTCTCCACTGACAGGAAACAGGAACCATTCAAGCATTTTCTTTTTATCCTCTCATCATCCTACAAAATGTCTATGTTCTGTGATGAAAATCTCTAAATCCATCCTCATTAAACCTCCATTCTATTCACTACTGAAAAATAAAAAAATCTTAGGTGTGGGGATGGTATTTCTATTTCTTCTTATTAAACCTTTTTGTTCAGGTGCTGCTTCTATTTCTACTCTTAAGCATATCAGTTCTGTATATTATCTGCAATTTTTTAAATTGCAGAATGATATGTCCCAGATATTTTGCATTTAGACTAAAGTGTATTTTAAAATATATGACAGCATTTCTTTTAAATTACAATATGGTGGCCATCCTTGATATAGGGTTGTTCTGAATTCAATTCTGAGTACTTCTGCTTTTAAATTCACAGTTAATATGAAAAAAATAGGGTAGCAGTTATCAGAGCATAAATATATCTATAAAGTCTCACCCCACCCCTCACCCTGTAATCTAAAAAGTCTTAATAGAAGACAGAAGTAGCTGACAGTAAGCAAAGGTCACAATCACTAAATCACATTCCATTTTTTCAAGCTGTCTGGCTTTCCTCAAACTTGTCATCAGGACTGTTTTTCAGTAGAGGCTGTGTTTTCATGCACTGTGATGCATGGAGGAACAGCAGAACTCAGTAACTGACTTTAATTTTCTCATTGAAAGTAAGCATTGTGCTCCTTTGCTACTGAAGAAAATGATAATAAATTCATGACTACAGGCAGATCCTGAGAGCTGTTCAAAGCAACCTTGACTTTCCAGTCTATTATCTCTTTGGTTTGGCTGTGAGGTTATTATGGACTACTTATGCCTTAGACAGGTTAAGCCACTTAGACAGGTTTCCAGCTCTTCTATGACCCATTCACCTCATAACAGAGCCATCGGGCTTCTCAGGTGTGAGGTACCCTTGATATATCTGTGCTGGTTGCTCCCAGTCATGTTTTCGTCCCTGGAAATTTCCTCCAGGAAAGTTTGCCTCTTAATTTTCCTGTGGATAGATATTAAATGAACAGACTTTTTCCTTTCTTGCCCTTTGAAGATAGGTGCTACATTTGCCTTTATCACAGTCACTGGGAATTTCATCTAACTTCTGTGACCTTACAGTGATGACTTAGAGTGGCCTTACAATAGCAAATGGCAGCTCTTGTACCACAAACACATCCCATCTAGTTCTATAGGCTTGTTTACATCCACTTTTCTTGAGTGATCTCTAATTTTGTTCAAAAAGTCAGAGACAGCTGCATAATGAGAAAGTATCTTCACAGTGGATGCTAATATGGGAACATTTACACCATTTTCATTACACTTGGGAGTTACAAAAGCATCTGTAAACCCAAAACAGCTTAATGGAGGATTTAAAAGGGGCAAATTTGGCTTCAATAATACTGCTCCATAATCTTTAATTTAAATCAGACTACATTTAGTCTGGTATGGATTTCCTCTTATATTAATTTCAGGGTTTTGGTGCTTGGGGGGCGGTGTTTTGTTTGTTGCTTGTTTTCTTGGTTTTTTTGGTTGTTTTGTTTTGTTTTGTTTTTATTTGAATCTTTCTTCTGGAAAATTTATGTAGACAATACAACTACACCTGAACTGAGTTATTCAGTAAATGTCACGCGTTAAATCTGATCTGAAAACAAGGGTCTTTCAATACAGAAGTTAACAGAGGTTTTTGAATGTTCATTCTTTCTAAGGCATTTATTGTGTTAGTGCACATCTGAATGCAATGAATAAAAATTGAAGAAAATTTCATTAATTCCAGCATAAAACTGTATGTCATGCTTCAAGGGGCAACATTCTAACAATATACTGTGTTTGTCAGATTGAACTTGTTAATTTATGGTAGTATGAATATAAATCCACATGGGAGAGGTCCATTCTGGTTTGCATGCATGAATTATCCCTTATTTCTATTTTGTCAGGAAATTCAATCTTAACTGAAAAACTTCCTTGTAGAGATTTTGTGGTGAGGTCTTTTTGTTTGTTTGTTTGTTTTGTTTTGTTTTTACATTGGAGATTATTGGATTATACTGTTGTTGTTATTGTACTGTTGGATTCAAGCACAGCATTGCCATCTGGTCAAGGAAGGTGATTGTCACTCTGGTGTGTCCCCACCTGGAGTGCTGTGTGCAGTTTGGGGCTCCACAAAGTTGTGGAGAAAGTCCAGAGAATGGCCACCAAGGGGGTGAAAGTCCCCAAGGGCAAGACTTACAAGCAGTGGCTGAGGTCACTCAGTTGGCACAGCTTGAAGAAAGGAAGGCTGAGGGGTGACCTTATCACAGTCTGCAACTTGCCCAGGGAGGGCAGTGGAGGGGGAGGTGCTGATCTCTCTGGTGACCAGCAACAGGACACAAGGAAATGGAATGAAGCTGTGTCCAAGCAGGTTCAGATTGGACACTGGGAAAAGTTTCTCCACTAAGGATGTGGCTAATCACTGGAACAGCCTACCCAGGGAAGTGGTCATGGCACCAAGCCAGCCAGAGCTCCAGGATTGTCTGGAGGGTGCTCTTACTCATACTTTTAAATTTTACCTTGTCTTGCAAGGAGCAGGGAATTGAACTTGATGGTCCTTATGTGTACCTTCCAACCTGAAATATTTTCTTATTTTTATGTGTCTAAATGAGTCAAATTAATAAGCAAAATCTTCTAGGCAAACAGATTTCCACAGCATATGCTTATACCCGGTTCCTGGGATCTTGAGAAATTTTGACAATGCCTCTGAGCTCACATACCAGGAGATACAGGAAAGCAGAGAACTGGTCCCATGAGGTGTTGAGCTCCTTCAAATCTTTTGGGTGTCTCTGAGAGTTGGATGTTATGAAGAACCCTCTATGACTGAGCCTACAGAAGCCACGCTGTGGCCCCACAGGGTTTGAGAGCTTGCTGTGTGCACCAGGAGAGAGCCTGAAGGTTTGCTGCACTGGATAGGCATTATGGTCCTGTTTAAATAGCCACCATTCTCTTCCTTCTTTGCTCTTTTCCTCCCATGATGGCCTTGACTGACTACACTCGTGAAGAGCAAAATGGTCTTTCTATAGCTTTTGTCTCCACCACCTGGCCATAATGATAGCTGGAATAATGCTGCCTCATACACATCTTGGCTCCAGAGGTAAGCTTTAGCTTAAAATAAAAAGCTGTGTATAAATTTTGCTTATCTGATTGTGTATCATCTGTAAGTGGGTAGTATAGCAGCTGCTCAAACCTGTTCTATTTATTTTCATTTCTTTTTTCTTGCTCAAGCCTCGCAGTCTGAATGTTAGGGAAAAATGTGAATTCAGAATTGAATCTCCCTTTCCCTTACATTTTAGAAGTGAAATCCTGGGAAAAAAAAATCCCTTCTCCATCACACAGAGAATATAATTTTATGATTTAGCTTGATTATTCCAGCTTTCTTGAAAATTCTCATAAGCCAGCTCAAATTCAGAATGAGAACTGGAATCTCTCTGGCTTCATGGTTCCTTAGAGACAAGCCATTCTAAGGACAATTTATAAATGTCTCCAAATGAGGGCGAATGCTGACACCCAGAGGCAGGATAATATAACACTTTACAGCGGCTCATGCAAACGTGAACACTGCACATCAAAAGGAGCTTCAAGAATGGCTTCTGAGGGACCTATTCACATATTTACAGCTGTAATTCAGGTTAATATTTGTATAAACCAACTTTGAGCAGACGGTCAGACCAGAGACTTCATGAAGTACCTTCCAGCCTGAACTGTTCTGTGATTGTGTGACTGAATTCACACAACAGTATTACATGTTAAGAAGAGCATGGGACTAGGGACTACTTGCAGAAAACTTCATTTAATTCATTATCTTAGCACCACTTTGGGACAGAGATAAATGAAGACCCAGCTACTTACATTATCACATAATTTTATCTCATTCTGTGGTATGAGGTAAGAATAATTTACAAAACTACCTTTTAGCCTGAAATTCAATCAGTCTGGAAGGCTGTAAAATATGAGAAAATATTAGATCATAATCCATGAAGATATTTTACTACAAAAAATCTGTCCACAGAAACAAGGCTAAAAATAAAATACCTAATGACCATTCATTGCTTTTATAAATTAAAGTTGCTGTGAGTTGGTTGGTCTGCAGAAATATTTCTAAATATTGAGCAGTCCTTGCCTTACAGAAAAAGAGGGAAGACTGATCTAAGGAACAGCTTCCTATTGTCATCATGAATGATGTTCTCCTTGGATATTGCTCAAAAGTAAATATGCCATCATGTAACTAATAACTCTGTTGTTATGCTTCAGTGCTGGCCTTTCCTAATTTCCAGATGCCTTATTTTATAATATTAGCAATATTTTCCTTTGAGAGTCATGCTATCATGTAGGATGAGTGTAAATATGTTATTAAATTCACTGCAAAGACTTTAGGGATTTTCTTTTCCCCACCTTCTTTTCACCAGAATGTTCATCTTAAAAGCATTTGACTTACATATTTCTGGTTTCAGTGCACTGTGTACATGAATCCAGCCCCTAAAGACATGAGCTGTGCTCAGTCTTTGCCTGCCCTATAAAGGAAAAGGATTTCTTCCATAACTTTTGCTGACACTGGCCTGTGTGGATGGTGCAAGATCCCACTGCTAACAAGTAAGCAAGATGTGTGGGTCTGATGCCAGAAGTTCTCCAGGGATCTCAATGTCTCTAGCTGGCAGAAACCAGACTGGTGTGTGGGTTTGCATGATGCTGGATGCAATAAACTGTTTGTAGAGACATAGCTTCTGCTGATGTTCAGTACTCCTGCGGCTGAGCTGGAGCCAGCACATGGTGTTGTAGCTATGGTGTGTTTGAGGAGAGAAAGCCTCTCTGCCTGGCTGAGCACATTATTGCACAGTCCCAGCCAGTACTGTGATGTCTGGTGCACTTTAAAGACTCTCCTCTGGAAGTAGGACAGGGCTCTTTGTTGCTGCTCCAGCCCCTTCCATCTGCCTTTTTGTTTTCCATGACAGCTGTGTCCTGTCCTCATATTGGAAATAGGAAATTCAATTTTTTTACTTGCTGTGATGCCTTGGGTAGACTCTTCTCCTGTCTTGCACCACAGCTCTTTTCTATCACTGCTGATCCTTACTTAGTGTTTCCAAGCAGCCTGTGGCTGCTCCTGGTTTCTCCTCACTAGACATTATCCTTTCCATGTCTATATCACTTTATCATTCCCTTAAGAAAAAATTACAGAAGAAAAAAAATCAGTTATTCTAGACAAGATTTAATTTCTGGTTTGGTACATTGCCCATAAAACATATTTCTAATCCAATCTAGTCTCCTGTTGTCAGTCTGAATATCTTCCAACCTGTTGACAGGAACATTTTATTTCAGACTTGTCACCAAATTCTGGAAATGGATGGAGCACCTGTTACCATGTGTGTTCTTAACAGATAATCATAAAATCATTTAGGTTAGGAAAAAAACCTTTTATGATCCTCTAGTTTAACCATTAACTTAACACTGCCAAGTGCACCCCTAAGCCATGTCTTTAAGTACCCCAACTACGTATCTTTTAAATACCTTTACAGATGGTGATTCCAGACTTGCCGGGGCAGTGATACAAGGTGACTCTGAATATCAAGAGTGAAAAAGCTCATAAATGCGGGATATGGTTTGACTAGGTGCTTCCTGCATGTCAGACTGGGACAATGGCTTTAACTGGAGTAGAATTAAACTTTTAAGGCCACAAGGTGGCAGACAGGAACAAGGCAAGACTGCAGGGAGGGGAATTGCACAGCTCTATATGAAGTTTTCCTCATATTTGAGCCAAATAGTAGTTATGAACAGTGATTCATTTACCTTCTGGGCCACAATGGGATCCCCATAGCAAACAAAGGAAATTTCTTCGTTGATGCTGAAGGAAAGCAGGTGACACTCAGGACACAGGTGGCACTGAAAAACCAGCATAATAATAACTCAGAAACTAAAGACATCAAGAGCCAAGTAGCATTCTGGCTTTTATAATGATGGTCTTTAGAAGAAGTATATTTCATAGGTATGAATTTTAGACTTTCAAGTAAGAGTATGATCAGAATAAACAACCTTTTTTTTCCCCCTGATTTTGTGATTTTAATTTCTTTTTCATTATTATCTCAACTAAATGTACCCATCAGGATGCAATCCCTGTCCTGATGCAGTATGTGATTATCCCAGGCCATTCCCTTTTCCCTAATTTAATGCAAATAACTATGTCTCCTTAGGTGGTCAAAAGCCTGAGCAATCTTCTCCTGCTGCTGGGCTCTGTTTGGGGCAGATAATGCTCCCACCAAAGCTGGGACTGTGCTGCTCTGAGCAGCTCTGGGCACGTGAGAGTGCTGCCAAGGTTGCTGCCATACACACTGCCACACACAGTGCCCACCAAGCGCTGCAAGGTGCCAGGGCCACTGCTCTGCTGAGGGGCTGTGACTCTCGCTAACTGTCCTGCAAGCAATTAACAAATCAGTTTTCCAGCCAGTGGATCTGGCCTCATGACTTACCAGTGCTTCTTTGAGTGTTTATTTGAGAGGGGGTAGTGGCTCTGTGCAGATTTGTCACCTTATAACACAAGCCATGTACAAATGACACAAATACACTGTGCCTTAGCAAGGAGCTAAACAGCGCCAGCCTGGCAGCTCTCCAGGGCACAGGCCCACTGAATTTCAGGTGAAAATCAAATTGAGCAGCTTTTAGCCACTGCTCACAATCTGAAGTGGCCCTTTCCAAGGGCTCCTGTCTTTGTGTTCCCCCTTCCCTGTGCATGAGCAGTGTGCAGAACTGGGGGAAGTGGATGCACAATGTCATGGTTTAACACAGCTTTGTTTTTAGTTAAAGAGACAATCCATCAGTTGTGGAAGTGATTCTCTGTGAGGACTGCTAACCGCTTCCTCCAGACCCAACAGAACCAATCAGCTGGCTAGTTTTCAATATTGACACCCTGTTAAACCACTTAAGAAAGCTGAATACACCTCTGTGAAACCACATTTAAAACCGAACAAAGCCTGGGAAAAGCTCTCTTGCTTCCAGGCTTTGAACAGATAACTGGCCACTGGCCGGCAGCGTGGCTTGGTTGAGATTCTGGCATCCTGAGTTCCAGCCATGGCCAGCGGGCCAGGCTGGCTCTGCTGGGCTTTGGGTGGAGCCAAGCTGGGCTCCATTCTGGCTGTGAGCTGCCGAGCCATCCTGCTGGCACCCTGGAGAAATCATGTCACTGAGAACAGAGGCGGCCCTGTGCAAAGAGCAGCCCCACAGCTGGAATTGACCCCAGCAGGGGCCAGAAAATAGCCATGCAGCCAGAGCCACCACCTGGCTGAGGACACATGGCCATCCACAGGCCTGGGCAAGATATTGACTCCTTCAGTGCACAGATGAAACTTGCATACATCAATTCTTTCTCGAGTGAGAGAAAAAGGAAAGGGTGAAGGACATGAATAGAAGACAAAATAGAGACACCAAGGTCAGTGAAGAAGGAGCCAAATCCTAGATGGGAGGAGAATGAGGACATGCCTTAGTCTTGGGCTGAAATTCTTTTGTAAGGGTATGATGAAGATATAATTGAGACATCAAATTCTTTTTTCCCCCTGTAACTCATGGAACGCATTGGGGAGATGGAGTGTTCTAACCACAGCCATGAGCAGACATAGTTGTGTTGAAGCAAGCAGATGTTGAAGTAGATGTGATGCATTGAGAAGCTTGAAAGAGAGAGATGGGAGGGATGAGAAACTTTGCCCCAGGGATGGAAGAAGAAAACCTCTGTTCCCAGAGATAAAAGAAGAGAACTTTTGTTTCTATACTAGAACAGCTCATCCTTAAAACTGCACCCCAATGAGTTAAGATGACCCATGTCGTAGTTGGGGGAAGACTAACAAACTGTAGGAGGGACTTCACAATTGCAGATTTCCAGGTGGCTCCTAAACGTGAAAATTAAAACATAAGAGAACTGTTTCTTGTGGAAAAGTCTCCATGGCATGGCAGAAAAGTCTCCTCTCCCTAAGCGAACTGAAGAAAGATTATTTTAGAAGTGGTAAATGGACAGAAAATACCAAGTGTTGTCTCTTTATGTTGTCAGTGGGAAAAGAAAGAAGAGTTGAGGGGAGGAGAAATGTTCTGAAGGTTTATTCCAATTTCTTATTATTTTTCTTTTAGTTCTGTTAGTAAGGTTTTCTTTATACCTTTTAAAATTTTGATCCTGCTTTGCTCTCCTCCTAATTCTTACCTTGCAGCAAAAAATGAATAAATAATTCTAGTGAGTTCACTGGCATTTGGCCAGCGTTAGACCCACCACAAGTGGTCACCCACTTGACACCTGCATACACTCAGCTCTGGATATTTAGTAAAAACCAGGAGCCATGTCCCGAGGAGCAAGAGCAAGATGACACTATAAATTTAATCCAACAAGAAGACAACACTGTAACGAGCTGCTGCCAAAGCCAAAGAAGCATTCTACTTGAACCTTGGGCTGACCTTTACTCTTTGGCACGGTGAAATACCCACCATGCTACAATCACCCCTTCTCCACAGACCATTATAAAATGGAGCTGAAGGAATGTATAACCTATTGCTGTATCTTTAGATTGTTTCCCATTATGGAAATGTTGATTTTTCGCTGTTTGAAGTGAAAAAAGTAGCTTGAAGTGGAAAGGAAGTAGATAATATTTTGAGAATGCGTGCAGACATAATAAACATCTCTACTCCGTGTGTGAATTGGCTTTTTGAACACTAGGCAGAACCATACTTGGGACAACTGAGGCATATTTGGGATGGGCTGAAGCCAGGCCATGGGCTCACAGGTGGGCCAGGGCAGGGCTGTGAGGACTGTAGCTCAGCCATTAGAGCCCCAGCTGAAAAGCAGCTGCCACAGGCCAGGTTGGGCTATGGACAAGATTCCCAATGGGATGGAGGCTGCCTCAGCTGCTCCAACTCTGAGCTGGCCCTGAGTCCTGAAGACAGCCCTCCTGCCCTTGCCACTGTAACAAAAGCTATTGCTATTCCTATAATAGGAATATTGATATTCCTATTGCTGTTTCAGTCCTACTGTTTCCTGACTGGGGTTGTTGCCTCCTGGCTTTAATGGAGCACTCTAAGCTTTTGATTTTAATCAGTAAGTCCTAAATAGTCAATTGATGACAGTTTGAGGGGTGACCCATGTTGGCTGTCTGGCTGAGAAAATGGATCCCACCTTCACATATAGAGGCTTGACACTTGTTTCCAACCAGGCAGAGTGAAGTTAAAGTAGTCTTATATGTCCCAGCAGAGTGATCAAAAGTCTAGGCTGGAGATGTCCCTTTGGTTTGTCTAACTGGGCTGATCTGCTGTCTGTAAATAATTACATATTCGTTATACCCTTGGCTCTGAACTTTCTTTTCTCCATTCTGTATCTTCACTGGGTGAGAGACTGGACTGTCACTGGTTAAATGCTCAAACAATTGACCACTTAACCACTCATCACCAGAGGCTACAGTTGGATGTTGAGCAAGATAAGTGAACAGGCTGAAAAGACACAAATCCTATGAGGTTGAATAGTGCTTTTTATCATGGCAAGGTCCTTATACAAGTGACTCAGCATGAAAACTCACCTCTGGAAAAGTATTGGTACATTCAGAGGCAGCCTGATGGTATTCATCTCTGCTGATGGGTCATAATGGTCCAGAACTGACTCCACTGATGTAAGAGGCGTCTTAGGACATGTCAGAGCCTTCAAAGACTCCCAAAGTGTCCCATGATCCAAAATATTACATTGTGCAGTGTAAAACTTCCTGCCCTAGGAGAAGTTCCTGGGCATTCCTACCTGAACCTGAGCAAATATAAATCCAGTGGACTCTGTGTTTCATGGGCCTTCACTACCCTGATGGATCAAGACCAGGACCCTCACCACCAGGAAGACCAGAAGAAGAGGAGCAATGGGATGCTGTCAGGATCCATGGGGTGGTGATATTTTTTCTATTTAATCTGTCTCTCTGTCACTCTCATTCTCTCCTCCCACTCTGTATTCCTATTTTTTCTATCTCTCCCGCTCTATGTCACATTTACATAAAAATTTAAATAAAAATCCACACTATTGACTTCTGCATATGGTCTCATTTGAACCTTAATTTGGACAGAGACATCTCTCTGATAATTTTAATAACCAGTGCACACTGCACTGGTTCTCTTGGCTTGGCATCCCATCTGAAATCTGCACATATTTATGGAGTCCATGCAGAGATGCTCCTCAGGAAGCTGGATGCATTCTGAACGAACATTAAAGTCTTGATGGAAGTAATGAAAGACTGTCCACCTTTCTGTATACGAATTAAAAATATTTTAAGGATGTTTTGACAGGATGCCCTTCAGATTAAGTTAGAGAATGATGGCAGAATTATCCCTCTTGTCTATTAGGCTGCTTTGGAACTGTTTTAATGTTTAGCTTGAAACAGATGTAATTTCTTGGTCCTCAATACAGGCTTTGCTGCCTTATCTTCCTGTGCTGTAATGAAAGGGCAAGAATATGGAAAGATAGATGGTTTTGTGGTGAGAATGAAACTGTTAACATTTTATTTGGAAATAAAACAGTTTGTTAAAGATAGATATAGCCTCACTGAATACTGGAGAGTAGAAAAGAGTGTTGCTTTCTTCCATCTATAGATGTCCATAAAGAGCATGCTTTTCTGACTGTTCTCTTTCATGTTTCCTATTTCCCTGAATATTTCATGTGGGATTTCTCCACAAGAGCAGTGACTCAGTCCATGCAAACCACCAACTCTCCCACTTACCCTCTAGTGAAAGAAAATTTTTTTTAGCTAAATTGGGTGATTACAGTCAGGGAGGAGAAATGTTTGCCTTTTCAAGTGGAGGAGAAGTTAGAGAGTTTTTAAATGAGATGGATGGCATCTCCTAGTTGATCCCCTTGTATCCGCAGAGAAAGAACAAACTTCATGCCATATTGGACTTCAAGCCAGGATATGATCATCTACCAGTGCCAGGATTGCTGCCTTTGCTCCTATTTACACCATGTTCATAAAAAGCAGGGAAAATATTACTCAGCTCTCTGGTAGTTTAGAGGTCATATGATACGGACATTGCAAGAAACTGACACAGATTAGACACCAGTCTGCAATGGCTTGGCCAAAAAATACAGGACCATATGATATTTGATGTCTGAATTTATGTGCTCCAAGCATGGTGTACTTAATAGTCATCTAACAGTATACTATGCATGCAAATATAGGTATGCATACATACACATTCACACATATGAACACAGATATGCACACAAATCTCTCTTTATAGGCACACTTATGATGGGAGCCACATGAAATATCTGTTCTGGTATATGCATGTTATGCATATAATATACATATTGTACCTATATGTACTTATCTATCCATATATATACACACAAATTTTACATATGCATGTATATTCATATATATACATACATCTATGTATGGTGAGTATAGATGATCTACCTGTGTATATGCATACAGTATTTATGTGATTCCTAAAATTCAAGCCTTTTATGATAATATGTTATTCAGTAGCCATAATTCAGCTCTTTGTTGCCTAGAAACTGATGTGAAGAATGAAAGCACTGCTCTTAGTCTCCTTCAGGCCATCTATGAGAGAGAGGCACGGTACTGAGGCAGAAATCCTGAGGTTTGAGACCCCATATAACTTTCATACCAGGTACTGAATGTTGAAATGTCAGTGCTAGTAATCATCCCAAACACTCTACTGTAAACAGGATTTTTGAAGCCATTTATATAGACTCTTGCTGATAGTAGTTAAATTCTACTGAAATTTAAACAAATATGATGTGCAATGAGGCATTTCTTCTGTGAAAAGTTGTTCCATTGTATCAATCCTGAAAAAGCCAGGCAATGCCATTTCATGTTGTCATGTCCATCTGACTTAGTGCCAAAACATATCCTCTCAACGACTTTTTAAATACCAGGACTATAGTTAAAATGTTCCAGCAGAAGTGCTGATTGAGAATCAATTTCATGGTTTTTCAACAGCAATGTGTTCCAACACTTCAGATTTCCTGCCAAGAAAAGAAAATGGAATTTATTCCTCCTGGGCGTGCAGGAAAAAGAATATTCTAGGTTGTTTTCCAAAAGAAAGATTATTATGGGACTTCTCTGTCTGTTACTTCCCATCATTGCAGTAGATTTTAAATCTAAGGTTTAATTTCAATCATATTTAATGAGTTATTCCAGTCCCAAAACTTTGATGAAAAATGATGACAGGGAAATGAGAGAGATAAAATTAGTGTCTCTGATGAGAAAAAGGCTTAAGTCTGAACTCAACTGATATTTCTTTTGTGGTTTGCAGGTTAGTCATTCAGCATTTTCATGTGGCAAGTCAGTCACCATGGGCATAGCTGGAATCATCTGGGAGTTAGGAGGAAGAGGAGAATAGTGAGTGCTCATATGTGGGGAGAATGTACAGAATATTTTAGTTTTTAAATTGAAACCATCATCTGTGGGAAGACAGGCTTCAGTAACTACAAATATTCAGGAACATTTTTTCCATATGTGATTAACTCGGAGATTTGTTTCATCACTTACCAGCCCCATGAGTGCCCTTTTGCAGCATAAGCTGGACAGAGATGCAGCTTTAGTGTTAGAGCTCTCAGGGAGGCTGTTTAGCCAAACATGAGACATGCTGTCATGCTACTTACTATAGTTAGCCACTCTAAGTGACAGTATCCTTTGCGCTATTTTCACATTCTTTTGCAGGTTCAATTTATTAGCTGCTTCTGGCAAGTCACACAGCAGTGGCTTTAAAAAACTCCTAACTTCTGCCACCTTTTCACAGCATTTAGCATAATCTAAACTCCTTTGATTGATGTTCCTTAATCAATTATGCTGGGATACTGAAGTTAATAATCTACAATGGAAGTGTTCTTGCAATTTTTTTTTACTCACAGTACCTCTCAGGAGCTAGTTTTTGCTGATATAAAAAGGCAAGGGTCAGATACAGGTAAAAATTAGGGGGTTAAAAAGCTTAAAGTTGACAAACACCAGTGGGAAAGATTGTTAGCAGAAACTCCATAAAATATTACTGAAAGGCTACGATATTGGAAACTGTTCACAGTCTGTGAAGGTTTAGCTGGTTGTCTGCAAAGAGGTTCTTGCAGTGGTGCCACAACTGTCCCAGCTATTGGTTAGAGTAAGATTAAGATTTATAGTATTTATCAGGACAATTGCTTCTATTAAAAGCTATAGTATCCACTTAGGAACATAAGAAAGACAATTATTTATAATTAATCTGATTTATGTGATACCAGCTCATTCCTATTTGAGTGTTTATTTATCAAGGGCTTCTTCTATAGAAGCAGATCATGCAGGCCAAACTTTATCCTTTGCTTGTGAGGGCAAGCAGCATTGCATAGGCCGTATCTCTTAATCTAAATGATATCCCCTCATAAGAGGATCGACTGGTTTGTACAGCTTACTGGGGAGGGTTTGTGTTTCAAGCTATCCCCTGAAACATGCTCAGACATTCCTTTCTGGTAGTGTTGCTAGCTGGGATAAACCAAAATCATGCTGGGCACGTGTTAATAGATAAAGAATACAGTCACATTTGGCTGTTTAAGCGAGACTTTGACATTATTAAGTCTAGTAGTAAACATAGAGAATCTGTTTTCAGCTAGGCACCCAACATACATCAATTACCTTCAGCCTGAAACACAGAGCAATATCATCTGTAGTCCAATACCCACCATCTTTCCAGAGGACATTTCAACGTGGCATCTTTGTTGCATGACAGGTGTATAACTGGTCACATAATGAGCACATCTGTGCAGCTGCTGGATCACAGGATGAAGAGGGCTTTTCTGACATGCAAAGTGCATAAACTTCTGTTGTCTGGTCCTGAGAAAGACCTAGACCAGCTATCTGCAAGAGGAGTGCAGTGTAGAATTATGTCCTATAATGTCACAAAGATGAAATGCATTCGGTCATTTCATAGACTGGGTATGTTGAATACGTGACAAGCACAATGACGTTAAATATGGGCTTTAAGTGTGTCCATAAATGTCTGAAAAGTTTACTGAAGAGAAGGATTTCTAGCACCATTTTGTCGTGGCAATTTGGACGTTGTACAGAATAGAAAATGCCTATGGCTTCAAGATGTTGACATGAAAAATAGGGGCTAATCTAAGAAAAAGGTTTTACTTATTTCAGTTATTACAAATAAGCAGGTAATAAAACAAGATAGACAGACTTTCATATTTTGATGTTTAGAAACAAAATCTCCATTATCTGGGTTTCACACAAAGAACAAAAGAGAAGTTTATTTAAACACTGCAAAATGTTTTATGTGACCCTGGAGTCAGGAAAGATCCCTTCTGCAAGAGATGAGGCAGCTGTGTTCTGAGGGGAAATAACTGTTGTGGGAGAGGTAGTTTAAGGGGCCTAATTAATTCATAGTATTAATTGAATGAGCTGTGATCACAGGGAGCTAAAATAAAACATTTTCTCAGCTGCTGTCGCAGATGTGAATCTTCTTGTAGCAAGAACACTTTAACTGGTACCAAACAAATACAGAGGTGACAGCAAGTGCTTGGAGCCTTTAATTGAGTAAGAAGAAGAAAGCACCTCTGGTATATTTGCAGGGTACTGCAAGGTCAAATCTAGTTTCTCTAAGTGGAGTGTATTCACTGCCAACAGATATTTTTCAAGCATGGAGGATTCAGGACGGTAAAGTTCCAAATATTAATGTCATTCTTAGTACATGTTTCAGTTTAGCCTAATATGAGACTCATTAATAAGATTAATAAGCCTTTCAGGAACTCAAAGATAAAGTCATATCCTGGATATAAGTACCATTCAAAGGGTATCTCTAATTATATGTTTCAGAACTCCAGAACATTTCTATTGTAAATGTGTAATTAATTTGATTACTAAAAATATATCAGGTGCTAAAAATATCTTAAAGATTAATTATTGAAAGACCATTTCAAAAATGTGGGATTCAGGGAACAGACAAAGCTGGATCAGAAAGGTATTATAATGAAAAATTTTAGTAAGATTTATGTTGAATAATTAAACACCTGGGAGAAAAACAAAATCTCGTTAGTGAGACTGTGCATTCCCACGTGTTTATTGCTCCTATAGATGTCACATTGCAAGGGTTTATCAGGACTTTCCTACAGAAAACTGCTAAGAATATCTAAATGTTTCTAGCTCTAAATATTTGAAGGATAGCTGGGGTCTGTGGCTCTTTTCAGAATATCCGTTCCACCCTTAACAGTCACACCAATGGCAAATTCATATTAAACCAGAGACAGATTATTCTGTCTGATGAATAAAATTATTTCCCCCTTTGAATGACCTCTCATTTGTGATTTTCTTCAGCTAAGACATAGAATGTTGTTTCTCTTATTTCCAGAAGAAACATTCTGCTTGCTTTACTTGGATGATATCTGTAGGGATATATACATGAGAAGGAGCAAGCAGGAGGCTAAGCTCAGGAGACCTCTGAACCTAGAACCAAAGGAAGAGAGAATTTAACTGCCTTTCTTGTAATTTTCTGTGTTTCTATACATTAACAGTGCTTCTGGTGTCACCTACAAAATATTTCCCCTCTGTACTGGGTAATGTGAAATAAAGGCTTGTTAGAATATGAAAATTGTGGAAGTCACTAAAAAGATTTGTTGGGCAAAACTCATGTACTTCTGACCCCATTTTACCTGTGGTCTTTTGAAGATTTGTGAAGTCTTAGGCTGGGTATTTCAAGTATATTTCTTTACATGATTCCCATTATTATCTAATGATATTACTGCTTGTATTGCTTAGATGTTGAGATCTTAATGGATTTTATGAATAAGACAGTTTCTCCTGAGGTCAAGATCAAGAAACATCTACACATTAGAATTTAAGAATAAACTTATGACTGCTTAAACTGAACTGAAGAAAGAAAGCAGGGTTTAGCATGCACTTAGGAGATAATTAACCTTAATGTTCTGCAGAGTGCCAAGATGTTATGCCTCAGTGCAGCCTCATCAGCACTTTCTGGGACTCTCTCCAAAACCCTTAGCTTGAAGCTCAGTGGTTAATTTTTGTCCAGATCTGCTGGGTAACGTTGCTGAGGTCTGTTCTGTAGGAAGCAGAATGCTAGCTCATCTTCTTCTGGGACAGCCAGATGCTGAACATCCCCTCTGAATTGAAAACTGCAGCATGCAGCAGCTGCTCTCTGAAGCTGCTCTATCCTGCCAGAATTGAGAAGCTGAAACTAAAGGAGAACCTTGAAGTTTAGTTAAATTCATCCTACACTTATTTTTCACATCTGGACTGTAACTCATCACATGAGCAAACTTGTTGCAGACCAACCTTAAAATACGTAAGTTGATAATTAAAAACAGAAGAAGCGTAGGCATGTAATACCACTGATCAGATAGTAAAGATTACTGTTTGTTACTTGACTGACTTCAGAAATTGGCTACTGAGAACTGTCTATTTCTAAGGAACTAAAAGCTGGTTTCTAAGGAACACGCAAAAAATCTCATTGAAAGTAGGTGAGCTACCCTTCCAGAAGCCCTCAGTGCTGTTAACCTTCAATGGGACACAGAATCTCCTCCTGTCTTCTTTGAGAAAACCACAAAATCTAGTGCAGTTTAATTCAGCTATACAGTGAATCAGAAAGGCAAAAAACCCAGAAAAAAAATAATCGTTATTGCATGGAGAAGTTGCTTGTTATCTTATCAGTGAGCAAACTCTAGTTACATGTCTTTCCCTTAACATACTCAGCTGCAACTGACTGAACACTGCCATTTAAAATCTGCAAGTCTTTGGTAAGAGCAAATGTCCTATTAAGCATATTCCTGTGGTCTGCTGGGCACAGAGAAGTGTGTAATTCTACAGGTATATGTGTGCTTCAAGAAATATTTTCACATTAGCTTAATTTCCCCTTGAAAAAAGAAAAAAAATTTCAGAGAGCTCTGAATTGAACATATTTTGCTCAACAAAAACCTCCTTTTTCCTTATTTAGATGAGAAACTTGGCTTTGTTTTAATTAAATATCATTAAGAAACAAAACTTAATCAAGTTGTATTACAACTTTGTTTTCTTCCAATTTTGTACTGGGAAAAAAGTAAACTATGATAAATTCAAAAAGAACTTAAGGTAGCTTGAACTTTTTCTTCCTGAAATGGCTTTAGTACTCCTACCAAAGACATCATCAATTACATAGCCAATTACAGTAGAAAGTACACTAATGGTCAAAGCTCTTTAAGTGACTTATTGTCACAGCTCTGAAATTCCTAGATTTCAACTTCCTTAAAAAGAAAAATGTGAAATCAAAAGAAAATCATGCAGCATGAAACTGCTATAATGGTGAAGGTATAAAATCACATATGTTCAGTGTGTTTCTGGTGCTTTGTCAGATGATGTCCTTTTCAACATCTCTAGGGGTGGAGTGTTTCTCCTATGCTTTTATTTCATGGTTGTCAACCTGAGGAATATTTTTCATGTAACTGCTGCATCTGCTACCTGTATAAATTTGGGACATTCCCCATTGATGGAGAACTTTTGTCTAATTAGCCATTTAATTGGAAGCTGAAATCAACAGTCTCATTTCGTATTTTGATTTGCTGAAACCAATGTGAGTGGAATAGTTCTTGTCCTTTAAGATCAAAGGCTCAACCAGGCAAAATTACACTGAAAGTTTGGAACAACAGAAAAAACTTTATTCGAGGGAAACTGTCATGACCATCTCAAATAGTGACATGCACTCAACAACTTCTAATGCATCAAACACAATATGACCAGCAGGGTAAAAGAGGAGATTATCCCTATGTGTTCAGCATTGGTGAGACCTCATCTGGAGCACTGTGCACAGTTCTGAGCCCTTCCATTTAAGAAGGATGTGAAGGTCCTGGAATGTGTCCAGAGGAGGGCAACACAACTGGTCAAAGGGCTTGAAGGCATATGCTGTGTGGAGTGGATGAGGACTTGCTCTCTACAGCTTCCTAAGGAATGGAAGTGGAGAGGGAGGTGACAAAACATGTGAGAATTGTTCAAATCCATGCCAGGGCAGGTTCATATCAGATGTTGGGAAGCATTTTTTTACCAAAATGCTCAAATGTTGGAACAGGCTTCTTAGAGAAGTGGCCAATGGTCCAGGCCTGTGTTTATGAGGCATGTGGACATGCTTCAAACTTTGATCAGCTGTGAAGAAGTGGTCAGGCAGTTGAACTAGATGATTGTTGCACATTTCTTCCAACTGAACACTCCTTTCCCTTTCCCTTTCCTCATCTCTCTTTCTTTCTCTCTTGGCTGATAGCTGTGGATAAAGGAACACGAGTATATACAGCTCTTGGTCCAAGGCAGGTGCTACCACCTTGCTTGTTCCAAAGGCAAGAACTGCAGAGGGTGCCAGGAGCTAAATATCCAAGGTTGCAGATGTGTGCCTCTGTCGTACAGTGGGGGTTCATGTGTTGGGTGCTTATGGTCTGCTCACAGCAAATGAGGAGAAATAATTATTTCTCAGTCGGTCTAAAACGACAGATATGTTGATCAGGGAGCTGCCTGAAATCATCCAGTCTATAGATAACATCCAGTATATCCTAAGTCTGCCTGAAATCTCTTCATTTGAGTAACAAGCAATAGGACGGTAGGAAATGGCCTTAAGCTGTGTCAGGGGAGATTTAGATTGGATATTAGGGAGAATTTCTTCCTGGAAAGGATTGTAAAGCATTGGAACAGGCTGCCCAAGGCAGCGGTGTCATCCCCATCCCTGCAGGTGGGTAAAAGATGTGTGGATAAGGCACTTAGGGACACTTTAGTGTGGACTAGGCAGTGCTGGGTTTATGATTGAACTTGCTGGTCTTAGATGTCTTTTCTAGCTGAAACAATTCCATGATTCTCTTCTATGGTTCTATCCTATGATTCTAAGTCCTGTTCACCTCTGATGTGTGTACCTTATTGAGTGGAAGAGATGTCATCCTTCCTTCAGTTTCAGCTGGGCATCTCTGCTGAAGGCAGATTTCTGCAGCTTGAAAAGCAAGAAGCAGACATCTGTCTTGCAAACTATAATCTAGACTGGTGATTAAGGCATACATTTAGGAAATGGGAAGACAATTTCCTACTGATTTCCTAATAAGAATTTTAGTATGAATTGAGCCCCTTTTTCCCTTCTCCAGAGGGAGCCAGAACAGAAGCAGAAAATCTGTTGGGCTCAGAGGAATTATGTAGAAGGGATAACAATTCTGATTATGCCCTTTTTGAGCACTATGTAGATTTAGACCTATATATTTGATTAGTAATGGAAATAATATTGAGAACCTCCCCCCACCACAAATGTGTCCTCCAATGAGGGAATAACAGCCAGTCTTTTGCAATTCTTGTGACCCAGTGACTCGTCCACATTTCTGCACTGTGGCATACATATGGCAAATATGATATCTAGGATTTTAACAAGATAGTTGTGTTTAAAATTAGTCTTTTGGTCACCCAAGACAAATCCCTCCTGCTTCACCACATATCTGTACCTCTGCCTGAACTACACAGACCTTGGAGTACAAATAAAAAATTCCATACTACCTGTATTGTGAACATCTTCATACAATGACTTAGAACTTTTCACTCCAAAACTCTGTTCCAAATCACCCAAAACAAAAGAAACAGAGGGCAATATGCTTACATTTAGTCTAACTTGTAAAAAAAATTATGAAAGCTATCTATACATGGCTATGCAAAGTACCTTCACTGGAATAAAAATGAGTGAAAACTGCTGTTTTTCTGATTATGAGTCCTTTCTTATGACAAACTCTTAAAAGGAAATAAATTTAAATCATGATGAAGTCATTGAAAACACTAGATTTTAGAAATTCACACTTGTTACATTTTGTTAATACTATTTTATTATCTTTCATTGAGAGGGAAAATAAATACTGTGATGTAAGGTAGGAGGTCCTGCAGGTTATTGTCCTATTCTGCTTTCCTATAGCAAGAGTACTTTGATATGGGTCTTTGATTTGTTTCCAAATCTGATTTCTGAATAGTTACATGAAACAGGAGTGTTGATTTTGTGTGTCTGAGCTCTGCTGGTGTCTTTTTATTCAGAGGTTTGTAGGGTGCTTTTTAATCTACTCTCTGAAGTTTTCAGTAACTATAAAAAGAATTGGATTTCTTTCCCAATGACTTCATGGTGAAAAAAAGAGCTGTAACCAGGTAAAATCTTCTTACCAATGCAAATGGAAAATAAATTTAGTTATTGAGGAGTGGTTTAAGATGATGGTTTGTAGACATGGAATAAACTGAATTATTTTGTCTTATTTTCTAATTAAGAATTCTGAGATATAGTTATTATTTGAAGTGTAAGCAACAGTTTCACTGCTGTCAAGCCATCATTTGCAGACAAAGCATTCATCCCCTATTCTAGAGGGCAGTGGGCCATGAGTCATAGTCTGCTACAGACACGCTCAAACTTTGAAGAGCTGTTGGGAGTAAGATAATCCTCAGCTATTCCCGAAAATCGTTTTTGATGTTTTCCCCGAGATGTGTAAAAGTTCTTGTGTGGCAGTTCGTGTGCCCGAAGTGGAACAAATCAGAGCTCTTTAGTTTTCTCGGTCTCAAGGTTGTTTATTATTTTCTTATCTGTAATATTTTCTCTCAGCCCAGCGAGGTCTGTCTTGCAGGGCAGCCATGGCACACTCTCTGCCCCTCAGGGCGGTGTTATCTTTTTATACTAAAAACTACGTACATGATGTTTACAATTATTTCCCAATTACTATCATCTATGTTAGACAGTGAACTTCTATTCTAAACCAATCCAAAAGTGCCAACTCCACAATAGAAAATGGAGACGAAGAAGAAGAACAAAGAAAGACCAAACACGTGCTTTTTCCTCCATCTTGTGCTCTAAAATTCCCATTCCCAAAAATNAAGAAACAAGAAAATGATGAAAAATATTTTTGTTCACAGTACAGACGCAGATACTTATGAGTCCAGATCCCCATAAAAAGCCTCCACTTGATATAACTATGCTAGGTTTGAGACTAAAAGAGTTTATACAGTTGACTTCCAGGGGAATGTGAAAGAAGAAAAGTTTTCATGCAGAAAAAGAAAATACTCAGCTTTCAGAGAGAGTACTTCAGTTGCTGTTTTGTACTTGGTAGGGTACAGAAATAACCAAGCAAATGAGAGCTTATTTTAAAAAGCAAATGAAAGATGCTCAGAACTGAATATGTGAAGATGATAAACTAGAAAAGCAAAGAAAGCCTGATTGAGCAGTGCACTTACACTTCTAAGTACGCATGTAGTTGTGGAGTTGGATATTTAAATTACCATGACACAATGTACAGCATTAATAGCCATTTTCTACCTCACTTTGTACATCAACAAGAGACTGTCTTATAATTCATCAGAGTGTTTTTGATGCATTATGTGTATTTATGTTGGCTTTACTGAACTTCTCATATTAATCAAGGAGAAGACTATAACCAAGATGTCAGATTAGGATTCTATTTGTAGAAAGTGTATCAGAATTTGTGATTTAGCAATTTGTAATAACAGTGGCAAGCCACTGCATAGTGATATATTACATGCATTGTTATCAGTAGTATTGTCCTTTCACTAACCCAGATAGAATGAAATACCAATATTCTTTCTACTGATATTATAAATTGTTTAAAATTTCCCGTAAAAGAAAAGAATATCAGGATTGAATTTGGCCAGTGCAATTACAGAAAACTCCTCATTAGTTTTAAAAGAAAATGCAAAGGCTAAGCAAAAGTGAAAAGTGTACTTCTTGTAAAAAAACCTCAATAATACAGATAAAATATTATTTGAATGAATTGCATTTAACATGATATTGAAACAGGTTACAGTGGTGGTTGAAAACTGCTTACCCAAATGAATACTGGGGAAAATAATAGATAGTTGGAGAAATCAAGGCTGAGCTTAACTAAACTGAAAGTAGAGCGAAATTGTAGCACTACTCTTATTAATTAAAAGTAACACTGCAAGCATGTAAGATTCACCTATAGACATTTAGAGTGAAGATAAATTATCTTTTTCATATAGCAACTAATGGCATTTATCTTTCCTTATAGAGCTTTGTTTGTTAATTCAATGACAAGTGACTTGGATGACAGTGCTGTTTAATGCTATTTATACTCTTAATGTACTTTAGGGCCTGGATCTCTTGTGCATGTAAACATCTAATAGGGGATTTTAGCAAAAGTTCTTCTGACAGGAAAAAACAATAGCAAAATGAAAAAGAAGCATGCATTAACTAATAAGCAAGAGTTAACTAAAAGGTTTCAGAAATAAAAATCAAGTGTAGAGAAACTGTACAAGCTCAAATCCAGTGAGGCAATGAGGAAGGATGCTGACCTTTAGGCAAGGTGTATACTAATGAAACCTGAGGGGTCAGTCTCATTTTCTGCATCTCATGGCAAGTGGGACCACACAATTTATATCCACACACTCAAATTCTTTCTTCTTCTAGTACAGAATGGTTGGTCCTTTGTGGCTCCTTTGAATGGTTTCTGACTTTTACAAACCCTAAGCTACCCCAGGTGTTGCCTGTGAGAGTGCTAAAGGGACAGACCAAAAATATGGCAAGGGATGGTGCTGTTAGTGTGAATAAACCCTGTGTTCATTTGAGAACTTGGGCCTTGGTTCTTTTGGCAGACCAGTAAAAATATAAATTTGATGTCCAGAAAATCCAAATATCCATACAGACCATATGCAAAGAAAGGAGATAACTGCTGAGAAAAGCATGGCCAGCAAAGGAACCAGAGAGATCTATAATCCAGCAATAGCAATATTTGGGGGATTTTTTCTGTATACAGGTGAAAAAGAGGTCTTATTAGACCTAAGCCATAGAGGAAATAATGCTAAAAGTATAAATTAGCTTATAAAATAATGAATTCAAATAAATAACATGGACACAAAAAAAGAAAGAAAACCCCAATGTGTGAGTATGTATTCACAGTGTAAATCTCGTCCAGATTTCCAATGTGGACACCATTCTATTTCCTGCATCCTGAAAAAATATTTCCTTAATTTATGTTTTCTCCTAAGATGAGGTTTAATAACCAAATAACAGGTCTGCAGTGAGTATTACAGGTTAAGGGACATTACCCAAAATCTTTACTGAATGATTCATGTAAGGATAGACAGCATTACACTGAGTCTTTCTCCTTGCAAGACAGGAGGTTTTGCTTAGTCTCAGCCTAGAGCACAAGCCCTTCGGCAATAAGTAATCCCAGTGTTCTTTCAGAGAAAGTGTGGGCTCCAAGAAAACAGAATATTATTAAATGGACACTATTCCTTTTTTGAGAAGTACAGATGCACAGTACTATGCAGGAGCAAAATATTATTCCACCTTTCACACACAAAATCTACTTTACATTTGCTAAGGTTAGATGAGTAATGTTTTCAACTTAATTAACCAATTAGCCCACATAGTAAGTTACCTCCCTCTGAGACAGGAAAACTAGTAGGCTGTTGCCTATTGCAATTATAGAAGAGAATACAGAATTTGTTTTGTAGACATCAGTGAGTTATTGAAGTCACTCAAAATTATGCATAAAAAACTGTAATAAAGTGAAAAAACAGCTGTGAACTGAATTATTTCGAAAACTTAATTTTTCATCCACCATGAAAAAAAGGCTACCTCTTTTAGGCACTTTTATTCATCTTTGCATGTGTTCAGAGTAATACATGGATGATTACATTATTATTTATGAAGGTTGTATTCTCTAGTATTGATTGCAAGACATCCTTTTCTTATTTTTTTTCCTGGCATAATTTCTGCCAAATGATTGCTATGACAGAACCAAGGCAAAAAGAGCAAAAGAGAAAGTTCATCTGATGGTCAGCTGGGAACAAATATAGTTCTCTTTCTGTGATGCTTTATTGCAACATTACATGGACATCATTTGGCCACCATTAACCCCATAATTTTGCCCTGCCAAATAATTTGACAAGACAAATATGAACCATGCATGGTTACACATTTCCAGGTTCAGTGTGCACCACAGGATGAGCAAGATACCTCTGCAGGCTTCAATCACACTGTCATGCAGAGAGACTGCATGTGTCCACCCAGTCCTTTTCAGATCTGGGACTGTGGAATTCCAGCTGGTTTGTTCAGTGCATTTCAGGCAGCTTTCTCGAGTCAAAAGTGATATGCAAGGTTAGAAAATCTGTTTCCCAAGCCAGCCATCACACAGGAACTAAACACATAAAATATTTGACATTAGACAAAGGCAGTCTGCCTTCTGCAGTTCAGCTCAGAGTGTGATGAGTCCTTTGAAGCTCACACCTGAGTAAGTACAGTTACAGCAGCCTGGATCCACATTTGCTGTGATTGCACTGCTATGGAACATCTGCACTCAGACTCATGGCAGATGACATGAGGTGGAAGTGGACTTAGCTCAGTCTGAGCTGTTCACGTTACTGGGAAGTCATGTGCTGCCACCAGTGAACATTAACATGCTTCAGAAAATATTTGAGTTCATGAATGCTGTGGTTTAGGAATGGTGTTCCTTAATTTAGTGTTTCCATTTAAATGAAAACCCATGAGCTGCTGCATCAAGAGCTCACAACTGGTGCATCTGGAGCAGTCCATACTCATTATCCATGGTCGTTAGGCCATACAGTGGCATTGCCGTTCAGCAACCAATATTAAATATACAATTCAACATTGCAGACTGTTCCCATCCAAAAAGCAAATCCCCTTGAGGTACATTGTACTTCCCTGTCCCTCTGTGTTATCCACCAAGTACATGAGGTCCTTGAGCAAAAACAGTCCCATGGATGGGTTTGCCTTTGCTTGAGGCAAGACTAATCCAAACTTCCCTGAAAAATTCCTCATATGTGTCATGGGGACTTTATCCCTTCTACCATATGTGGAGGTTTTGTTTGGGCAGGGTTAGCTTAATTGGTAGAGCCTCTAGTGTTAGCTAACCAATTGGCCTTTGCTAAGTGTAGCTCCAATGTTTGAAGGTCCCATCACCCACAGTTTTCTATGTAGTTTTTAAGAGTCCATTGCACTGCTCAGTTTTTCCAGAGGCTGGTGCATGGGAGGCAATATGATACACCTTCTCAGTCCCAAGCTCTCTGGTCCAGGTGTCTATGATGCTGTTTCAGAAATGAGCCTCGTTGTCGAACTCAGTTCTTTCTGGTGTGCCATGTCATCATAGGATTTGCCTTTCAAGGCCCAAGGTGTTCTAGGCAGTGACTTGAGGCACAGGCTGCATCTTCAGCCATGCAGTGCTTGTTTCCACCACTGTAAGCACAGAGTGCTTGTCTTGGCAGGTTTGTGAGAGTGTGGTGAAATCAATATGCCAGACCTCCCCATATTTATATTTCAACCATTGCACCCCCTACCAGAGGGGCGTTACCTCCTTGGCCTGCTTCATTGCAGCACGTTTCACAGTCATGGATGATCTGGAGTATAGTGTCCATGGTTAAGTACACTCCTCAATCAGGAGCCCAGCTGTATGTTACATTTCTTCCCTCATGACCTGAGGGAAGAAATGTATATCCCATTGAGCCAGAAACAATTAATCCTTATGTTGCCAATCCTGATTAACCTGAGACACTTTAGTCTTGGAATCTTGATCCACCTTGCAATGCACTTCAGTAGCCCAAATCTACATGTGCATCTACAGGACATACTTTCATAGTCAACTTCTCTACCCAGGCAGCCATGTCTTGCCACAATTCAGCAGCACAGATGGATTTTCCTCTGCACTGCCAATTAGTTTTTTTTGATTGGTCCAGCCATGGAGCAATCCCATGGAGCATTTGCTACCATCCAGGAGTCAGTGTAGAGGGAGAATGCCAGCCAGTTCTCTTGTTCAGTGATATCTAAAGCCAGCTGGACATTTTTCAGCTCTGCAACCCAACTTGATCCACCTTGTCCTTCAATAACTCCTGTGACTTGCAGAATAGGACTCCATATGGCACCTTTCCATTTTCAATGTATCTCTAAGATATGGGAGGACCTGTCAGTGAAGAGAGTATTGCTTTTCATTTTCTCGTAGCTGATTATATGGTGGCACCCTCTCTTCTACTGATGATAATCCAAAATTTTTGTCTTCAGGCCTGTTGGTGATAACTTCCAAGACCCTTGAGCAATTGGGATTTCCTATTTGAGCTCACTGTGTGATCAGAGAGATCAAATTGCTCCATGGGGCATCAGTGGCATGACGTGCAGAGGAGATTTTCTCTTTGAGCACCCAGCCCAGCACTGGCAGTCAGGATGCCAGAATGGGCTGTGCTTCAGTGCCAATCACCTCTGAGCCTCACCCTTTCCCAGTGGAGCTTGGCTCAGTCCATGGAAAATAGTGGTGTTGTGTTTCCATCCCTTGGGCAGCTGGGCACACCCCTCTATGTAAACACGTACTATAGCCTGTACTCTGCTGCCAAAGGAATGGAGAAAAATGCATTGACAATGTCATTTGTGGCACCATTTTACTATCTTGGACTCCAGTTTGTGCTGAAGCTCCAGCATGTCCAGCACAGCAGCATTTAGAGGTGGTGTGATTTCATTCAGTCACTGTCAGTCTCCATTCTCCCTTGGACTTAAGCACTGGCCATAGAGGACTCCTAAAGGGTGAACGAGTCTTGCTGACCACTCCCTGTCTCTCTAGTCCACAAATCAGGTCATGAATGGGACGGTGCAATCACAGTTGGTGCAGCATTCTTGATGGTGCTCTGTTGTGACAGCAATCAGTATCTCTTGTTCTTCAAACCTCAGCAGCCCCACACAGCCCTCAGCAGCGAAGGGTCCTCTGTGAGACTAGGCAAGGTATTTAACTTTCTAATTTCCTGTGTCTTCCCAGCAGCTATCCCAGAAGTCCAACAATGCCCCTTTGGGTCTTTGAAATAGCCTCTCCCAAGCTAATTTATGACAAGGATAGACCAGTCACAATGAATTTTTTTTCCATCCATTCCCAGTCAGGCTCACTTCTGTTTTCAGTACAGTTAGCTGTTCTGCCACCCCAGAAATAGGATGGATTCCTATAGGATGGATTCCATGCCACATATCTTGATGGCATGATTTTTGTTTTTGCTAAAATGTTTTGGTAAGATAATGTCACTGTGGCTAAATTGGTGCTTGTTGTTGTCATACAACTCCACACTAGTGCATGATAATGCCCTCTAAAAGCTTTGATAAGTGTCAGATGCTGTCTAAAAATAACTGGTATCAATCAGGTAGTTAGTGGCTTGTCCCATCACACTTATGTTCTTCCACAGGTCTTCTGTGATATTGAGCTGAACAATTCCTCTATCAAAGATGCCTGAAAAGCAGATACTGCATCTGGCAGCTGATTATTTGTTTTCATAATTTGTTCCTTTTAATTTACATTCCAAGGTGGGATTAAGATGGGAATCTGGAGTGTGAAAACATTTTTCCTTTGTTTTCAAAGTAAGTAGTTATTTCTGTTTCAGATCAGATCTAGAGATAAAAAAACCCAACCTATTTTCATGGAACAAAATTACCTCACTTAGGCATCTTCAGGTAGCACATTGATGCTTTTTTTAAAAACCAAGTTAGTGGTAAGGAATGTTAGTATTTCAGCTCTTCTCAAGGATGAAGATAATGCACCATATGTCTGAGGCTTCTAATCAGTACAAAAGCTGTTGTTTATTTTAGAGCTTGCTACTTCAATCTTAGTCTTCTGATCCAGAAAGAAGAGCAAACTTACACTTGTACAGAAAATCCTAGTCCATTTGTTTATAGTGCCTTTAGACAGGTAACTATAATTAAATTTTGAGGCTTTAAGTATTTATTCTGAACTCAGGAGCTTACACTATGACAAGAGATGTGCAAGACTCATTTTTAACAAGTGAATATTTTAAAAATGGCTACTGAAGTTAACGGAGGTGTCCATCAATTTTCTTCACCTTGATCTTCTATGTGATTTTTAGGGAAGTACTTCTCAGACCACAGAGGACTCTTGATCCTGGCTGAGATTTTCTCTCTTTGTTTTGGTTATTGAAAGAATGTAATCAATTGACTCAGTCTGTTTTTAACTCTCAAATAGCTGAAAGCAGATGAATTCGATCCATTGCACCTGAAGATTCTGGCAGCTCAGACACACACTTTGGGTTTGAAAAGGGCAAATTGTATTTGTTTTCTCAGGCATGATCCTTAATATTTACAGGACTGGTAGGTGTTTATTTACTGACAAGCAAGTAGCATCACACTGTTTTCTGTAACACTACTTTTTTTTTATTTTAAACATATCAGAGGTAATGAAAATAATTGAATAGAGAGAGAAATCAATAGCAATTACATTATAAATAACACTCCATAGAAAAGATTGTCAACATGGTTAGAAAGCAAATCTCACAGGGACAACTTGAAACATCTGGTCAACTGGCTTTAATAGTTTCTTCTCTGTTTCTCATGCTGAGACTTTTTCTAAGTCCACATGCAAGGAATTTAGGCCGCTAGCTGTGCTGTTTAAAAATTTCATCGTTAGCATTCCTGAAGAGTTCCTTTTGACTCACTGGAATGGATATGATGATTTATCTGTAATACGGAATGGAGCCTCTGAAAATTTGAATCTCTTCTCATTTACTTTTGGAATAGATATAGCACTATCCATTTACCCAGCTGAATTCCCATGTGAGCACTGGGACTTGAGCCTGGTGGAGATGTGCCCTGCATTGCCCACACATGCTTTCCTAGTGTAGAGCAATTGCTTCTGACAAGCAAAAACTACTATAGATAAATGTACCTGACCTCAATGGTGTTTACAAAAAAGGCAGAAATGTAAGTTCAGAGGAAGAAGTGGAAGCAGTCTTTTTTCTGTAAGGGTGGAGAGAAAAAAATAATTAGTATTTAAGAAAATCTTCCCTAAGGAAGATTCATTTCTCAACCACATTCCCTTCTCTTTCTCTCCTTCCATTACTCCTCATCCTTTCCCCACTCATTTTGTCTTCATTCATACACGGCTGCCTCTCTGTGCCACTTATTGGTGAATGGATAGAATGCAAAGCTGTGATTTTTTCATTTGGCCCTAAGTTCTAAAAGCATATTTTGTATCTTTCAAGCCTTTTAGGTCACTGAATGTATATTTTATGACTGCTGTTGAGAGTCTGCATTTCCAAGGGTACCATCCAAAGGCTTCTAATCAAACATTCATGGCACCAAATGTTCTCTTTGATATAGCATTTTGAGACAGTAATTTGATGTTCTGAAAATAAAATTGATAAGACTCTTTAAGAAATTTAAGGTTTTTAACTTTTTTAGGAGAAAAATACTTGTAAATGTTGAAAATTAACATATGTGAGTTTCTTGCAATTCAGTGGATGGCAGCACTGTACAGTGTAGATGTGATTCTTGGACTATTTGTACTCTTTTAAGCACATGTTCATGGTAACCTTTTGACATTTTTCTTGGAACTACATTAAATACCATCTATCAGACTTGATTTGAAAATAAAAATTATGTTTTTACAACCTGAATATTTTTCACATTTTCCCCCAGATTTATCACAATGCCAAATAAAATGCAGCACTTGCTCAGTAAAAAGCATAGTAACTTGTTCCTTCCTCTCACTCCAATATGTTTTCACATCACAGATTAAATTATTTTAGGTTTTTTTAGTGTGTATCCTATTTGTTTTATTGATTTAAATCACTTCATTGTATTCCTGGAAAACAGGGAAGTCAAGATTTAATGTCTAGAAATAAAAAGAGGTTGGTGAATTATTCTTAGCAATTAGAATTGTTTCAAATTTGTACTGTTACACCAACAATTACGGGTGGACAGGCAATAATAATAAGCAAGACTTCAGATTGCTCCAGCTATAGGGGATGCAAAAATTTGTTGCCTGACTAAATGGAGCAGTGTAACAAAACAGCACATGTGATACATGGAACGAGTATGAGCTTTACTTGAGGGATCCATTATTGTATCTAAATTTATTTTTATGTATTTACCTTATCAATCTATGGTACTACAATAGCAACCTTTGGAATAATGCAAAAGTTATTCATTTTACCATTACATGTCTCTATCTGCATTATATCTTTTCTAGACATTGGTATTGATATGTCAATTTACTTGGTCAAAAATCCAGTATGGTGGGTTTTTTTTCCCTCTTGCACTCCTGCGTTGGAAGAGAGGAGAGCAACTGAAAAACTCTACTTGCATTAAATCTAACTGCTATTTCAGGAAAAAAGTCTAAAAATATGAATGGATAGATCCTAAAGATCTTATTGGGCCATAAGAATGACTAAATTTACAGTTTTAAACGCATTCTGTTTCTGTGTTATGCAATGATTGTTCTGCATGTGATCATTTGTTGATGTCCACAATATTTGTATCATAACCCAGGTACCCACTCCTGTGATTGCTCTCTCTTGCATACCCTTTTGTCTGGCAGAACACTTTCACACATGCTGTGGAGAGTTTGGTGCTTAGTTAAATTGGAAGTCTCTGGGTCCAGTTTATGGCATTTCACTTTAAAATTTTTAATAATTCCTTTGGCTATTTTAAACTTCTCCAGGTTAAGTTTAGTAATTTTCATATACATTTTGATGAGTTAGCCTTTGTAATGAAATCTAAGGAAGTATTTCTGTGCCCAAAGGAAGACATGCCAAAGCATCTAGGTGATTCAGTTTTGTAACTGAGAATATTCCTTCTTAATGTATAGATTAGCATGAATTCAAGAATGAATTAAAAAGTAAGTTTTAAAAGTTTCTGGAAATCTATGATTTTAAAAATCAAGCCTGCAAGTCAAGTTTACAAGGCATAAAGTAGCTATTGTGTGTACCACTGAAGAGCAGGATTTGTTCATTAGATATATACAATTAATCATCTACACATCTACATCAATGGAAAGAGATTAGGCACTTTTAGCTTTAAATTTGCGATTTCCTCCAGTGGTTGAGTATGAATGATAGGGTGAGTTAGCTTTTACAGATTCCTGTCTTGTGTTCTTTAGTTATAGTGGGGCCTTGTATAAATAGATCAGTGTTAATCAAGCACTTACATCAGCTGAAATTTCAGTCTAGCACAAGGATTTATTAGAATTGCTACACTGAAAGTACCAGGGATGCTCTCTGGCACTGAGTTCAGCTGCTATAATGTGGCTGGTATTTTTACTATTGAATATATTTTTATCCTAAAATGCTGAAAAGTGATAAAAACCTGATGATTAATCCCTAGACACATGAAAGAACTTTATGGAGAGCTCTGACTGGCACTAACCTGATAAATGCTACTCCTGGGGATAATTAAATTATAGATTCTCCTGTAACAGAATTATTGAAAAAGGTAAGAGATCTACTGGTGATATGAACACCGTTTGATGATGGGTAACTAGTAAAGGAAAATGGAAAAAAAGTAGAAATAAGAACAATAGGCAAGAGAAGGGGAGGCAATGGTACTGTTAAATGAGGGCTGGTGCCAAGGACATAATCTATTGTACTCCCATATGCAAGTCTGTTGTGCTCTGCTGCTCAAACTCACTTTCTTTTTGCTTCCTAGAGTAACTTTCAAGACAGTCTTTGTGCCATCATATTTTATTGAGTCAGCTGCATTCAAATGTATTTTAGAAAGCTGCATGAATTTCTGCCCTATTTCAATTATTTAAGCCACAATATATTATTTAGAGGTCTTTGTGTTCATTTGTTTTAGTACAATCAATATATGTGTATCAAATAAATGTCATTCTCATTTGATGGCTTTTGGATAAATAGTATTACATATTACTCACAAAAAGAATATTTAGAGCTTGTAACACTAGGTGTATTTCAAGAATCTATAAATGGCTCTTTCCTGTTTTACACGATAGCTTAATTTCACAGCTCTCAGGCAAATATATCCTGTGCAATATAGCTGTATGATCCAACCTCTGAGCTATGTAAATTTAACCTAAGTGCTGTTTCTCTATCTTTTTAAAGCAGTGACATACATCCTCCTGAATATAAACCAGGGTTTCTGTCCTTTTTGCTGGGTTTTACATACTCTCTGAGCAGCTACCTGAGCCTGGATACTGAAATGAGAAGGGACATTACCATGGAGAAGGTCTTTCTCTCCTTGTTCAGGAGGGAACTTCCTCTCAGTTTGATGGGGATTATTTTCCTGTCTTTTGATGCCTATTTTTATTCATGTGCCAGAAGTGGTAGTAATGGAGATCAAGTGGACCAAAAGCAATGGTAAGGATTTCCAGGCTTAAATCTTTTAGGGAAATTTCCATTCCAGTGTGGCTGTGGAAAATGGGGGACCTTTAGTGAGTAGGAGAAGAAAAGTCAAACACACCAAAAGATCTGAAACTGGGAGCAAAAATATCATGCTGGGAGGAGAGAAAGCAAAATTTCATTGGATAACTGATAGGATATAGGGATACTTGTGGTCACCTTTGACAACAAAGGAGCATTAACTTAGAGCGACATCAAACACTGCCCCCGTCCTTTCTTATGAGGGAGGATCTGGATCTAAGGCAAGCTCTTCTACTGTTACATCCTTTTACAGGCATTGTTAGTCCTGCCCTGAATAGCAGTAAGACATTTTGGAGGTGGCTACCCTGGCAACTTCCATTCCATAATGCCCACTGGAAGATTTTGTTGTCATTTGGAGAAAGTGATTATAATTTCTAAAATTCCTGTAGCAAAGTAGTAATTTTTTCCTAGTTTTACTCAAACAAATCAGTTGGACTTTGAATGCAGACAATAGTGGAAGGGTAAATCAGCTTTCTTCAGTTCTCCAGTTTTCCTGGAGTAGGGACAAACTGTTAAGTACTGTGATGAAGCAGGAAGATTCCAAGCCCTGGAGCCCAGCTGCAAATGCATGTTCATGTACGTCATGCTTTCCACTTGCCTTTGCAACAAGGACCCATGTCATGGGTCAAGGATTCATGTCATGATGCAGCAGATATTGCAGTGTCTCCTTGGTGTAATGTATTCTGTAAGCCATTTAGTCCTCCAGGTGAGTTGGAAGAGTATTTCATAAAAGTCTGTAGAAAATATTTCTGAGAAATGTTTAGAAGACCTGTCATCTTTTTTAATACTGGAGTGGCTTTATTGGGAATTTCCCAACCAGATCCACCATTTTTCACACAGGAAGTTCATTAAGTGTGCAGGTGTTTGGGAATTTTACCTTAAAATTATAATTAAGTACACTGAAGGGAAGCTAAAAGGTCAAACCCTGTTTTCATCTCTTACTTATAATTTCCTGTCACTTGGATCTTATTGATTATACTGAACCAAATAATTAGGGAAAGAAGCATATTTTCTGTGAATGAATTGCAGGACTTAGATTTTTTTTGCATCTCTGTTTTCTAGGCTTTCTTTGTTTCCTTAGTCCAACTCAGGTGACTTTAGCCAGTTTCAATTGCAATGTCTCTTAAATTTTAATAATTTACAAAGCCAAATAATTTTCATAGTTATAAATATTTGTGAAAAATAGTGATGCCTGGTATTTTTTACTGAAAAATTACTTTCAAGAGTCAGCGGATACATATTTATTGTGAGAAAGTTGAGGACTAAATGAAGCAGGAAACTAGAGCCTTGATAGAATAAAAACTGGCCAGGATCAACAAAGGCAGCAAGAGAAGCTTCTAGAGGAACATTGGCGATAAAAAGAAGACTATGGAAAATGCATGTCCTCTCTGGAAGGAAATGGGAAGCCTGATTACCTGGGATATGAAGAAGGCTGAGGTAATCAATGATTTTTCCCCCTCATTTTTCTCCAACAAGTGATCCAACCTCACCAAATTGCAGAAGACAAAGAGGAGAACTTGGAGAATGAAGAACCACACACTGTAGGAGAAAAAAATTTGAGAACCTAAGGAACCTGAAGGTTCACAAGTCCCATGGAACCTGCTGAAATGCATCTGCAAGTTCTGAGGAATTTGACAGATAAAAATGCTAAGCCATTATTCATTGTATTTGAGAACCTCTGTCCCTGGTAAGACCATGGAGCAGATCCTCCTGTATACTAAGGTACATGGAAAATAAGGATGTGATTGGTGTTACAGTCAGAGAAGTGAGAGATGCCTCTGACTGAACTAAGGTGTAAACAAGATCATGTGCTGAAGTCAACATTACAGATTTTATTTAACAGTAAATGTGAGGTAGAGACATAGAAAGCAATAGAAAAGAGCAGAGAGAGAGAGAGGGAGTGGGGAGAGAGAGATCAAGAAGAAGACAGTTCCCACCCATGAATCCGGTGGCATCCTGTTAGTGCTTCTCCACCATGGGATTCTCAGTGTTGGGGGTTGGAGTCTTTAATCTAGGGGTAGCACATTTATACAGCTCAAGTTCTGAGTATCCATGGAGGTATATTCCTAATTGATATGTGAAGTGAGAATGGATGTGCCTTCATTTGCATGTGAAGCAAGGATGGGCATGTCCTCCTTCTCTGTATTCTTAAAATAATCTATGATTTGGACTGGCACACAAAGTGAAATTCCATTCCCTCCCATCTCTATAAGCAGTCCGTGGGAGTTGTTTTGCTCTTGGAATATGTATACAATAATGGGACATACAGGAATTCACTGCTTTTACTATACTGAGTATTTTAACTGGGACAGGTTCACACCTTAGGCCAGTAGATGACATAGCTAGCTGTATTAATTTATTATTTATTTGTTTAAGACACTGGAGTAGCCCTTGTAAATCTTCAGGCAAATCACTCTGCCTGTTGTCACTAGTCCACTGTGTTGGCTTTGCCTTCTGCTATCACCAGTGTTATAAATGTTGTCTTGACTAAATCTTTTGATGTATTTAAAACCTTATTTTAAATATAAAACAAAGGAAAAATAGTATTCCCTTAGCTGTACATGTTTTATAAGGTGAAATATCAAGGGTTGAGACTCATCAAGGCTAAGGTAATGGCAGTAAAAGGACATTTCTCATCCATCTTTTTTCTTTTATACAGTGGATCAACAACTTGGAGAAAAGATCTATCAGAAGAAAACTGACAGAATGCAAAATTATTAACTCAGAAAAACCTGTCCAAAAATCATACTTCATACAGTTCTTGTTCAGTTGTGGGACAATAGTAACTGGGTAACCATGTTTTATTTAAAGATAAACTAATGAAGGTATTTTTTAGTAGATCTTGCTGTCCTTGCCATATGACAACAAAATAACAAAGAACACTACTTATGAAAGCAAGAAAACAGGGACGTATGCACCTGCTCTTAGTACTGCTTCAGAGGTAAAATATTAATACTTTTGCCAGCCATGATGGCATTAAATAACAGTTTTGCCATGAGAAATCAGCATTTGCTTTTTTATGGTTTAAATAAAAATGTAGTGCTGCTCTGGAAGCCTGAGACACTGTATAGTTACTGAGCACAGAGATGGGGATATCTTTTTTTTTTCTTGTAAAAACAAAAAGCTTTTCTCTTAATTCTGTAGGTGGAGTATTGACTGGGATATCTTACTACTAAGTTTTGAATGTTAAAAAAGCTGAGTTGAAGAGGTTCATATCATTAGAGCACTGGAATCATCCCTACCTTTGATGGTAACTCAGAAAACAAAAACATGGAAAGGAGCTCTATGTTTTAACCTCTCCACAGTGCAAAGCAGCAAAGCTACTCCTTTAATTCTGCCCATTTCCCTCCTGGCTGGCATCTGTTCAGCCGTGGCTCCCTGAGCACAGACACCTTGCTGCAGAGCTGGCAGAGCTGCTGCTGTCCTGGACACTTCTTCACATCCACCCCAGCCACGGCTCTGGCCCAGTGCTGGATCTCAAGAATCTGAACTTTTTGAGCTTTCTGTGCTTCCTGAAACAGACCCCCTTGAGAACACTGCTCTGGACCTGAAACCTTGGAGAAGACTTGTAAATATGAATAATAAGTTAGAAATCACAAATGTGTAGTGGGTTAGATGTGTGTGTTTTCACTGTATGATGGGTTTTAAATTTGAGGTTTTTACAGTATAGTAGTAACTATGGGACAAGATGGAGAATTTTGGGTGGTGTCTTCTTCTTGTTCATCTTCTTCTCTTCCTTTTCTTCACAGAACTTAGGTAGTTACATTTGGATTGGTTATTCTAAAGTCACTCTAAGGGTCATGGTAATCTATTATTGGGTCAAAAGTATAAATAATATAGGTGTAAAACTTTTATTGGTCTGTTTAGCTTTGAAACAGGCTCACCTTGGAGCTGTTTTCCCTACTTCTAGCAAGCAGCTTGAGGTATTGTACTTTCTGTAATAAGTTATAATAAACATCCAAGTCCCAACACAAGAAATTGTCTCAAGTGCCTTTCTAATAATCCTGGTTCCAAACAGAAACAGACGAGATTGATGACAAACCACTAATTAGTGGTGCAAAGCCCAGCTCACTCCAACAGCTCGGGGCTGATCAGAGTGGTGCAGCTCTCTCTCTGTCTGAGTTTTGCCTCTGCAGGGGTATTCCACAGTGCTCCCAGCTCCAGGGGCATGGTGCAGATGTGTGGGAGCCATCAGGTACCTCTCAGAGCTTGTGCATCTGGCTCTGCTGCTCTGCACTTGCGTCTTCCACTTCAAGGTGTTTCACCACGTGCTGCAAGGTTGAGCTCTTGTCTATGTTGAATATGTGGTATTTCACCATAAGAATGCGTGGCTATGCAAACTCCCAAGCACTGAGTTCAAGTTGCAAAACTGACAGTATATCAAAAATCTCAGTATATCAAAAACTGTCAGTATATCAAAAACTGTCAGTATATCAAAAATGTCAGTATATAAAAAAATATCAATTGTGTTTCATGATGCTAAGTTCCACTTGAAAAAAAGGAACCAGACAATTCTGATTCTTAGTTTCAGTAAACCAAGCAAGGTCCATAAATAAGTTTCAAAGCAAAAAGTTTCACTGCAGATGCTCTTGCTGTAATAAAAAATACACATTTCAACTTGGAACTGAAAAGCAATGTGACAACTGCTTTTCTAGGACATTCTGAATGAAAAGAAACCAAATCCAAATAATTATTTGTGGGCATTTCTGCCACAAGACTGAGGTAGGTATTGTTGATAACACATCTAAACACAAATACTCTATGTAGAGGCCCAGAGAAGCTTTAGTTGTGGGATGGATTGTGGCAATGCATCCCCACCACCTCAGGCTGCACTATGAGCTGAGAAATGCTCCTTAGGCCTTGGCTTTGACAAACTGCATTTAGACCAAACCCCTATTGTATGTTACAAAATTTAATACAAAAACCAGTTTTCAGATACTGCTCAGAATGATCACATTTTGTTGGCATTGTTGAGCATCTAGAATTGAAAATGAGCAGTAGATTATTGCAATCTCTTTGAGCACAGTTTATGACAAATGATGGTTAGGGAGACCTAAAGTGTCAAAAATCAGACTCTTGTGTTTAGATTGGTTTTGCTAAGCATATTAGAAAGTTATTTCCATGGCAGGGCAGTGGGAGAAATTACTTCCTAAATTACTTTTTAAATGAAATATTCTGATGAAAGCTATTAATTTTGAACAATAAAGTCTCTGGTATTTCTGCAAATATTAGATTATCTCTGCAAATCTTATTCATAAGCAGAAATTCTTCTAATATTTTGGTTGTTTGATAGATCCTATACAAACAATTAAGGATATAATGGTTTCTCTTGCCTTGAATGGCCATATATGAGTCTGAATTGTAAATGGAAAAACTGCAAATCCTAATGCTTTTTAATGTTTGCTATAAAATTGTCTTAGGGATTAACTGATAAGAGAAACAAGCAATCAGTAGTGTTCAGCTGGAATTCACTAATCTATTCCAATAGCTGAACAGCAGGAAGCTGGATTGATTTTTTGAGAATGTTGTGTTTTAAAACCCACTGGAAATTAAACTCCAAGCAGGGTCTTTGCCCTGTCCCCTCCAGTGAGAAAGGGAAAAAAGGGCAGAGATCATGGGTTGAGATAACAATTTGCTAGAAAAACAGTAATGACAAAACAAACAGTAACAGCAACAATACTAATAAGAGCAGTGTATAAGAGAGGGTGGTTACATGCAAGGACTGCTTACAGAAGACAGCCCTGGTGTTACCATAGCCAGTGACATGTGGCTTCCCGGGACAAAGGAGAGAATGGCCGATGTGACCGAGGCTGGTGCTTCCCCCCAAGGCCAAGACAAAGAAAACCAACAATGGACAAACCCTCCAAGATGGACTGATTGTGTCATGCTACCCAGAACAAAAGGAAGAAAATGGGGTTGGTTCAGGGTCATGTTCCACTTTTCTTTCACCCAAAGCCATGTCCTCAGTGATTAAAGGGTGGCATAAAATGAATGATCTACACATGCCCAAACAGTTCCAGGCTCCAGCTCCTCATGGCAACTGTGATAAAACTAACTCCATCCTGGCCAAAACTAGGGCAAAGACTAAAACTCCATCATCAGGCAATTGGACAGACTTTCCTTGTCAAAAATCCCTTAACCATCTCTTTATAAAGCTTGTGGGCATAGCCAGCCTATGGAAAACATCCCACATTTTGTGAAGTTTGGCAAAGAAGGCACAATATACATGATTAGTTAAGCAAAGCACAAAAAGTTTTAAAAGGCAAATAAATCCAGCTGTCTGTACATGTGTTATTGAGTTTGAAAAATTCTTAAAAGACTCATATGAAAATATGCCAGTGTTTGAGGACACTTCCTTCCACTGTCTCACACACGGAGTACAACCTAAGCAACACACATTTGCTACAGCTTAAGACATTGACACTCTTGTCATTCAAGTCGGTGTGACCAAACCAGACTTATTGCCCTCAGTTTTAAACTTTTTGATTTCACTTGAGTTTTCTGTTTGATATTTTGATTATCTGAATCCCCAGCTCCTATTTTCTCTCAGGTCTTCTAAGATTCCTCTGCTTGTTTAACCACGCATGTTCCTGAGGTTGATTTATCTCTATTGCTGCTACCCCTATTGCAGCAGAAGGAAGGTTCACACTTTGCTTTTGACCTAGTGACTTCAAAGGGAAGTCTAAAAAAGCTCAAATCAGTAATGGAAAGATATCTGACAAAGTCTATGAGGAATAAATAGGTAATTCTATCTTTATGTTAGAATGCCATAGTTCATATTTCATCAGGAAAATGTACAATGATGCCTCAGTAAAAATATACAATGTTCTCTTGTCTGCAGTCAGTGATGGTGACTTACTGCAAACTCAGAGCTTCATTACAGATAATTGAAGCCAGTAAAACGCTTTCCAGAGTCACTGGAGTAGAATGGCTACAGAGCTTACTTTTGAGTAACTTTACTTCAAAGACAAGCCCAAGACTTTAAGATGCTGTTTGCTTTCAATCTATGGTAAAGTCCTTACATTTAAAATAATCCAAATTTAAAAAAAGATAAGATAAGACAGGAAACAAGAAAAATAACTTTTGAAACAGTTGGAATAAATTAGTTTTGACTCAAAAGTTCTTTGACATTGATCTGTGGACCTGGGAACCATTCATTGCTGGCTGACCTGGAGTTGTCCTGTTCCTGGGCCAGCTGTGTTGTCAAGATATCTGAGTCTCCAGTGGCAGGGGAGGAAGGAAGGTTTCCAACATACATTCTTTTAAATAAATATATTTCCACAGGACATTATGCTTTATACAAATCAATAATTGCCAATCAGAAAACCTTTCCACTGTAAAATATCCAGCCAGCCATTTTTTGAGATGGTAGGTGCTGTCTGGAAAAAAAACAGAACAGTATCTCTAAAGTATATTTGAGACCTTCATTCAGGTGATAGTGTTCTAGAGTTCTGCCTGCTGAAGTCTTTTGGAAAAATCAATGCAAGAGTATTCCCAAATGAGTATTAAGGGCTCAGCACAGGACATAAAATTCAGTCTCTTTGACAAGAACTTTACTGTATTTGGATGATAATGTTCTTCATATGGCTAAATGACGGACAGTGTAGACACAATTTTAGAGCAGTGCAAAGGACATGATATTTGTCCATCTTCTGAATAGTGACTGCAGATGTGCCTGTGACTGGACGTCAGTGAGGTTAATCAGCTGAACCACTGACATCTGTTTATAGGAAAACTACAACTAGGGCATGGAAAACCAGCTGGAGTATAAAATCTAAAGTGCTTGAAAAGGGTCATAACTCATCATCAAATCAGAAGCAAACAAAGATGCTCATACAGATTTGAACATGCAAAGAAAGAATAAAAAGAAGCAGACATGGCTTGATGCATGCTAGAGGCATGAAGCAGCTCAGTGCATATGTGCACATTCCCTGCTTGTAGCTTTTAATCTCGCATCTCCTTTCTCCCTTAATGGAGACATTGAAAACTAGAGGGATACATTGTGCTATTGGCAGAATTATCTATTTCATTTCTTCAATTCCTTTATTTTTAATGTAAATAGATAAGATACTCTTTCAGCCTCTTCTATGATGAGTGTCCTAAAAATTAGGTGATGAACCTCATGCCTGCATTCTGTCCAGATATTTATTAGAAAGCATTCATAAAACTGAAAAACTTGACATTTTGCTGGTGAATATAGCATCACTGCAAGATCTGTGCAAAAATGGCACAAGCAATGATGGGTTGATGTCTCACTGTACATAGCAGAATGATTTTTATGCTGAGCTGATATGGCAAAGTTCTAGAAATGTTGTGCTTCTTTAAAGATGCTACCCAAACCAAAATACATCCTGTCAATTCTTCTGTGCATACTGTATAGACCTTTACATGCGTGTATGAGAACAATTCATCCCCTGTAATCCCAGGTCAAGTGTCCAGACCTCTGAGGTTTTTGAACTTTGGATACACTGAAAGCTGTAGCCTTTTGCAAGCAGCCACATAGAAGTGGGTTTCTACTCTTATCTTTCTTCCCAATTGCTATGAAACTGACACAATGTTCTTAAAGAGAGGGTTTGGGGCTGCAGATTTGCAACATGAAACTATACTTGTCAATAATTGCACCATAAAGACTCTATTTTTAAAAACAGGCTCATTAAAGAAGTGACACAAGTGGCTCATTAAAGAGTGACAGGTCCTCAGCATACGTGACATCAGACTTGTTGCAACGTACCAGTGCCTTCATGTTTAAAGGGCTTAAAGGTTTGGGACCAGAGGCATACACCATACATAAAAGTAGTTCTGCCTGAGTTCAGCAGTGCATCATCCCTGACCTTTCACACTGGCTGTACTAGTCCCTGAAACATACTTATGTTAAACATCCTTACTCAACCTAGAAGAAAGCTGTGAATCTTGGTGTACTAAAAAGTTCACAAGGTTGTCTTAAATCCCTTCACAGGTAATAAAGAAATTGAGGGAAATATTTTTGAACAGTCCCAATTTCACTCTTAGTTCTTTGGAAAAATAACCAAGCAGTTGTTGATAAAGAATTGAATCATATAAGACAATTTCTTCTGCATTTGTAATCTCTCTGTGAGTATAAATCAAGTTTTTTTTTTTGCAAGACAGATGGATAGCAAGACAGATGGATATGAAGTCTATGTGCTTAACATAGTTATGCTCTTATAAATATCTTCATATATAAATATCCAGTAGCATAAAAGAAATGGCAAAATTATTGTCAATGATGGAGACTTCGATATAGACCAGTATGTATACAAATGCACACATGTGCACATACGTATACACAAACAGAGTAGATAATATGTATGAATACAAGACAAGATTTCAGATTAGATTTTTTTCAGATAGCAATTCATTTTGTTAACCAGAAATCCTTTGGCAAAGAATTACTAGACCAGAGAAGCTGTAGATGCCCCCTCCCTGTCAATGTTCAAGGCCAGGCTGGATGGCACTTTGAGCAGCCTGGTTTAGTAAAAGTCCCTACCCATACTGGGGGTTGGATCTTGATGATCTTTAAGTTGCCTTTCAACACAAGCCATTTTATGATGCTATGAATCCTATGTTAATAAATGCTTGATGAAGAAATAATGTATTCTTCTCAGAAGCAGGATATGTACATTTACTAAATTAAGAGCTTCTTCAGAAGTTAATTTGAGATGCAAGTTACTGAAAGCTGATTTTGTTGTAATAGCTACTAATTTTCATAACTTAATGGGCAATTAAAACACATTAATTTACATTTTGAAGGCACAGAAATAATTTTTTCCTTCTGAATAAGGTTTGCAAATATAGTTTTAAAAATAAATTTTCTAATTGAAGCAACCAAATGAATATTCAAAGGAGTGTATGCTAGCTATTAAATATTACTGTAACAAGCAATTGAAACAGCTGTAATTGTGGAAGGACTTATGTTTATTATTGAAGTTAACTTTTATTTTTAAGCTTGTTTTAAGATCAAAGACTACAAGGTAAAGATGTGAAAGTTAGTGAAACGCACACATTTGAATTGCACCTGAACTTTCATGCTTGTGAAATAGTAAGTAGACGCTTTGATTCATATTGACAGAGACATTTGAGAGAGAGATGAAACTTTGAGATTAGTTGATCTCTTGGCTCTGACTTAAGTCAGCTGCAAAATGGCATGTCCTGGAGATGCCAGGCTGTCTAATCTGTTCCAGTAAAGGATGATCCTCTTGGATATGGCATGAAGGCTGTTGGTATGTTGCCTAAAGCAGGTGCTCAGGGACCATTTCAGCACATCAGCTCCTTCAGCCTGCGCCCTTTACTGAGGCTGCTTCTGTCCAGAGGCTGTTATGGGGTGGGACTAGCAGCTTCTCAAAAAGAAAATACTCAGATTGCAGAGGCTGACTGCTGGGTATCTCAGGTGACTCAGGGCAGTCACCTGAACATTGCCTTCTCCTTAACTGTGACCTCTACAAGGGCTTCCAGAGCTAACTCAGAGGCTTGCTGCTTTCCTTGCCAGTGTGCTTCAGTGGCCACCTACATATTCATGCTTCACCTGAATTCCTATTGCTTAATCATGGATGCCCAGGTTCATTCATTGCCTTTCCACACTTAGAGGGTCCTCTAGTATTCTGTCACTGTGCAAGCAGTATTCCAGTTTAATCAAATTACAAATCAATTTTCCAATAAGTTTAGAAGCATCAACCTGAAGAAGATAAAAGGTCTGTCCATGGTGAAGCAGCTCTGCAACCTCCTGCTTCTGAAACTTCCTGCTGCTGAAAATGGAAATTCAGGTCAGAAAAGCACTGATTTGTGGTATTTCAGATTAGACTCCAAAAGGAGAATGTTGGATGGTGCTTCTTTCAGAGCTGGTATTTCAGTGCTTCACAACCTCATACCAGAGCAGGTCACATCTAGCAATTTATTATTAAAGTATCCATACTTTTTACAAATGCTTTGTATTTTATGCTGCTTTTGACCTTCAGCATTTTCCTAAAAGCGTAACAGAAATGGTATTAGCAGACAAATTGGGAATAAGCATGTGACTGTGTCTTGTCTGTCCTGTGTTGCACACTGTCTGTTTAACCTGTAATGACAACCACTGATGAGGAACAGACATTAGTAAATGTCTGGAGAATACCTGGGCCCATGGCACATCCTTCCCTGCTCTGTCTCTGCTCTAGGACATCTCCCTTCTAGCCCCTGGGCTCCCAGCCTTTCAAAACTGACAAACACTTCCACAAACTCTAAATCAGTTCTGGTTTCCAGACCCAATAACAACAACAACAACAATAGACAAATACTGTTATGATGCTGTCTCTTTTCTCACAATGGAGGAGTGTCCTTACAAAGTTTGGAAGCTGGACTCCTCTTGGCTTCAAAGGGATCTTCCTGTCCAAGGTAACAACTTCATCACCCAGACAAAGAAGAAGCTGGGGAATGTGGAGAAGGGTATTGTGCACATTTAGCCTTTTGGAAGTTGTTGGGAAGAAGCCTAGTTCTGGAGCTGATGATACATGTTTTCCCTTTGGAAGAGGAATGGGTCTCTCTAGAATTCCACTTTCTGCTATGCTTTTTTCTTTTTTCTGGCTTTCATGCATTTGCATTAGTAGTCTCTGGGACAAGGCTATGAAAAAGGGTACTCTTCTGACACTGATTTTTAAGAAGAAATTTGTTTTGTTCATCGTAATTCCTTCAAGGTGTCACTACAGGGCAGAGTCAAGGTTTTTTGGTAACTCCAATAAAATATCCTCGTACTTGGCTAAAACCCATCTTTCTGTTCTTTTAAAATGTACAAGGAAATCCTAAATCTAATACAAGAAGCAAATCATACGTGGATAGTCAATACATATATCTCTACTTTTTATAATATCCTTGTTCCTATACTGGCTGATGATTTATTAGCTATATCAGAGTTATTAAAAATTGAAAGGCTTTGATATTGCTTTTAGCTGGTAGAAATTATACATCAGCTATTTCCAGTCCTCAGCCATGTTACAAAATTGGTCCACCACAAGGCCCAGAATTAAATTAAAATGAGGTGTAAATAGCAGCCTGGTGAATGTTGCCAGGTGACCTTCTGAAATATTTAATATAGCTTGACTTAAAGCTTATTGCTTTAAACCTGGAACTTGTGTAATTTCACCCAAGCAGCATAGTCTTGAGATAAAAAGCTGATGACTTAGAAAAAGTGGCTTGATTTTGCACATAAATTTTGAGTGTCAGTTGCTTTTCCTGTAAGGGGCTATGTGAAGCTTATTGTTTCCTCTTGGTCTGCCCAAGTTAGGTGCCCTGAGGGATACTTTTGGTCTGAGTGTTTATAATAACCCTAGTGTAAGGACTGGCTAGAAACACTACATTTCTCCTTTAAATATATCAGATTTTCATTAATTTAAAGGAGAGATTTCTCTGATTCAACATCTCTGCTTAGTTTTTCTTACTGATTTTTTTGTCCCCTGCCTTCCAGTGAACCCAAAACTCTCTTGCAGCTTAAAGATACTCTCTAGCTACCTCTGTGGAAGAAGAGCTGTAGTGAAACCTTCTCCAGTAACCTTTGGCATTCTTTTTATTACAGTAACGTGCATGAAATTGTCTCATAAACAAAGCCCTTATATTAAAAAAAATAACATGAAAATTATTTGTATCTTCTTTGCAATACATTTATGTTGCCAGAGTGGTGTAAGGATTGTATCAGGTAACTAAAGTTTAGGTATCTATAAAATATGGATATCTATACGAAAAGTATAGATACGCATATACAAAATTTTCTGAGGTTTCAAGAGATTTTGTTAGGCATCACTCTAATATCTCCTTCCCTTTACTCATGCTGCTGCCTGATTTCTGTCAGCACAGCTGCCAGGGCTGGCAGAGGGATCTGGCTGAAAAAGAGGGATTTTGCTTCCCTGGTTGGGATCTGACTGCCTGGGGACAGAAGAGCCCTAGAGCAGCCTGTGTGATGAACAGAGAGCAGCTGGTTGGAAATGCTGACTGGGGGGGGGGAACATCTGAAACCAGAAGTTGAGCCTTAATCAGTGTTTCAGGATGATGTTTCTTTCCTGTGATTTATAGCCTAGAAAGACTCTGCTGATCTTAAACAAAGACTGGCATATATTTAGTGTTTTTTTTAATCACAGTTTTGCTATTGGAATCTATTTTATGCACCTGAATACTCTTTTTTATTTGGCCCAGCTTAGTTTTAGAAAGTGTTTAAAGATGTCAGCACAGAGAAGAACAAATAACAAAGAAAGACTGATTAAAGGCTTTTAGCTACTAAATATTTTAACCAAAAATATTATTTCACTAAGAAAATAAGGACGTGTTTCCATTTTGGCAGAAAATGCCTGAAAGTAAAAGTCAGGTGGTATGCTGAGAAAGATATTCATACTGAATTTTACTTCTTTCATTATGATTGCAACCCAAATATATCTATAGGTAAGCCAACTATGAAAAATTTTTATTTTAATGAGCAAGTGAGGTTATTTATATGGAAAGACACATGAATCACTGCCTGGATCCATCTGGTGGACTCACTGTCATTCCCTTAAAATATGATAAAGATGTTAAATATATATATGCCCTATTGAATTAATATGAATAAGTAGTTTGATCCTAATACACAGATAAAATATATTAGATTTGATAAGAAGATCAGAAACAAGGTTTGCCTATTGGACTGAAGCATCTTTCATATGCAACTATAATTTGAAATCAAACAAACATTAATAAAGCTGAAGTTTTCAGCAATTTTTAATGTGAGAGCCGTATTTTCATAAAGATGCCTCATCTGTGATCTCATGTTCACTGCCATGTTCAATCCATCATAAAAAGGACTAGTGCTTATAATGATTAATATCAGGATCCACAAAGACCCCTGTTGCCTTGGGATTGATCTGAACACTTTCCTCTTTTACGCATTCATGCTGGCTTGAAAGCAGTTTCAGCCAGACTGTAGAATTGCTGAAGTCAATGGACTTTCTTCATTGCCAGAATTTCCCTCCTCTGTAGGTAGCCACATAAGTTTACATGAATGTGGAGGACTCTCTGTCAAAGCAGCTTTCAGAGCACACCGATGCAGCTGCAATGAGCCCTTGCTGGGGCCAGGTAATCCTTACATAAACACAGGACAGGGCTGCTGCCAGCACAAATCCATAATTCAAAGACCCCCCAGGAGCCTGCAGACAGCCCTTCTCTGTCCCCTGCTCTGTCTCCTCTGTCCCCTCAAGATAAAGACAGTCTTTATCTTCTTCTTCCTCAGCTTGTCAAGACCTGGCATGCCTGGCTCCACTGCTTTATCCCTGCCATTCTCTGCACAGGGCTCTGGACCTTCTGCCTGGCCATGGTCTGCCTTGCCCCCACAGACCCCACCAGCCTGTTCTGTGATCCCTGTTTCTGGTGGCCCTAAACTCATGTCCTTCTCATACTCCTGGTGTACAGGACAAAGGATGGTTATCAGTGTCCTCATCATAACATGGAATGTTTCCTATATTCAGTAAAATACATTTTATCCAACACTGGCCTGGTGCCTAAGTGAAGCTACTGAAGCTAAAAGCAAACTAAAGTTTAGGAGAATGGAAAAGGGTACCAGGCAATCAGAGCAGTCACTGACTCATTACTTGCTCAGACCACCCTAAGACAGAGATGCTGCAGTTACAGCAGAGAATTCCCACATGCACAAGCTGGGTGATCTTTGCCAACCTATAAAGATCTTAATATAAATCTTCATATCTGCCCTCCCTTGGGTCTGTCTTGTAGAGCAAGCACTACTGACCACTTTGTACCCACATGGAAGCATCTCCAACAGATCTTTTATCAATTACCTCAGCAGAACGTTTTCACATGAATACTGCAATGTGAAATACCAATGACTCTGTGATTGTGCACTAAGGAGAAACTACAGTTCATCTGTCCTTTCCTGAAGCCAGCAGGAGATCAGTGCTCATTTCAGTGGAATTATGTCAGCTGACCCTACTGAAAACCTGGTGGTGTGATTATTTTATGTGGCCAGAGTAAGCTGAATGTGTTAATGTGATATTAGAAAGATGTGAAGATGCATACTAATAGTTTAAAGGTTGGAGATGATCCCTGAGGATCCTTCAAAACTGGTATTCTATGGTATTTTATAATAGTGGTAAATTTATCACTGTTCATATCCCCATATTAACTATAAGGAAATTAATAAGTTTTGTGTTTTGCATGTGAAAGGCCTTCTGCATTAAGGATGATTTATTTTTTTCTCTTTAATGCTCCTGGGATTCCAGAACAGCTGTCAGCTGTATCTAAACAGAAGAACATGTCTATTAACATGTCTATTGCCAAGCAGAAATTGCATTATACACTGCTGCATCTGTTAATTGCATCAGTCAGTATTTACAATTCAAATAATATAAGCCTTCAAAATGGTGTTGTTAATATGTGGTAAAATTAATGTCTTAATTTATCATTTCAAAATATGCCTTTGGTCTTGGTTTGGTTAAAAGACTCTAATGTTACCTAAATGGAAAGCACCTACAATTCCAATTTAGTTTCATGATTTACTTAAGAAAATAATACCAGTCAAATACAATACTAAGATTACTCTTAAGAAGTTCTTACAGAACATATGGAATATAGTCATGGATTAGAGTACTATTTGAATAAACAGCTGCTTATGGCCCAGGTTTACCCTTGTGATCTGTCATTTCTGTTTCCATGAGGCTGGCTATCACAAATGGACTGAAAGTTGGTGGAGCTTTAACATATAACAGCATATACAACAACATCATGTATACTGTTATTGAATCAGTACAGATGCCTGTATATCCATGACAGAGACAGTGATGCCACATGACTACTTTATAGTTTTTCTTCTCAAACCACATCAGCAGAGGAATATTTCTCTAGACTTTGTCCTTAACCTTCATCACCAATGAAGGAAGAGAAGAAACACTGTCCTTCAGTGGACTAGTTGGTGCTTGAAGCTTCAAACTTTGGCTAAGTTTGAAGAACGCAATCTTGAAAGTGGCCATATTTCTAAAAGATCATGGACAATATTAGAGACATCCTGTTTGCATCCTGCAGCTCCACATGTTTCCTCTAGTGACTGAATTCTCTGGATGATCAGAAATCAAAAGTCTGTCTTGGGAGGTGACCCGACTCTCTCCAGTTATTTTTTGTGCTGTGAAATTTAGTTGTTTTATTTTTAATAAAACAAGTTATGCTATTTGAGGAGAAAATGATCAATTAAATATTTTTAATTAAACTCTTGAGTTCAAAGATTCTATACTACTATTTAGCTAGGTTGAAGTTTCATACAATCATAGAATAGTCCAGGTTAGAAGGGAAATTCAAGGATTATCTGGTCCAACATTTTGTAGGAAAGGAAGCCTCGATGAGATTACATAGCATTGTGTCCAACTGCAATTTGAAATTGCATCCAAACAACATTTCCATCCAGTTCAGTTTTTAAAACCATGGAAGAAGCTTAGTTCTCACTGTTCTCACAACCTTTTATTAATTTAAATGGAGTCAGGATTACTTCCTGAGAGCCAGCACTCCATCATGGAGTGTTCAGCAATGGTAATAATTTCTTTGGGAGGTGGTGGAGTCACTGTCTCTGGGAGTCTCTGAGCTCAAGAGGCTTCTGGATGTAGCACTTGGGATTGGTTAAGGGGATTATGGTGTGCTGAGTTGATGGTGGGACCAGATGACTTTAAAGCTCTCTTCCAACCTTGATGATTTTGTTCTATTTTTAATTCAACTTTGCCATTAGAGGTTCCAATTAATCATGTTTTCATTGATGAATGTATATCCCAGCTGTCAGTCTTCTGAATGTCATTGCACACGAACATCATTATGATTTCAGAACAGCTCAAACTATAGAAATTACTTAGGCCTACTCTTGAAAATGCCCTGTGGACAGCAAACTAACAATTTATCACTTTGGTAGTTATCTTCCTGTGCACTTGAATAAGAAATTTGTGCTGCCAATTAGTCAGTTTAATAATGTTTGTCAAGATGTACTTATGAGCAATTGTGCAATAAAACCTCTTAATTATGTTCTGTAAAATTTCAGTGTGAGAATTGGATGAAAATCCTTTTGTTATAATTCAGACTTGGGAGAGAGTAGAGCAGGATCACAGCCTGGCGTGTGTACATTGCAGATAAAGCTGTGCCACCAAGGAAGTACTCAAAAGGATTGTAAGTAACAAAAGAGAAGACAGGCTTAGCCCAGAGAGTGGTTAAGAAATGAGTCACTCCCTCCTAAAAAAAAAGAAGAAAAATGTTAGGAAGCCAGACCTCTCTGACTCTGAGCCTCATTAGTGATTGTAGACATCAAAGATGCTCCACACCTAACTAAATCTACAGCTACAGGTGATGACAGTTTTAGCTGGTACTCCAGTGGGAATTAGACCACTTACTGTGTGATGTTTAATTAAACTTAATATTTCATTTTGTGGTGTAAAATACTATGTCAGGTTTCTTCAGTTTTTTTTTTTTTGTTTTTTTTTAAGTAACGCTGAAAATGTTAAGCTGTGTGAAAATATCTGTAATAATGTATCCAGAGGTGCTGTAGATTAAGGGCGTTTTCCTCACCTATTGTTAAACAGGAGAAATAGCATTTTTACCCAGGATTCGTCTGGTGGCTGCTGAGAGTCACCATAGAACATCAGAAATTGGTGAGGCAGAGTGGAAAGATCTTGCTGTTTCTTTCTCCACTGTGTATGAACTGGAGGCAGATACTAAAAACTATTTTAGAAGCTGTAGAGATCTGAAGGAGGATTGACTGCCTTCCTATAATAGTTTCGCTACTCTCCGCTTCCAATGTTTGAAGTCACTACAGATAAATTAAGAGAATTTAACTTATTGTACGACTACACAAAGCTTTCTAAGGATTGGAGATTTATTTGGTTTCAGAAACTGCATCGTTTTTAGATTATGCTATCCCTTTACACAGTCTGCGAATGTAATTTAGAAGATTCTGGAAAGAGGGGAAATATAATTTTAAAAGTAATTTTAAAAACTATTGTTTTAGTTACTAAATTGAATCAGCTGTGTGAGTACTGTTGATTTGGTTCCCTAAATTTGGACTTGACATTTCTTTTTCTCCAAATAAATTTCATGAGAAGACTTATAATTTTGCAGCCGAAATTTTATCCAAATGCTTTCAGAAAGGCTTAATGAAGGAGAAGCAGTGGTATATGGACATAAATAGAATTTAATCCATTTTAACATGTCTCTCAACTAATACAATGGACAAAATATTTCCAGCAATCCAAAATTTCTATTATAAATTTCCAGTAACTGTGGAAGAAATATAGTAGCCACCAAAATTTTCAGTGGTAAAGAGAAGGGGTAGTGCATGCTCACTTGCAGGTGGTCCTGAACTGAATACTTGGATCCCTTTCCATGCCTAGAAACATCTGGCAGAAATTGAACCTTATCCTTATAGTTTGGAAAATTAAATTCTCTCTAGAAACTCCAGATGAGGCAAGAGTCCCACTGTGCTGAGAAAAGTCTAATGTAAATATTACACAGACAGTTGAGAAAGTATATTTAAATATTTTCTGAAAGCCGCTTCACCTTTAGCATCTGCTTGATTGCCTTTTTTAATAAAAGTATCAAAATGGACGTTTGAGAGGGTAAGGCCAATGTTACTAAAGCTGTTTGTGTGTTCCAGTTTCAGGTAGGAAAAGCTGCTCTGTGAGCTGCAGAACGAATGTTTAGATCTACTGACTACTTCATGTGTGGTTTACTCTCTGCAGTATTTAATCTTTAGGAAGCAGCAGAATGACAATTAGGGTAATCAGTATGCCTTTCTAGACACTTGAGCAGAGCCATATTCTTTCCCTAAAACGACTGGTACCTGTAAAAGAGATGTAGCCTAATCTGTAAGTCACAAGGTAGGCAAGGATAGGTCTTATCAACATCATCAAAGTGCTTTGAAGAGGTAAACACACTCACCTGTTCCATGGAGTGCCAGGTGAGGAACAGACTCCATCCTGCTAAAGTGACAGGCCTGGAAGCAAGGGCTCCCACCACCAGGGAAAGAAGAGACCCCAGCCCTGTGCAGGCTGCAGCTGGTGCTCAGAAAATCCCCCAGGATGAAAGAAACTCTCAGCAAATCATCTTGTGAGAACACAGACCATCAGAAAAATGCAGTTTGTCATTTCTTGCCTCTTCTTGGCAAGGGTTCTCTTCTTGATGGATTTTGATCAAAAATTTAGTGAAACTCTGGTTTTGGTACTCCCCACATATATTTTAAATCTAGTTAATCTATTTTTGTGGCAACTGGAAACAACTCATTTTTAGAGCTATGGGATATAAAAGTACGTGAGTCATATTTCTACGGAAATTGCACAGTCCTGTGCAGTTGAATAACTATTATCAAGTTTATTACAACCTGTATGATAAACTATTACAAAACCTAGATGGAATAACTGTCTCCTGAGAATGAAATTTAATTAAGTACTTGGAGACAATTTGAACTGGCAGAGCTTAAAATAAAATTAAAACTAATTATGAAATACTCACATAGAGTTTTGGATAAATTGAAAAGAGAAAATTTAATTGACAAAAAGTAAATCAAGAGTATGTCCTGGGAACAGATATTGTTAAATAAAAACAAAAGACAATTAGAATCTTCCAAGGTAGAAGAGAATTAACATAACATTGACAATGTCATAATTACTGTAAAAACCCTAAGTGCCTGTAAAGTGTTTCACTAATTGAAATACCCAAGGTTTTTGAAACTGAAGATATGCTGGGATGGCTCCAGCCAGGTTCTTTAAAGGAATATTGACCAAATGCTATTTTTGCACAACATTTTTTGAGTTCTGACTTGCAATGCCTTAAAGAAAGCTGTTTTCAGAATGATTTAGAGGGCTTTGAAGCTGCACCTTTCAAAGTGGGGCACCTCAGAAATGTGCCAAAGCAGTTGGCACTCTTCACAGCGTTGATCTTCTATAAGAATTTTGTGTTTATCTGTTTATCTGTCTCCTAAATGTGGACATATTTTGAAATTCATTTTGGGAGCAACAGCGCTTCTCTCTTCAGCCCTGACAAAGCTAAGTGGGTCTGGACTGCAGTTACAGATAGCCAAGACATTGCATTGTAAAATGCACTGCAGAGCAATGTGTCTCTGGGGGCTAGCTCAGAGGAAGAATAGATTTCTTAAGATTTAGATGAAATTTCACACCTAAAGTAGTACGAGCAAGGGAGGTCTAGTCAGAAAAACCAAACACACCATTCAGACCATCTTGACATAAACACCAAATGCTTGACTGTCCAAAAGTTCTTTAGACGAAATCACAGCAATGACTTGTGATTTGATTGTCTAAACATGGTGACCCATCATTAGGGTGTCCCACAGCATCCTGTCTAACCTCCTGCAGTATTTGTTGCAAAAGTTCTTGAGTCTCCTGTAACTGCTCCTGTCATGTCTGCCAGTCCTGTACAGATACCCTAGAGACACCTTGGATACACAAGAGCATCTCAAATGGCAGCAGATCCTTCTTATCAGGCCAATAATTCAACACTTACAAGTCTGCTGATACAGCAAAATTTTCAAACCCAACATCAGTTTTTTTGACATCTTAATTTATTGGCAAATCCCATACATTGACTGGCTTAGCTCAGCTGGCTATATGTAGGTGGCCATTAATATCTGAGGATCCACTGGGTGCCTGAGATGTTAATGAAAGGCTGCAGATATGACACAAGCTGTCTGAGAGGCCACCACGTTTCCCAGGTGACAGCTAGCAGAGAATGGTCTCAAGAGCCCAGGTGCATCAATGAGTCTTAGTAGCCTCACCTGAGACCTCCACCCTCACCCACGGGCTCAGAAGCATTAAGTGCAGATGTGAAGTTATGTTCTCTGCCTCAGCTAAACAGGAGTGCTGTTTTCCAGCGCTGCCATAGCTTTGCCCTGCCAGACCTTGCAGCTGAATCCTGCCCCAGCGAGGTACACTGGATACTGTGTCTGTTCTGTCATTACATCAGCTCCTTTCAGCTGTAGGTCACAAATGGCCTAAAAGACTTTTTCAGGGGAAGCAAAAATGCGAATCCCAGGAAAATGTTTCCATGATCGTTGCTGTGAGAGTGCCTTCACCCCATCTCTTGGAGTTTTGTCTGTCTGTGTTCAAAGGCACCCTAGAGTCAGTGCAGCTCCATTATAAAGATGCAGACTTTCTGATACAATTCCATAATGAAAAATCTGTGTTGTGAGTTGTTCAAAAGAGTAGGCTGTATCTGTCTGTCTCTGGAACACTGGGGAATTTAAATGATAGCATTTTATCCAGATCTTATGTTTGAAAATATCCTGTTTTCTATCTTCTCAGAAGGTAATACTAAGATGTGGTTAATTGAATTCAAAATCTTGTAAACACAGTCCATCACCTGATACCTGAAATCCTCTTTTGGTATAGCTCAAGAGGACATAGACACCCCAATACACTTCTGCACCACAGAAACATACCATCAGGAATGACACAGGAGACAGTGAATGGTCCTGTTTGTTTCAAGGGAGAGATAACTATGGGCTATCTTACACCTCTTACACCACCTTTTTTTTTTTCTTTAAGTAGTTCTGCAGCAGAGAAAAATGTGGAGGATTATTTACAAGACAGGCTGTTGCAGCCCATTGACTCAGACCCTGTGCTATTGGCAGCTGAGGAAAGATGTGCAGCCAGCATTGAATCATCTGGTTGTGATTCTCTCCATTTGTATCCTGTCCAGCATGTTTTTGAAGCATCTCTTTAGTACAGCTGGCAGAATGACTTTCACTGGATGCCCTTTCACAATCACAAAGCTTCTAGAGGAACAAGACTTTCTCCAAAATCAGAGATCTGTGGTAAAATCTTCACTAAATAGCACTGCTTCTGTTCCTCAGAGCAGGCCTGGCCTTGCTGCTGAGTGTCCTTGCCCAGTTTCTGGGATTCAGCGTCCCACTCTGTGCTCTTTTAATATTAGCATGACATTTCCAAATACTCCCTTCTGGAATCACCTGGAAAACACTTGAGGGAGCACCTGCTCCTTTTAGCCCATCCATTTGGTTGTGCTTAGCCCATTTTTCCATCTCAGCATGTGCTTGAGGGTATATCCTGCCACATAAAGGAGCACAGGTTTGGGAGCTGGGAATTGGGCACAGGTGAATAGGGACAAGAGTTTTTGCTGGATACCCTTCCACATAACCACTGGGAGCTCATAATCACTGTGTGATTCAGAGTCCTTCCTCCACAGCTGGGCCAGTTGCCTGGTACCATATGAGACCCTTTTATCCAGGGGCATTGGCTAGCTGTGAGCTGTGCCTGGCTGCCTCACCAGTATGCCAAGGGCTTCCAGTTTGTGAGGGTGCATCTGGACAAATGACAGGTCCTGCCATTCCAGCCTTCTTTTTCTATTTTTAAGCATTATTCTCTAGAGTAGACAGAGTGCTGTCAGTCATTTTACAAATTTCATTTCCTTTTTATTTCTGCTGTATAAGAACAGGCAAATAAATGACCACAGGGCACCAACCTGTTTTAATTCAATATCAGTCAAAATGCTTCCCACTGGTGGTGCTGGTGTTTGTTAGAGCATGTTCACACACAGGGGCATGGGGGCAGAGGGCAGTGGGGGAGTCCCAGTGTCCCAGTCAGAGATGTAAGCACCAGCCCCAGCCCTGCAGTGCTGTCCCAGGAGCATCAACCCCACAAGTCGGGTGAGACCCAGTATTGTGAGTCCCCAGAGATGTGGCTCTCTGGGGCCCTGCACAGACTATTTGGGGGATTCCCTGTCCTGGAGGATAGGACTCATTATGGGATGTTGGGAGGAGCATCTGAGGTTGTGCAAGAGGATATAAGGGGCCAGCTGCCTGTGAACAGTATACTGGTCAGTACTTTTGTCTGGCCATGCCCTTAGCCCAGCCAGCATGGTCTGCCCCGTCATCTCATTAAACTCCAATACTCACTCCTTTCCTGGGTGTGTGCTCTCTCTGTTCTCTGTGCATGAGTGTGTTTGGGGTTTGAGTGCAGCACACTGAAGCTCAGACCATGGCCAGAGGCACCTGAGTGTCTGCGGTGCCACAGCTGGGAGACGAGAGTGTGGGTGCACATGTCAGCATGTGGCTGACAGCAAGTATCACACTGCATTCCTTTGCCCATAACAAGGCTTGGCATGTAAAACAGTGATGAACAAATGAATCAGGAGGAAATGCAGTGACTGCATTAGGTTCCTTGTGTTTGGAGGAGTTTCTGAGGTTCACTCACAGCATGGAGCGGGGATAAGTCACTAGCAGGGAAGCTGTGCAAAGTGGTCAGTCAGGTTTTGTAAACAAAGCTTTCTCACTCATAACATTTCTTTGTTGTTCTGAGCTAGTTCAAGTCACCGAATCACAATTTAAAAATAAATTTAAAATATGGACAATGTAACAGTTGACACCGTCAAGGCAATTCCTGAGCAGAGCAGGTGGTGTTTGTACCCTCTCATTTCTTGGGTGTGCTGCCAAGAAAACTGATTCAGGTCACTCTTCAAGGAGGGAGGCCTGCCATTGCACATGCTGAATCAATGTGCTGCTTGAATGCCCTCAGAACTTCCCCTGGGTGCCTCCCTAAATCCGTTCTAAGTGGAAGCTGGTGATTCGAACCTGCAGGTTCCCCTCCTGCAGATGCTGTCAGATCTATCAGGTCTCATCTTCTTGAATTCCCCACGGAACACTCAGCTGCCTTCTCACCAGGTCCCAGCCTCCAGGCTCCAGCATGAGGCTCCTTGGGTATCGGTGGGGAAAGCGGAGGAGGCCCTGTGCAGAAGTAAGGCTTTGCTCTTCATAAAGGAGCAGCCTTGCCAGAGAGGACTTTCTTTAGCAATGCCCTGTGTCCTGCTCCTGTCCCTTCCCCTGGGCATGCTTGCAGGCCAACCTCAGGTAGTGCCTGGGATATCAGGTTGGGAAAATCTGCATCCAACGTCTGGAGGAGACCTGGGTAAGCTGGGTGGGGCACACATGATCTGTGACTGAACCTTTTTTGGTTTTTCTTTGTTGGGACTCCGTTTTCATGGGAATCAACCTTACCAGTCTGTTTAGAGCTCCAGAGAGTTTAATATCTATTTTCTGCCTGTATTTCCCAGAAGTTCTGAAGCCTGTGATCTTGTGCTTGGCTAACACCAGTGCATGCTGTGTTAGGTGTGTAGGACACCTGACAAACTAAAATGCATCTGAAGACTGCAGCTGGCTCCCTCTTGCTTCATACTACATTAGTGTTTTTTTAATGCAATAGGAGCTCCCTAAAAGTGAAAACCAGTCAGCTCTCGATAAGGTGAGTTAGAGGCTGCAGATGAAAAGAGAATTTAAGATTAGCCCTTTTAAATCAGATTTTAAGCTGAATGCTGATTTTGCAAAAACTTGTACAATTGAGAAAGCAGGTAGAGACGTGGCCGAGTTAAAGGCTTCAGAGCTGCTAGGGTTTTTTCTTGATTTCTGTCTTTTACCTTCTTTGCCTAGCAAAATAATGCTAAGAACAACATTAAGGTATAATTTATGAGACAGTGGGCTGCATGCATTAAGAAAAAAAGTTGAAAGCGGCAGCTGTTTATTTATCTCTGACATTAATGTAAGCAAGTGCACATAATTCATAATAGAAAGAACACATTGCATTCTTATGTGAACAGTTCAATACCTAATTCTGATTTCCTAAAATGCTTTTGATTTCTTTGTGGATTTTTTTTTGTTTAGATCTTTAATTAGTTCACAATGGTCTCAAGACTTGGTTAATTTTACCCTTACTTATTTAAATTAAACTGTAAATAGAAGGATAAAGTGAATTTAAAATCTCCTTTTCAAAATGTCTTTGAACATTTGCCTAATATTAATGATTCTGGGATTTTTTTGTATGATACTTTCAATAAATGCACATTGTAAGAACTCAATAGGATCTATTTTAAGGAAAGAAAAATAAACAGCAACACCCTTCAAAACCCAAAGATTAACATATGTTAGTGATACATTCAGATAAAAAGCCATCAAACCTTTTTTCATAATTTAGGATATAGGAGTTTGTATCTCTTTTCCATGAACAGAAGTCACTGTTTCAGTATACTCACCTTTGGGATTATTGTTTTCTCTCTTAAATGATTTCATCAGTAAATTTGATTATGGCTCCCATCTGGCATTTCTTACATAATGCTATGCATTTGCTTTAGTGCACTCATTAAGGTAATTATAAATCAAATTTCTGAAAATAAACCTGCATGCAACTACTATGTTCCTAGAACTCTGTTACTGTTTGTATCTATGGCACTGAAACTGTCAGGACTAAAGGCTCTTCACTCTTTTCTGGTTGTTAGAATGCTTTTGCCACTTGTTATTTTAGGCTTGTTGCTCTGATTGTTTAGGAAGAAAAAAAAGCAAGGTCTCCTAAATGTATTGAAAGGTGCTGAAAATGCCCTACAATGCTTTTAAAAGCAAAAAAGGCTTTTGAAATTAAATAATAAAAAAAAAAGACTGCTTTTGAATCCAGCTGTGAGATCTCCTACAGCCAGCACCTAGAGAGTCCACATCAGATAAGATAGCTATGTCAATAGTGCAGAATTTCTTCAGTGGTTTTATCCAGTCCTATTCCTACAGTTTAATGAGCAGCTTCACCCTTCATCTCATTCCAGTTTCCATTTGGTAGTTTATTATCTTAAATCTGAAAAATCTTAAATCACTCATGTTAGTTTTTCCAGATGAAGTGTCCTATGGTCTACTTGCTGTTGGATGGATGGCAGAGAAATCCAGAAAAAAAATTCCCTCTGGAAAAAAGATTAAGTTTTGTCTTATATTTTTCTATCTGCCTTTCAAAGTATGCCTTTACAATTTTCTCTGTCTAATGTTGCCATACTTTCAGATATGAGACACCATCCTATTCTCCTATTTCAGTTGAATTCGCTTTGTTTTTTTCCTTTTGCCTTATTTTGTTCTATTTTCCTTTCTCCCAATCTAACTTCCCACACTTCTTTTGTTCTTTCCAGTGCAGTAGCTCATTATTTACACTTTAATCTTCCTTGCATTCCTCCTGTATTTCTCTTATCCCTTTTCATTGTAGCCATCACCGTTTCCATGATCTTTTGCCTTGTGTGCCAGATCTCCTAATTTTGGGACACTTCTAATACTGGTTTCTAATTCCTATCAAACACAGTGAGTTGCTTCTCAGACTGTTCCCCTATAACTGTATTAGGGAACTTCATGCTTCTCCTTGTCCTAGCCTAGTTGGCAATCTTACTTCTTTTAAGGTAAGTCTTTTGAGACAAGAGGAGCTAGAAAGCCAACATATTTTTATTTTATGGATAAACTTTGCCTCTAAAATCTATGACATATGAATAAAACCTGAGAGATATTATGCTAATGCTCCATAGTCTACTTCAGAAACTTTTATTTGAGTCAGTTTTTATTTTTGCTCTATTAATTCCTCAACTGCAGCTTTGTGGTGTGATTTCTGAGACCCATACCTCATGAAAAAACACATATAATAAGAAATCCTCTAGCCTCTTAGTGTTATTATTTTTCCTTTGTACCATAGAATGGTACATTAATGTCACGAATGGCACAAAAAAGCAATTCCTCCACTAACTGTAGAAATACCTCCTTTCAAAAAATTAATTCCTCTGCCAAGTAAGCAACTAAGTCAAAGGCAATTACTGTTACCCCCCAACAACAATATATTAATAGGTGCCGCCTTAAATGCATATAGGAGAATTTAATCACTTTAAGTTTAATCTTTTATAATGAAATTTGGGCATCAAAACCCATGAAGCTGAGAATATGCACAGACGTAAGTCATTCATCACTCTAGAGATATCAAATTGAATATATATTGAACAAAAGGCTGCTATCAACAAATTTACACCTATGAAAGCTTCTGCACATGAGTTATTTACTTCTGAGACAATGCTATCTCACTCATTTGGATGAGTAATTGTAAGCAGTTTCTCTGTGAAATGCTGTTATGGTTGATGTATTTCACAGACAGAAAAGAGTATTATATTTTAATACTTCTTCTTTGTGTGGTACATTCTCATTTCCCTATAGCTCTCATTAGCATTTCTATCTATTGTGTTAAATTTAATACCCTAATCTCTGAAGTCCTATTAAAACCAGTCCACATCACAAGTATGTATTGACACAAAAAAGGGGGTTCTTGTTAGGTTATGCTGCTCATATTGCTAGAACAGCTTTGGCTGTCAGAAGGAGACATTTCTTTGGCTAACTACTGCCTCAGATTATAAGGTCAGATGACCTTGTGGCAATATTTATCAGCTTTTAATAATCCACTGTTTTATGAATGGAGGAAGAAAATAGACAAACACAAAGTGATGAAAGCTATCATCAAAAGGTTTTTCTTCCAGTCAGCTCTTAATGTAGGAATTTTTCAGAGCAACTAGCTGTAATACTGTGTTTAAAGGAACAACTTGTAATGCATAATTTCAATTGCTTCTTAATAAATTAAATTGAATGTATTTGAAGAAAGTCAAATGTGTTTCAGCATGCTGAAGATCAGGCCCATTCAGCATTTAGAGAAGTGAAATTTGCTTGAAACTTCCCAGTTCAGCACCGATTCTTGACAAGTCTGTCTGGATTCTTATTTAAGAGTGGTCACTGAACTCCCTTGAAGACAAATTCTTCAACTATCCAGACTGTTTCAATCCTGTGAAATGTCAATGACCTCTTATATATGGGCTAGGAGAGCTGGAAGCCCTGAGAAAGCTGCACATTGTGCCCCTTGAATTGTGTAAACCAAAACTCCAGGCTTGGCAGGGTCCTCATCCCCTGTTGAGTTTGGTGCATGGGCTAACCCATGCACCCTCATCAGCTACATCCTGGTAAACTTCCTAAAGGCTTTTTAATTCATCAAAGGACCATCTCATTTTCCAGTGAGTTATAAGCCAGAAAAATGCTTGCCTGAATATAAATGAATCTCGCTGGAAGGCTTTAACAAGGGAGGACCACATGCACAACTATGGCTTCAGCCAGAAACTGCCTTCCTCTTAAATGACTAGTGGCCAGCCACTTGGATGATAGGCAGCATCTCTGCAACACTCACAATTTTCAAGACCTGTGATATATAGAGACAGTTTACCCTGCCAAGGGCTTCTGCTCTGCCCTTGCTACCCAAATGACAAAATCAACATTGTCAGAAAACCGAATTTTACATAACAAACGCCCACACCTTAAGAATATATGAGTGATGATTTTAGGCTAGACCTAAGGTCTCCTTTCTCAGAGTAATCAAGTGGATGTCTTGTGAAGAACATGTTACATAACAAGGCAATTGTACACACAGTTTACTCTGTGTACTCCCCCAGCCTCTGTTTTGCAGTCCATGTTACATATATATATATATACATATATATATATATGTATGTATGTTTTAAGCAATGTTTAATGGTTTCTCTTTGAGTAACTTGCCGAGACTTCTCGAATCCATCCTGCTAGCAGAAGCTTAAATGGTATTGACCAGCTTAATTATATTAAGCTCTTTGGCTCCTTCCATGGGTGGCTGGACTGATTTACCCTCCATTTTCCCAGGACTACTCAGTCCAGCTGCGTCTTTTTTAACCAGGTGACAGCAGCATCCATGTTCAGTATGTAAGAACACTGGTACAGATTCAATCAATATAGAATGAACATAGAAATTGGTACAGAAGCACCAAATAGAAATGTGATCTGGATACAGAGTATCTCATGTTGTATGGGCCTTGATGCCTTTGTTTGTTCGTTTCTGTGCTGGTACTCTGTTCCCCTTTCCTCTGTCTGTGCTCGGGTTGTGGTGAGGGTGAACAGTACAAGGACAATGTGGATCATGACACAGTGCAACCCACACTGCTTTTCTCCCATGTCAGGTGACGAAGCACAGCAGTACAGTGCAGTCTGAATATATCAGAATATATCAGAATGACTGACCCTTTCTGAGTGACAACATGCTCCCACATCCACTTCTGCAAATAATTTCCCACCTACTTCTTAGTCTCAATATTTCCAGGCTCTGACAGCAGTAGTTGAGCAAGGATTGCATACAGAGGATGGGAGTTCTTGTTCCTTACTTCTCAGGGCAGACAGTTAGCAGGCAGTGGCTCACTGAGAGCTGCCCTGATAGCTGTGGGAAGGTGCTGCCCTGAATCTGTTGTGAAATGTTTTTCTGTCCTCTTTTGAGTGACCACTGTGTGGAAACTGCTGGCCTGTAGCCACAACGCCATGAGAGTCCCCAGATTGCTCTTGGAATGTGGTGGGACTGTGGTCTGGACGGTGCCAAGCCTCTGTGAACAGGGGCAACTGTCACAAACATTTTGGTATTTTGAAATCAGAACTGAATATTCACAATATTCGTTATTGTGGAATTAAACTTGTATGAAACTTTAATCTCCCATGGACTTCAACAAATTTCCTTCTTGCTTATGCAAAGTATGATAGCAGTCCATGACTGTAAGGACTATTTAGTCAGAAGGCAGCCCATACTCACCCTTTCCTTTTTATAAATACCACCTGCTTCCCTCTGTAATGGATTCTCTCATAGATCTGTTTGAAGAAGATATCTGTGGATTTGGAGAAGATTCCTACTGTTGATACCCAGCATCAGGAAAAGACATAAGGAGCATTTTTTGCTGGACCATGAAGATTTAACTCAGTGATGTGATAACAAAACAAACCTCAAGCCCAACAGGAAGTTTATAGTGCTTTAGACCCTGAAATCCTTCATGTATTGAGTATGGGCAATATTGCATAAAGTGTGAAAACTTTATATGTTAAGTTTTACATTACATTTTTCTTATTACTCTGTCACAATTTCTAATTTATGAGAATAGCTCCTCATCACTCCTGAATCACTGCTAGTAACTTAGTGCCGTTTCCCACTGCTTTCTGCTCACAAAAAGTGGAATAGCAAGATTTTTCCATAGCCTCTAAGTATACATGTTCTCTGATCTTCACTGTTTGCCACTGATTGCAGATGTCTACTTGTGATGTGGGAATGAAAGCTGCATTCTCAGTTAAAGAAAACAATGTAAGGGTTCAGCAGTGTAGGCAAGTAAAATAATTTTTCTTTTCCCATAAAACTGTTCTCATTTTAAGAATATCTTGCTGAGAAACATGTTAATTAGATAAATCCTCTTCCCCATTTTAAACAACTTTGAACATAATTTGAAGCCATTGCCAAGAAATTCCAACTCAGTTTAAGTGCATATTTAAAATAATATTATATAGTAAAGCAGAAAGTGAAATCCATCTACTCATCACAGCTGTTGTACAAGTTAAACAATGCCACCTCTAACATTCTATTCACCATGAAAAGATGTTGCAGCCATATCAATTGCCATATCCTGGCTCATTATTCAATGTGGTGTGGTTTAGTGTCCCTGTGAGGCAAATGGTTCCCATCATGCAGCATGCATCAGTGTTCTGTAACATCTCTGGGTTCTTTTTATTGATATATTTAGTTCTGAAAGAATTTTTTTACTCTTCATAATTACCATTTTCTGGGATCCTATCTGATCACAACATGAGCACATTCATCCCTGAGATAGATTTCTGCTGAGTTAAAAAAACCCAGAGAAAGGACACTACATTTATATTTTTTCAATGTATATTGAGAATACTTTTCTCCATAGTGGAATTTATTTTTTCAAATTAGTGTTTAAGAAGTAATTACTTTTGTATAATTACTAAAAACAAGCAAACAAACCCTTGAAGAAACCAAAATTGGGGTATACTTGTGTTGTTAATTATCCACTTGGCAACCATCAGAAAACATAATTTTTCTTTCTGTAAACAATGAATGGTATTGTAGGAGGCATCTGAGCATCCTAGTGATGAAATGGATGAACAGATATTAAAGCACAAATGTGTTTTCTGAAATGTAACAGAATGCAAAATTGCAGAGAAACAGAATAATTGGTTGGTTAGTTACAATACACTGTCCTTCAATTTCCATTATCAAACTAGATAAATATATTATTTCTTTTATATTTTATATACATATCTCAGGTCTACTTGTAATTAAATATTCTAGAAATTTCAACAAGTGTTTGAGAGAAACATCTCTACTTTTCTTTCCTTTTACTTTGTGTAGTCCTGTTTTTAAAATCAATGTTAACTACTCTATCACCTGCATAGCCAGATTACTACCTGAATTCAGCTTTATAAGGGAACAAGTAGTACTCAAATGAATATCTGAATCAGGAACAGAATTCCAGGTGCAGACATATACACATAAGAATATTGAGTGTGTAAGCAACTGCTGTCATAGACACGTCTTTAAGATTACTCATAAGATTTAATTCACTCCAAGTCAAATGAAAGAATCTATTAAGGGAAGAAGAAATAAATCCTTAATAGTATGCCATAAACTATGTGAGATACGAACATTTGCAGTAAAATTAACTCACTTTCAGTGGTCTTTTTTGATTTTAATAAAAAGTATTAATATCTCATTAATATAAAGAGTATTAATATCTTGTTAAAGTAGCTTTAAGTTTTACAGTGAAAATTACCAATATAGTCATAAAAGTGAAGCTGGGGACTGTGCTTTTGTGCTTTCCTTCTTTCAATTTATTTTAGAGGTGGACAAAGATTTCTCACTGGTTTAACAGTCGATCTCCTTGTACAAGCTTCAGTACAGTGAAAACAATATGCTTTAATCCTTTAATATTCTGTTCATTATGGGCAGGTTAATTTCTGAATAAAAATCTGTAAATGCTTAAGAAATATTGCAAATTTTAAAAAGTGAATGAAAAAATGCAAATTAACAAAATAAACCCAAATATAATTGTATCACAATTACCTCTTAATTATTGCTGAGCAGGTCCAGAGCATGAAACTCAGTCTTCTACTCCCAACTTTTCTGATTTTTACATATATCATGATTGCAGGTTCCAGTACTTATTGAACAATTTATTAATCTCTTAGTATCAATATTCACCTTTTATCAGAACAAATGTTACCTTAAAGCAAACTAGTTTTATTTTGCTTTTAGTTTACATAGCTATGCTAATCAATATCATTGGTCTTCTATCAAACATTAGATTGAAATTAAATAGGTAAATTAGTTTTCTTGAAGACTCTTCAGGGTATCTTACAGTGGAGTAAGGAATTATGTCTCTCTAATGTGCCATTCAAAAGCACAACTGGTGCTCATGAAGACCACATTTCTTCTTCTCTGTATCAAAGAAGCCTTTTGAAGGCAATTCTAAAGCACATGTTGCAGAACTGACTTATAACACAAATAAAAATCTTCAATACAGCAAAGCAGGACAGAAAATATAGAAGGGATTTTGAAACAACAACCATTGTTTTTGAGTGGTGACATGGAGCTAACTGGAAGGAGTGAAATTTGTTCTTGTTTCTTTGTCTCTCAACACATATACATGATATTTGCCAGATTCTTGGCTTTTACCAACAAGTAGGTAGTCCAGAGACTTTATCAAATGTATTCCATTTTGTGATGCTTCATTAAGCTCCTGATGCCAGAAAAAAATATGTTCTGTATTGAAAGCAGTTTTCCTAAGAGTGCCATCATTTAGAGCAGGGAACACAGGAAGGTTTGAAAGAAAACTCCTGACCAGTGAGGCCTCAGAAAGCAGAACAGTGAGGGATAGGGATGCTGAGGGATAGGTCTGGGGCTTGTGTAGTGAAATCAGTATCCCTCCTAAATTTGTAATATCAAGGTTTCACAACCTTTACTTTTGTTTTGCATTGAAACATAAGTGAACTGGCTGAAAAGGAATGAAGGACACTAATCTAATCATACTTATAGCCTCATGTTTTCCCTAGGATTTTGATATTCAGGGATGAAATAAAGGGTACCAGACCAGCATTCTTGTAAAGCTGCAGAGATCCTAGCATTCAAGGAGATTGAGGAGCATAACAGAGGAAGGAGCAGTAATCCATAAGCTTTCTTGCTTGGAGAAGTGTGAAGACACTGGAAGGAATCCTTATACAGGAAAAAAATCCTTTGAAGGTGGAACATCAGTGAAGGAGTCAAAGGAGGGAAAAGTCTGTGGAAAGGGAGAGAGTGTTTCCTAAACTGGCTTTAAGAGAAGATCCTACATGGAAAAGACTGATCGATTTATCAGCTTCTAAGAAAAAATGCCCCTGGAGAGGAATAATTTCCATAATATGGCAATTTGTTAACAGTAATCTTATATGAGTACTTCATACTGAGCATATAAAACAAAATAGCTGTTGTCTGAAATGGTTAAAGTTTTCTGTGGAAAAAAACCATTGAAAATAAATCTGATCCATTGGAGCCTATTATAACACTCATATCCTCACAGAACAGAACAGATTTGCACTCTCACTGCCATCTGGAATGGAATTATGTTAGTAGTCTCTAAAAAATACAAATTAACTATTTCCTGCATTTCTATAGTGCAATGCTTCCTTTTTCTCTTCATGTCTCCTGTTTGGTTAATCATGGTAGTCATTGTGTGAATGTCACATTTGCTTACTGCTCAGATCGGAAAGAGTAGTAATGTCTGTGGAAGAGATACATGAAATGTGAAATATAATTTAAAATTAGTCTCTCTCCCATTAAATTGATGGCCTTTACTAGGACATAGCTGTAACAGATGCTGCTTAACCTAGATAGATTATATAGTCTTACAACTAAAATGAACATCAGGTATGTATGATCAGTCTTTTACAGGTGTTTAAAATAACATACTTAACATAAAAATTAGGAAAAAACTCGGTTAAAATTTAAGAATAAATTGTTTACTGAAGGAAGAGAACCCTCAGTGAATCATGCACTTGCCCAAATTTGTCATTACAATTACTGTTCTCTTTTAAAGCAGACCTGCACTTGATGTGCAAATAAAAAACCTAAATTTTTCTCCTTCTTGGCTATTTGTTATTTACAAGAAGTTGTGGAGTAGTTTTGCATAAATAAACTTCAGACTGAAGGCTGTTAGTGAAATGCTCACTTCAATGATTCAGTAATTGTGATTCATGTTTTGTAGCTAATCACTCAGAGCACTTGGCATTATTCCCCATCTATAGAGCAAGACATAAAATGAGGAATGTATAATTTGCATTCTGAATTGATGGAAGAAATAGAACTAAAACTTGAAAACTTGATGAAAACATCAAGTTTTGTAAACTTTTTAAGATTATCTGATGCCTGATATAGTCATAAAAAACCAACAAAGCTGGAGAAATAAGATCATAAATACTTAACCACTTGTCCCTAAAAAAATCCATACATGTTTTGCTCTGGATAGTCTTAAAATTTTCATTGGTGAATTCTCCTCATTGCTTAAGCCTTGCAGATTTTCATCTGGCTTATCCCATGAATGTCTCCATCTGGAGGACACCAGCTACATGGAACTGGAGTTAAAAAGACATTCTGTAAGACATCCAAAATACTTATACTCAGATTAATTCCACCAAAAATTATGCATTTAATTAGTGGAATTACTTGTGCTGAGAAAGAACTCAGAGAGCTGAAGAAGAATTTTTAATTCAGTGAGCAAAGAAAGAAAACAAATTAATTATTATTTCCAATTCAATAAATCTTCCCAGAAAGGACCATCATTGTCTTCCCAGAAAGGAGCACAGCTCTCCAGCTGCAGCCCGAATAGATTGATTCAAAGCAGTTCTAACTGGCTTCACAGTGAAGAGTTTCTTTTAAATCTATGTATTGAATGGCTAGACAATATACTTGTTGGAGCCAAAAACCTCTGCAAAGAAAAGTTTTGTCTCTCCATGACTTTGAGTTGTAAGATTTAAGTGTCTAAATCAGAGCTAGTTAATCTAAAGGTCTCTTCAGCCAATGAAAAATAACAGACAACTTGATTTTAGACATCCTATTTTAGATGGAATCGCTGCAAATAGTCATTAAGAAGAGCTGTGCCAGTTTTAGGTTTTCTACACTGTGCTTATCTAGGGCTAGGGCTAGGCTAGACTCTCACTCCTGGCTATAATACTGCTCACCCATACTGAGAGTTGTGATGTGAGTTTTAAGGCAGTAGATTAGACCCTCACCTTTTTCAGATTTTTTTTTTGTCAGTACTATATAGCTGCCTCAGGCATATCAATGCCCTGCAGGAATTAATGCCAATATAACCCTTTGTTCTAAGTTATTAAGAACAGATAGGGCATATTATTCCCAAGTAAGATGTAGTCATCTTACTCTACAAAGATCATGTCTTCAGATTTATATAGTTTTCAGATTGCAGATGAATGAAATATTTCCGTAGGGCATTATATGCTATGGGTTTTGCAGAATTCCCTAGGTGTCTTTAATGAGGAACTCAAAAGACTGATCCCACTCTGTAGATACCATAATTAAATGTTAGTTTTGTCTTATTTCAGAAGGAACAGGGCCCATGTGTGTTAATAAATGTGTTGTCATTATTCTGGCAGGTATGCACAGCTAACCCAGAAGTAACATTAATTTCTAACCAGATGACCTGGTGGAGCCCTGCAGTTTAACCTCTTTCTCTCGTCTTATGTCAGTCAAAGACTAATGTACTTATACTCCAGAGCTAAACATCCAAATAGCATTTAAATCAGGGAGCCTGAAATGACAGGAAAGAAATACAGTCTGGCAAAGCTTTTGTTTCTAATCATGAAACCAAGTACTGGTGTGCTATCCATGATCACCAGCATTGTTTACAGGCTTGGTTGCTGTGGTGATGGCATCATATGAATACTTTGACGGGGACTGAATCCTTCCAGCAGCAGAAGGGGTTTTCAAGCAGCCTCTAATTGGTTGTTTACAAAATACTCCATAGTTTTCTGAGCACACAGCCCAACAAAATAGGAACAGACTTCTAGAAAGTCTCCAGCATTGCCTTTCTGTGTAGAGGAGAGAAAGTGATTCCAAGTTAGGAAAAGAGGAGGGGATGGGAGGAAAAACATCAGCTCAATCAAGTGGTCACTGGCATCTCTGCAACCCACCCACAGCTGCACAGGTGGGAGCTGGAGTTGTCTCTCCACTGCCAGGCCTCAGAGCAGCCCTGAGATGCTGTCTGAGAGGGCTCTCTACAAGTCACAGACCTGCAGCCCCTCTTCTTGAGCCATGGTTTGGTGTGACTCTACAAACATCAGAAAGTGTTCACACACCTACTGAATCAGAAACCGAGGTCTAGCAGCAGTAGCACCTTCCCCAGTATCCTATCACTTTCTTGGATCTGGGTGGTAGCTCTGAAACCTCTGTGCAGAATCTACAAGGAATATAAACCTTGCTGCTAGGCATCCTGCTAGGCAGTGTAATCCATGGATTGAGGCCCCTTGCAGCAGTTAAATACTGCAGGTCCTCCAAAGACATTTTGAACACCAATGCTGGCCATTGCTAGCTTTCTCCTTGGAAAGTCAGGATTTTGCCTGTCATTTTTATGTACTTGAATAAGCATGGGAGATGCATGCTATGATCCCTGGCTTTAAACTGTTTTCTGGAGTTGGGGAATGGAACCAATAAATAAAGCTAATTGCCACTCTTTTGGTGTCCCTGGCCTTTCTGTCTGGACTACAGTGCATTAAACTCATGTCAGAAACAACCAACTCTCAGAGAGCTCTCAGAGCTCTGAGCTCTCCCACAACAAGTGAACCAGTGGTTCACTAATATAAATACTTTGTTTTCTTTTACTCTCATTCCCTTATCATAATGCTGGGATTGTGTGGAAGATACCAACACTTCTCAGGTACGTAAAGCAAACCTGTTGCTTAACTTTTGCCCTGGTATAAAATTTGTCCCAAAGCAAAAAAATATTCTTTCTGCAATGTTTTTCAGGAGCCTTTAAGTGCCTGTTCTATGTGCACTGAAGTGGGAATGGAGGAGGTGAACCTGGCAGACGTTTAACATGTTTCTGCAGTGCTATGAGTGTTCAGCTGGTTTATGTTTTAAACAAATGCTTCAGATGTTCTTACTCAAGAAAGGAGAAAAGAAATCCTTTTTAAAGTGTGAAGGATTATTAACTATTCAGTTTTCAAAAGGTAAGCATACACTCAGCTACAGTGCTATTTCTCTCACTCAAAGCCAGATCTTATACAGAGGTATCAAAATTTTCAAGTGCTTGAGTTTACACACCTAATGTGGCAAACCAGAATCTGACATGATTAAATGTCTAAGGCTTGCCCAGAATACAGGTGAAGTGAAACTCAAAACTTTAGTAGCTTGCATGGGAGTTGTATGCTGGATAATTGAAAACATTTAGTACCTGAACGTGGATTTCATATTCTGGACTTCTCTTACCTCTTCTACAGTTTCCGAATTTTTTGTCTCCCTTAACCTAGTCTCAAACTACACTTCAATCTTTTAAGATTTTATTTTTTCTTTCAATTATTTTTACCATTACCCAACTATAATGTATTTTCATCTTGCCTGCCTTACTGAGATTCTTAAATGTCTTTGCTAAAATCTTCCCTTAAATGAGTAGATCATATTTTACCTTGCTAATTGGACACCTCTGCATGGGAAGGTGAGGAAATGAAACTGTCTGGAAAAAGAAAGCACATTGCACTGTCTAGAATTGAATTTACAAATAATGCTTTATCACTTAACACATTCAAATTTTGTCATGTTTGTTCCCTGGGCTAGTTCAGTGGCATTGAGTAGGTCCTCCCAGCAACAAGTAGCACAGGGGGCCTCTTCCACAGTTTTGGGGGGCTGGCTGGGAGAAATGAGGAATAGGCAAGCTGGAGACAAAGCTCTGATGTGCAGAGCAGCTCCTTCTGCCTGCATGACCTGGGGGGCTGCATTTCACCAGTCTTATTTAATAACTGCTTGGTTTTATCCAGAGACTGGATTTGGATTGCAGGATCCCATGTCAAAAGCTGAGGCTTTCTGCTCTCCATAGAGCATCTTCTGCTTCTGAAACAGGCACTTGTGTGACTTTCCTGTTATTACACCTGCACTGTGTTCTCCTGCTTATTACTCGTATTGCTGCAGCACAGACAACACCATTCTAGCATGATTCTCTGAAGGAACATGTCTCCCTGGAAATGATCTCCCTAGCTCTGATCTGAGATGTGGAAATGCAGGTGAGAAAAGCACATTTGATCTCCAAAAACAGAAAAGATAATATGAATGGAAGCCTACCATGAATAAGTAAAACTGTCTCTACCCACCAGCTGGAAACAGGCCTGCAGTTTGTGATGATGTTTATGATAGGAAATGTAAGCAATGGTTACTGAAATACTAAAGTGTCATTGGAAAGTGACATTCTTAATACAGAAAGATACAGCATAAATTACACTCATCAATTTTGCATTGAATATTTTGCTTACTCTAATTTTGAATTCTAAGTACATTAAATAATTGATAGTGAAATGCACTAGCTCTGAACCAGACTGAAATCCTGGTTCTAGGTGAGCACAAGAGCTTTTCCTTTCCCTTTTAAAAAATTTTGGCTTGTGTAGTGTCATATCTGCTGGACAGCTGATGGGAGCATTTGCAGCATAATGCAGCCTCTGTGTTGTAGAGCTGGCCAGTGGCATTTTGTTAGCTCAGCCTGCCAGTAATTCCATTGTGATGCTTGGCAGAAGCAAACTGGATTAATCTCCATATTGAAAAAGAGAGTCTGCATAACAGAGGCCATAATTTGGATGTTGGTTTTGGTCCCTTTTGTGGCTGAATCACATGCAACTTTCCCACAACAAAGCCTCTTATAAGAGAGTGTTGGCTGGGAAGTGGGCCAAATTAATCTTCTTGTAATTCCATGACATCAGGACACTTGCTGAGGGGAATGTGTCACATTGTTCCTACAAGTAATCCCTATGAAGGCCTCTTGGACAAGCTTTTCTCCTTTACACTCTCAGTTTGAATACAGGGTTTGTTTTTGTGAAATACATTTGGGTAGAAGGGTCTTTAGGAAAAGGCTGTGTTTTGACTTAGTGCAATGCTTGCACAATGAGATCAGGCCTCTTGGGTGGGTTTGTGGTACCAATTCTATGAACTGTCTAAACTCAGGTATTTTCTCAGAATGTATTCCTTCTTTATTTGCTACTCTGCTACTGAAGTCTAGTTTCCTAGTGATAGCTGTGTTAATGACAGGTCAGTTTTGACCAGCTATAAGCACACAGCTTCCAGTAATTTGGAAAACTGTAGTTCTCTTGGTTCCTAATCAAGGCCATCCTTTTACCTGGGGAAGAAATGCCATACTCACTTCTTTTGACTTGGATTTTTTTTCTAGTATAAGAAAACAGAACACAGGTCTGTGGGGTAGGTTTGTCTGCATTTTGACAGTGAAAGGCTGTGACTGGAAATTCTTCCACCTGTTTTTTGGCAATTCCTGCCAGAAAGAGAAGACGTGTAAGTTAAATGAGAACTTACAGCACAAATAAAAAATAGCAGCAACTGCAAATAGATTAAATCTGATTTTATTCTAACTTGGTGTTTATTTCTTACCAAAAGATGGGGTTGTTTTATGTTGACAGAAGAACAATGCACGTACGAAGGCCTGTGCTTACACATGGTTCAGGGCAGATGTGTGTATGATATACATGGCTGAACAGTAGGATCAGGTATGAATTATTAGTATGTGATCTAATTTGTAGTATGGATCTATGATGTATGTCAGTTAATGAGCTGAAAAGAATTTCTTCCTCAGCAGTAAACCATATGTTCTTAATTTTTTATGAGAAGATATGAGGACTAAAACACACAAGGTCAGTCACAAAAAGACACTGGCAAATCTCAGCTGAAGAATGTCAACTTCTTATTTTAAATTAAAATTAATTTAAATTAAAATTAGTTTTCTCTTTCCTGTTCTACTTCATTATTTTTCTTCTTGTATATTCAGCATTAATTGAATGCTTAACCTGTCTGTTCAGGATTTCAGTAGTAATGACTTTTATCATTGCAGCATCTAACACACATCAGAAAAACTATGGAGCGATTGCATGGAGCCTGTAACTCTGGCAGTTTCCAAAAGCTGTAATGATGTTCCTAGTTTAGGACAAAAAAGTGAAGAGATTATGGATGTTGTCCAGTTCTCAAACTAAGACATGTTCAGCTTGAAACACTTTTCCATTATTCGACATCTGAATTGCAAAATATATTTCATACCTCAGGCTGAGAGTTTTCATTCAGAAATCTGTAACATAAGGCCAGGTGAAAAGAGTGAATTCATTGGTTATCTTTTAACTATGTTAAAGCCAGTTGCCTTTTTTTTATTGTGTTGAAAAATGTGTTTAGGACAAGTCAATTCACTGTGCTTGTTTTTATGGCAATTTATGGCAAGAGACTGCTCTGAAGCTTTTCAAGTTCTACTGAGAAACCTGTTCATGCATTAGGTAGTGAAGTCATGCACACTTCAGCCGTTTCCCAGGATCTATCTTTGCTGCAAAGAGTTGCAAATAGAACGGACTTTGTGATTAAGCCTTAGGAAATGAAATGTCTGTCACAGCTTGCAGGACCACACACAAATACTACGTGACTTACAAGCACTTTTCATTTTATTGAAAGCTGTACAGAATTGAGGATAATTAGGGAAAATCTCACATCTTCATGGTCTTTCTTGACAAGGAAGAGGATTTAATTTGCAGAAGCTGTTACAAAGGCCTACTTTTTTTCACATCATAATAGGCATTTCACATAATCTTTGTTAGATGAACACAACTTATTGTTCTTGTAAGATCCAACCTAACTTCATACTGTTCTAGGCTCTTTTGTATGTTGTACATCCATCTCACCAGCTGTTTTTTCAGGGTTTGAGAAAGACTGGGAACATCTGAGGTTTACACTGAGTAGTGTTAAACCAGTTTTTATGACATTAGGTGGGATTCCTTCCCTATCCTCACCCCAGCTAAAGGGGCTCCTGGTGTCTGCAAAGGAGAAATGGAACATAAATAAAACATGTAATAATACCCTAAATACCTTTAAATAGTCTTTGTTCTAAGTTTACATTTTTTTTTGTTTGTTTCAGGTGGAAACCCTGTAACATGACAGCAGGCAAAATCCACTTGCGCAAAATTTCCCTCCCATTTTTCTGTGGGAAGGGATGTGTCTGCTCAGGCTTTTCAACATTCAAGTGAGAGACACAGGCAAAATGGACTGCTCCTCCTGCTGACAGTACCATTCTCTAGCACAAGTACCAGCCCTACACAATGGGGCCATGTTTTTTTCAGAAAATATTCTATTTCATATATAACAAACAACAACAAAGTAATTATAACTAAATTGTTCAGCTTAGTATTTAATTAAAATCTATTTTATAATGGAATTACTTCAGTTACTGACTGCTCATAGGTCAAGCTCCCTATACACCAAATTTAAATGCATCCAAACTGCTACAAACAGAGTTTGTGGCAGCTGGGCTTTTGTCTGGAGATGTATGTGACTTCCAGCATTTGTGATTACAGGACTCGTCAAAACTCTCTCTCAAAAGAAAACCCTCATTGACAAGAGGTTGTAATTGAATAAGGCATCTCAGTCTTAGAGACATAATTAACTCCAGCCCTTCTCTTTGGTGAATGACCTGAAGACCGCTGTGTGCAATCAGAGGTGTGACTACAGCCTGCACTGCTCTACCCTTTTTGCACTGAGGAGGGGTGGGGAGAGCACAGGCAGCTGTGTACTGGAGACATCAGCAGCAGCTGCTCCAGTGCACTTTGGATGGTGAGCATCTCAACACAGTGTGTCCTGCTAGAGCTGTGTTTTTGCCTGGATACTTCAATGGAGCTTTGAGAGGTCAATGCTGTGCCAAATGAGAAAAACATGTCACTCATCAATCACAAGATGAAAATACCTCACTATGTCAGAAAACATAAATTACTTTACAAAAGACCTCTTAACTTTCTCCTTTCATTTTTAATCCTTTTTGTTCTCAACCATATTTGCCATGTGCAATATCATAAACTCAGATTTGACCAGCAAAATTCCCCTCTGAAGGAAAAATTGCTCAATTTACATAGTCAAATCAAGTTTGAAGTGGTTTATTAACTTACTTACAACACATAATTAAAGTGATCATTGAAGCATGCATTCAAGATCAAAATCACTGCAAAGAGTAACATAAAATACTAGAAAACATTAATTTCTACATATGTTTCTAAAACACCCCAGAATTGATAAATTCTCCCCCAGCACACCTGCCCCTCCTGGACACAAGGGTTTCCCAATGTGCTGGTCTCTGCAACCTGACCCTCCACTATTTTGTTGGAGAATCCCCAGTAACCTGTCTCTGTTTACTTGTGCTGGAGTGCCCAGCACTGGACACATCACCCAGATCTGTCTCATCAGGCTGAGGAGCAGGACTATCTCCCTTGACCTCCTGGCAATACTCTGCCTAATGTGACCCAGGAGGCTGCTGCCTTTCTTCAAAGTAAAAATGACAAAATTTTAGTGATGTTTAAAAAAAAATGGTGGGTTTGTACAGCACTAGCCCAAAGGAAAAGCTGTCCCTAAGCATCTATAAAAAATACGAAAGATTTTTCAGACTGTTTGTATACACTGTAGTTTGTGCCCCTCCAAGAAGGCTGAAGAGGAACTTTTTGCAAGAGAATGTAGTGACAGGACTAGGGGGAATGGCTTTAAACTGAAAGAGGTTGGTTTAAATTAAATTTTAGGAAGAAATTTTTCACTATGAGGGTGGTAAGGTTGCCCAGTGTTGGAAAGTATGGATTAAACTGTCAAGGAGGTCTGTAAATCAATCAAGTGACCTTGCAGCTTGAGTGAACAGCAGACCAGTGATTCTCTAGCATGGACCAAGTATAAAGGTGCCTGCATCTTCTTTATGTACCTTTGCCCAGGCACTGCTTTCAGGGTCCCCCCGATAGCAAGGGAACAGGAATAAACCAACTCTGCATTCCAACAGTGACTTTGTGGTTGTCCCACCTGCCTGCTTGGGTTGACACACACAAGAAAAAAGAGAAGCTCATCCCAGAGAAGCTGTGGATGTCCCACCCCTGGATGTGCTCAAGGCCAGACTGGATGGGACTTTGAGCAACCTGATCAAGTGGAAAGTGTCTCTGGCTACACCAAGGGGGTTGGAGTTAGATGATCTTAAGATCCTTTTCTACTCAAACAGTTCCATATGTTTCTATAATTTTCACTATTACTGATGCTTGTGCTAAGGAATCAAGATAATTGCAGGGCTTCTTTCTGTGTGCAGCAGCTACAACCCTTGATGTCAGCTTGTGAAAATACTTGGTGTTTAGAGCTAAAATACTCAATTTTCAGCCAATGCTACCAATTATGTCTGCCTAGTCTGCTGCAGGGTGGCAGAACAGAAGTGAGGACAAAAGGTAGCTTCTTTAGTGTGACATTCTAAAGATAGCAAAGTTAGATTCTTAATTTGGTGCCTCAGAGGTGGCTGAGCTATTTCCCAAATCTGTGGTAGCACGTACATGGTGTAGCTTCATTTTTTTTTAGAGTTGTGATGTCCTGTACTGTGTGTGTCTCAGTATGAATGCTCTGGTCCTTCTGTCTGTAAGAGCTGAAAGCAAAACTGGCCTTCCTCTGTAAAATGATTTGCTAGTCTCAGCCCATAACACGATAGATAACCGTTCTGTACAATTAACATGATTGACAATCACTGCTTGGGAGACAACTTAAAATCAAAAGGTCTGAAAACAGAGGCCAAAGCTACTACTTGATAAAGCCTGAGCCATGTTTCCCCTAAAGGCATTCTAGGAAAGTATCTCCTAAGATGGTAGAAGGAGTGAATCAACTAATACATTCCAGAATATTTCCCCCATTCTTTCGAGTCTGTCATAAAAAGCACAGGATGCAATAAAACAGCCTTTCCCTAAAGAGAATCAATCAGCTATCTAACTGCATTTCCTTTCTCAAACATAGATCAGATGCTGTACAAGACAGCACAAAAGACATTACAAAACAGCCTTCCCACAATGAAAGCTTCTTCTTAATTCTCTATAATTAGAATGACTTTTGAATGAGAAACAGTCTGTACAATTTGTGCAGCCGGAGAGACTTCCTGCTCTAAGGAGCTATGAAATAATAACCTAGAGTGGGCTGCTCCAGACCTTCCCCTGCAGAATTAATTTTGTCTCTTGGACATCACTGGGAGTTTTGTGGTGGATTCATAGAGTATCTGGGGAGAGGGGAACACTATGATAACACAGTTGCTCTCTGTTTACCACAGACCACAAGGATGACCTACTAATTTTCACACCTAGGCAATTTCTGGTGGTGTCCAGTGTTTATCTTCCTTTTGACCCTGGTGACAGGTGTGTGCTGCATTGGTCCCAAATCAAAATGCTGACTGATGCCAGCTGACAAATCAGAGATATCCTGCAAAATGCTGCTCAATTTGCATCAAGGCGCCTTGAAAATCTTGGTCACTGTATGATGTTTACACCATTATTTACAGACAGAAAAACACATTCTTGTTTCAAAACAAGTATTATTCAATGTTTATTCTAAGCAGGTTATTTCACCCATTCATATATGCTCAAATGCAGTTTAAGCCTTTATGTACATAAATACATAAAGCTTAATAATCCACAGTTAATAGATGTCTCTCTGTAGTGTTTATATTTCCCAAAAGAAATGTGAAATTAGATGTTTGTGAAATTTTAAATTTAACCTACTAGCTGAGTTATATGCATTCTATGGCAGTGTCATAGATTAATGAAATTATATTAAAGCTTTATTTGCTAAAAACAGTATTGGTCTACTGGAGAAGTGATGGGAAATTGGACCAAAAATACTTTTGATTATTTTAGGTTTTTACTTTGATGACTACATAAAGTAAGCATTCAGTCCAACAAGTGCTCATTTTTCCTTTGAAACAAAATATTTTAATGAGGCATTTTTCTAATAATGAATCAGTGAAGATAATTTAAAAAGTCTGGTTCACTAGGAATGCCTACAATTTTAATGGAAGACAGAGGAATCAATAGCGTGTTATCTTTTATAATTTCTGTTTCTCCTGCTATCCAATAGGGACTTTACTTGAGCACAAAAACTGCTTAACTACACAAATAAGTCATGGGAATCAAAACACATAGAGAAGGCATAGTTCAAACTAAGTTTGTAAATTACTTCTGTATTGCAAAGGCTGTATTAATTCCTGCAACTTCTGAAGCAACTACAGAGGATGCTCTATATTATGGTACTTATTTCACAACTGTTTTGTACTTTGCTATAGATCTTGCATCTCCTTATTACTTCTACCTATCTCCTAGCACCCATTAGATATCTGGTAGCCCTTTGCTTCCCTGCAAATGAGGAAATTCCAAACCCACCCCTCCTCCCTACCCCCAACCCTTACACTACCTCAGAAAAACTTTTTTTCATGCAAATAGGGTAGAAGATAGGGATAAGAAATGGGATCAAGATTAGGCTTATTATAGGAATGCCATCCTAAATTTATTAAATATTTCACTTTCTTAGATTTCCCTTTTCAGTTCTCCTTAAAGACTTTTACTTTTGTTCTTCAAGTGCAAATACAAAAACTAGATATTTAAATTCAAAACACTGTGGCAATTTTCACCAAGACTTTATTATGATACATTAGTAGGGATTTAGATTAGACAAATGCTTGCATCATTGTTTTACTTTCATGGATCCATTATTTCCCATCTCACCTACAACAATCCAGTTCTGAAAGCAGGTTTTAGAGTTCCTGGAGAGATTCCATGTTATGAATTCTGCCTTTTGTATACAATCGATATTTCAGTCTGACCAAGTAAGTAAAACTCCACTTGGAAAAGCAAATACACTGCGTGGCAAATAATAAAAAAAGATATACTTAATACTAAATTTCTGAAGTAATCTATGTGCTACACAAGGTTAAATAACTTTGAAGTCAAAATCAAAAATCATCACACCCAAAGTCAAAACCAAAAATCATCTGCACCACTGCTCCTTGTACTTGCTCTCTCTCTGCTTTTTAACCTCAACATGTCCATGACGCTGCGTGCGTATACGTCTCGCAAATTAACATTGATGTTTGAATCGCTGGATGAGTTCTTCATGAGTTTCTTTAAAGCTTCACGCTGCCGAAGAGCAGCTTCTTTTATCTTCAGTGTAAAATAGCAGGCAGAAAAACGGTCATTTATTATAGCTATTGGCAAAGCCAAAACCAGTATTCCTGATAGTATACACATAAAGGCTACTACCTTACCAATGGTAGTATCTGGTCTAATGTCACCATAACCAACTGTTGTCATGGAAGTTGTTGCCCACCACCAAGCACCAGGTACACTTGTGAAAGTTGTGCCTGGCACACCTTGCTCAACAAAGTACTCCACAGTGGAAAATATAGAGATTCCTACAGAGAGGAAAAGAAGCAGAAGGCCAACCTCCTCGTAGCACTGAGCAATAGTCATCCCAAGAGACCGCAAGCCTGAAAGACAAGAAATGCTGTCAGTAGGTTGATTCACGTAGCTGTCATCATGTCTTTGCAAAACATCTCTTATTTAAAGGCTGACGATTTTATGTTTCCTTTGAATGCTGGTGAACATATCTCAACAATCACAGACTCAGTAAGATTGGAAAAGACCTCCAAGAACATTGAATCCAACCCTTAACTGAACACCAGCTTGTCAGCTGAACCATAGCACTAAGTGACATAGGCAGTTGTTTCACGAACACATCCAGGATTGTGACTCTATCACCTTCCTGAGCAGCCTATTTCAATGCTTAACCACCCTTCCTTTAAGAAATTCTTCTTGATGTCCAACCTGAACCTCCCTGGCATAGCCTTAGGCTGTTTGCTCTTATCCTATTGCTTGATGCCTGGGAGGAAAGGCTGACCCCACCTGGCTACACCCTCCTTTCAGGTAGTTGTAGAGAGCAATAAAGTCCCCCTGAGCCTCTTTTTCTCCAGGCTGAACAACCCCAGCTCCCTCAGCCACTCCTCATGATTTACTCTCAATCNTGACATAGGCAGTTGTTTCACGAACACATCCAGGATTGTGACTCTATCACCTTCCTGAGCAGCCTATTTCAATGCTTAACCACCCTTCCTTTAAGAAATTCTTCTTGATGTCCAACCTGAACCTCCCTGGCATAGCCTTAGGCTGTTTGCTCTTATCCTATTGCTTGATGCCTGGGAGGAAAGGCTGACCCCACCTGGCTACACCCTCCTTTCAGGTAGTTGTAGAGNACCCCCCCTGGCCACCCCCTCCTTTCAGGTAGTTGTAGAGAGCAATAAAGTCCCCCTGAGCCTCTTTTTCTCCAGGCTGAACAACCCCAGCTCCCTCAGCCACTCCTCATGATTTACTCTCAATCCTCCACCAGTTTTTTTGCCCTCCATGCTCCAGCAGTTCAATGTCTTTCTTGCAGTGAGGGGTCCAGACCTGGACACAGGATTTGAGGTGCAGCCTCCCAGTGCTGAGTACAGGGTAATAAATAGTTTCCCTAGTCCATCTGGCACACTATCCAGGCCATGACATCATTGGCCCTCATGGACACTTGGGCACAGCTGGCTCATCACACCCAGATCCTTTTCCACTGGGCAGCTTTCCAGCCACTCTTCCCTCAGCCTGTTGCACTGTTGTTGTGATACAGGTTCAGAGCCCAGTACTTAGTTTTAATGAACTTCATACTGTTTGCCTCAGCCCATCTATTCCAGACTGTCCAGATCCTTTTGCAGAACCCTCCTATATCATCCAGTAGATCAACTCTTCCACCAAACTTAGTGTCATCTAAACAGGACTGGCGCCAATACTGAGCCTTGGAGACCCCACTAGTAACCACCTGGATGTGGCACCATTCACTAATACTCCCCAGGGCAGTCCTCCAGCCCGTTTTTGCCCCAGCAAAGAATGCATCTGTTCAGGCCATGGGGCTCCAGTTTCTCCAGGAGAATGCTGCGGGAGACAGTGTCAAAGACTTTACTGCAGCCAGGCAGACAACATTCATAACCTTTCCCTCATCCACTAAGCAGGTGACGTAGCCAGAAGTGATCAGGATGATCAAACCTTGGCTGAACTGTCCTTTCCTAAACCCACAGTGGCTGGGCCTGATCCCCTGGTTGTCCTGTACATGCCATGTGATCACACTAAAGATCATCTGTTCCATAATCTTCCCCAGCACCAAGATGAGGGCTGTTCACTGGATTCTCCTTCTGACCCTTCTGGAGATAGGCATTACATTTGCTATCTTCCAGTTATCTGGGACCTCCCTGGTTAACAAAGGCTGATCATTAGTGATGCTAAGTAGCTATACAAGGTTTTCCACCAGCTCCCTCATCACCCTAGGATAAATCCCATGTGGCCTCACAGACCTGTGAGTGTCTAAGTGGCACAGCAGGTGACTAACTACATGCTCTTGGATTGCAGGCAGTCTGTATTGCTTCCCATCCTTGTCTACCAGCTCAGGGGGCTGGTTGCCAAGAGGATACCCACTCTCTGTTAAACAATGAGACAAGGAAGATACTAAGTACCCCAGCCTTCTCATCCTTGGTGATAATGTTCCCCCACCCCATCCAATAAAGGACAGATTTTCCTTGGCCCTCCTTTCGTTGGTAATATTTTTATAAACCCACTTTTTATTACCTTTCACAGTGGTGTCCAGATTGAGTTCTAGCTGAACTTTTGCTTTTCTGATTTTTTCTCTACATGACCTAATGAAATCTTCATACTCTTCCCGAGTTCTCCTCCTTCTTCCAAAGGTCATAAACTCTCTTTTCCTCTCTGATTTCTGTCAGAAGGTCCCTGTTCATTCAGGCTGCTCTTCTTCCTCCCTGGCTTGTCTTTAGGCACTAAGCCTTTAAGATTTCTTTCTAAAACTATGTCCAGCCATTCTGGAGCCCTCTGTTTTTAAGGGCTGTTTCCCAAGGGACTCTCTGAACCAGTGCCCTGAACAGGCCAAATCCTGCCCTCTGGAAATCCATGTGAGAGGTTTTGTTAACCTCTCTCCTCAGTTCACCATGAATTGAAAACTCTCTCATTTCATGGTGAACATGCTCATGATGGCCTCTGACCACCACATCTCTCATCAGCACTTTTGCTGGTCTAATGAGGCACTGACCCTGGTAGGATAAAAGAGGTGCCGCTCTAAACAGAAGCTGGGAAAAAGTGATTTACAGAAATAGATCACAGTGTCAGACTGAACAGCTGACATCATCTCTATTTTCTTAATACAGAGCATAGGAATTCTCCTCATTACTTATCATCTGAAATTACATGTACACATGTAATTTAGGCAAACTAAATTATCTTCATTTATTAATTGCCAGTAAAAGAAGATCTAGCACCACTCTAAACTACTTAAAAACACACTAAAAATCACCTGCTTTATACTTGGAGACTGGATGTGCCAAGCCTCTGTTTTCTAGCCACTGTCCTATTTTTCCCTTGGACCAAGGAGCCCTTAGTTACCAAATTTGTGTTGCTATGTGAATGCTTAGACCCCAGTTCAGTTCACTCAACAACTTTTTCTTTAAGGACTGTTTTCAATCCTTTTAGAGTTGTCACAGACTCTCTTTGACCCTTTCCCCACCCCACCCCCCCCAAAGCCCTATCATCTTGTATCTGTAGACATCAAAACAAATACAGTTTTCCAGTAACAGCTGCACTTGTGCCAAACTCAAGATAGCAAAGCCTCTCAATGCAAGCATGGAATCCTGTCAATTGACTATGTAGTGCATCACTTCTTTTGCCCATGAGCTGCACAGGGAATCCGGGACCACTCTCTACACCCCCTATACTCCTGTTAGAGCTACTGCTTCAAGGCTAAACTGCCCCACAAAAGCAAGCAGGAAAGTAAATCCAAAAAACGTGCAATGGATAAATATTGCACACATAGAGAAAGAAGGAAAATAACAGGGTAACAATTCAGCTGAGACACATAGGAGACTGAAATTATCTTTTGAATAACTTTGGATTAGTTTTTAATACTGTTCTTTAAAAATGTGGATGTTTTCTCTAATAAATGAGAAAAACATAATGCTTAGGAATTACCCTTCATGGACATACTTCTCACTAAACTAGTGTTTGCAAAACAGCTTACTGAAGCTCTGCCTCTGCTTGCAGACTTCATCATATGCTCGTTAGTGTTATAAGCAATTTGACTTTTCAACAGTCTCAAATTACAAGATGTTAACATTTCTTGCTTTTGGCTTTCTTTTCCCCTGCAGGTCTAACGGGTTTTAAAAGTTTTGTTTATGTACAGCAAAGACTGGAAGTACACAGCAGAATTTGGAGGCAATGTTGGGGTTTTCTTCCAATGCTATCTACTACCAACTCCAGTTAAGAACTTGCTCATATTGAGGTCTTATATTACTATTACTATGATCTGTAGAATGTTTGTTACAATGATATAGATTAAATCTTTAACACGAAGGGAGTAAGATGTATCAGTGGAATCTTTTCTCCGTGAATATGACTGCCTTCATATTTTGGAAAAATTAATATCAGCAGTGCAAAAGCTCTGTGAGATAATTGCAAGGACTCAGATCAAATTCTCATCTTCCTAGGAAGCTACTATGAGCCCTTGCCCTGTAAAACTTCCTACTGAACAAGGCAGAAGAGTAAGTCCTTTCAGGTGAGCTAGGAAGAAGGTACAATTTAAAATTATTCCTGTAGCACTTCTTTTCAAAGCATAAATGAATACTATAAAAGCCAAGGTTTTTACCTTATGATGAATCTTGAGAGTATCGTAGCTTAAATAAAAAGCAACTTTCACATAAAGTAGATTAAAATAAGGAGGAACAAAACAGTAACTGTAAACTCTTTGTATCACATAGATGACATTCTCATTTTTCCTATAGTTAGTTATTTAACTGTTTAGGGTCTGATTTTTTTCTTTTTATTATTCTTAGTTCTATTATACTCATCTAAAATTAAGATATAATTCTTCATGTCTTTAGATGAAGTCAGGAGACATTTCTAGGCAAATCTATGAATCAGAGAAGTTACTGGACTTAGAGCTCATTCTAAGAGGAATCAGTTGGCATAATGACATATAAAAAGTATACTACTACATTACTTTGTACCTTTTAAAAATGCCTCTAAACCCTGGCACATGGCCAAACTAGGGCTGTTCCAGCACAGACACCTCAGCCAGTCTTACAGCTTCTCATGAGAACGCCTTGCCAGGAGCTGTGACAGCTTGGTTACTCATGCTTGGAAGGTGCTAAGGTGCTGTAACAGAGTTGGTGTGAGGCTGGCAAGCAGCCCTAGCCCTGACAGGAGGAAGGGGAAGCTTTCTGCCATGCAGGTCAAGTTCTAGCTCTCTTTTGTCCAAAGTGACTTGGCAATACAAGCTGATATTCAGGGAGCTTAATTTTACAGTGTTTAAATAATAACCCTTAAGTTTTGACACAAAGTGTTGAAATTTCAACTTTTCATGACTCTAGAGGCACGACAGCCTTAAATATGCTATGGTGTTCTCTCAAATCAAATACATGCCCATTTCCTTTGCAAGTTAAGAGGCTCATACCCTACTTCTCCTCAAGCAGTCCCTCTCCTCTGTATGTGCTTCCCAGAGAAGACCAGCAAGGCTTCACTGAAAACATGGCCCCAAGAGGAAGACAACAGCCTAGGAGCATCTGAGAACATGACAAATGCAGCTTCAGTTCTCATCAGTTCTTGAAGTTACTAAAATACACAATTTTGCTGTTATCAGAGGAGTAGTCTTGCCCTCTAGCTACGCATTTTATGGACAAGTACTACTGATTTCTCCCTTGATGAAGTATAGTACTTTGCATAAGTAACTACACACTCACACCAGTCTAGCCCCAGTGTTTTAAGCATCACATCCCTCCAGTGAGCTGGCTTCAGCTTCCAAAGTGGCAGAAGTTACTTTTTCATTTCTTATTTTAATTCTTGTCCTTGTCCCATAGAAAGGGTTAAGTTCATATTTCTTGAAAGTGAAGAAAACAACTGATTTTTATCACCTCACTCATTCCTGCCCTTGACAGCAGGGCCAGACTGCTGTTGTGATCCCAGCTTTGCTATGGCTCTGCAAAGTACTACAGAGATTTTCTCCTTGTGGCTGTGAACACCCCTACTTGGTGAAAAGGAAGCTGCTGCCTGCAGACACAGATCTTCTGCTCTTGTATTCACCTTGCCACACGAAACAATTGAGCAGTGCCTGAAGCTTTGTCTGGTCTGAGAGTGTAGGAGTTGGAGAGAAGCCTCACTGGAAGGCAGCTGTCAGATCCAAGGCAAGAGAGCAGAAGAGTTTCAAGAGACACCCTTGAACATTGAGGTTTATCAGGGCTGCCTAGGTATGTGCAAGGAGGATAGTCTCTGTGCATGATACATATGGGGCTCATCTTGCATTAGGAGCTGTGGTAAAGGATGTATTTAGAAGCACGTTAATAAACTTCTTCACACAGGAGATCAGAACAGTAGGTTTCTATATCTAAATTATACAGATTTGATTTAGCATTCTGGACCTAAGTAGGGAACAGCTTAACTACCAAAGAAGACACATAATAATGGTAACAGTGCTCAGAGTGGTTTAAATTGATACATATATTGCTGCTTGTACCTTGAAACTGGCATTGTGATTTCTGTAAAAAAAAGCACACCTCCAGAGCAGGATACTACATTTTTATGTAATTAATTCTCTTTTACCTAACATGGTATTATTAAATTCAACATTGCTCAATATTGTGACATGAACTGTGGTACATACTGAATAATTAATTTAAGAATAAATAGACCTAAGTGTTTAGACTATCCTTGAAAGTATGTATACATGAAGTTAGGAGTTATACAAGTATCTGAAACATCTGATTTCAAGTCAATAGAAAGAGCCACAAAACTGAGTGACAGAATGAGCACATTCACTCTGAAAGAGCAAAATGCAATAAACTGGAAACTTCACTTGAATCAACATACTTTTGGAAGACCATTTTGTTTGTCAGCACAGAAGTGCCCTGATGAGATAAAAATTTTTTCGTATTTCCAAAACACAGAGGATGGCATTCACATTACAACTACCATCAAAAGTGGGTAAAGGCCTTGCAAAAAAACCTCTACCAAACCCTGCAAAATTTGTAATGAAGCAAAATTAACACGTTGCCAGACTGAATCACTATAAGCTTCCTCTCAACTGCTTTCTAAGGGACTGTTATGCATCTACAGGCGTGATCTAGGGTAGAGAGTAACATTAAGATACTTCCCAAACCACTGTGATGATGCTTATGATTATGAGTAGTATCAAAGCTATTCCCTGCCACTGGCAGGCAGGTTTGCTACCCTTCAGTGATAACAAAAATAAGACACATTCTGCTGCTATGAGCACACTGTAACTCCTGCTGAATTTGGGCCAGTTCATAGAGAGGGCTCTCCAAAAATATGAACAGGCTGGAAATCCTAAGAGGGCACATTGGGTGCATTTTAAGAACGATTATCACTGTCTTCAGAACAGCTAATATTGCAGGACAGAGATCATGATATACTATTAGGATTTAGTTTTTTAAAGCTATGAGTGTTGGCTGAACATTTCTCCCATCAAATTCAGCACCATATTCTACATTGATTTAAGCTGGAACATAGATAAATCATTTTGAAAATGCCAAGACAGCTTTTATTCTTTCATATAGCCAGGCATGCACACGCCATGAAGTAGTAATAAAATCAGGGGAAATGCAAGAGGAAATTCAACACTCCCATCATTTTCAGCTTCCCCTGACAAATTCCCACTGGAAAATGTTAACTTTTATGCCTTCTTTTCACTAGAGAGCATGAACAAGATGGTTCACAGAAATGCATTTTGCCTTCCACCCCACCCCTGCTTGCTGTTCATTCATCCGTCAAGAGTGCCTGGGCAATAAGGGCCCCACACCAGTTGGTGAATTCTGGCTGAACCTGGCATTGCTGCTCTGCCCTGCACCTAGCTCCCACTGCCTCAGCACCCCCTGATGGGCTCCACTCACCACTGAAATACTGGTGGGTTCAATGCGGCCAGAGAGCCCCTCAACATATCACATGCAAAGGTTTTAAACAGTTTCCTTGAAACATTCTCCACTATGGTTGTTTCCAGGAACTATGACATGGACAAAATCATTATATAATTCTTCGCACATACTTTTGAACAAACAAAATTGTGACAGCTGTCATTTAGTGGGCCTTGGATAATACAAAAAGTCTGTGCTAATGATCTCTGCTTCTTTCCTAACAAAATCAACTCATATATATATTTTAAAATTTAGCACACTATATGAATGACTGGTGAATGATTTACAACATGCAATGTTGAGGTCTGGTTTTGTAAATGTTCAATGCAAACAATATACAAGGCTTTATGAAGAAATAAAATTTCTCAGAGGAGGCCCTTGTCACTCAACTATATTGTTCAAAAGTAAGATTTTCAAAAGCCATTACTGCTAACAGATTCTGTAAAAAAGCTTTGGCAGAAATGCACACAAAATGGAGGACTGTGCCCAGGGACAACTGTTGCAGGCAGTAAAACTGAGAAGTATCATAGCCACAGCCAAATATACCTGTTGAATGTCTTCCCAGCTTCAACATCCGCAGGGCTCTGAGAAGTCTCAGCACTTGGACAATGCGCCCCACATTCTCCAGTTCTTGGGAGCTCTCACCACCACACAGGCTCTCCACCAGCAGGGTGATGTAGAAAGGCAAAATAGCAAGGAGGTCTATGATGTTTGCCACACTCCTTAGGAAGCGACACCGATCTCGTGTACATAGGAGCCTCAGAACAAACTCTGCTGTGAACCACGCAATGCACAGGTACTCCAGGGCATCCAGCAGTGGTGGGGCCAGCCAGCTGAGCTCTACTGAAATCAAGGCCATGTTGGCAATTGACACAACAACAAAAACCATGGACAAGGTACCAAAAGTCCTGGCTGCTGTAGAGGAGCCAGGCTTTTCCAAAACTTCCCAAAGTTTCTGTCTGACGTTGGGACAGAGGCTACCAGAAAAATCCTCTTCTTCATCTTGGGCATCCAGTTCTTCTGCATCTTTCTTAATGTCTAAGGCTTCACTCAGCTCCTTCCTCCTGAAATACCTGCCCAGGAATACCCCCCAAGAGATTTTGAATACCAATAGGCAGGTGTTTGTCTTATAACTTACCACGCAAGTCAGAAGAATACACATTAAAATTTACTTTATGTGAACTCAGAAAACCCTAATATCAAGTATATGGCTTTTATTAATTGAGCCCCTGCAACATGGTTCCACTGACTGATATACTTCTATTACCCCATTTCACATCAGTGACAAATTCTATATGCAGAGCAATGTTACTGATAACGATTTATTTATATGGATCATGTTGACCACAGTAGGATCTGCTGCACGACTAACATGAATTCTTAGAAGCAATCCTGGCACAACCAGATCCTCTATTTTTAAACAGTTCTCAATTTGTTTAATTGTATGGCATTTTTATTACACTGGTCCATGTTTGCAATAGTAAAACTGAAGGCATAATAAAAGCCATGCAGTTTATGGATGAACTTCTGATCAATATACACTAAGATGACAAGATACCTTTCTTTAGATGTGTGGGCTCTCATACAAAGTGAACAAGCATTTGTACTGAGTAAAACTTACAGATTGCAAATAGTGTTCTACCATATTAAGAATATACTTAAAGTGGAGTTTTGTGAAACATAAACATATTCAAAGTGCACCAAAAAAAAATCTTTTTCTTTCATATCTTTCTGAGTGCTGCAAAGCTCAAGCCTTAGACAAAGGTGTTGTACTATTTTGCCTTCAATACAGTTAGTCCTCCATATGTCAAAGAGGTCTGTAGTTCCATGTATCACTAAAGCAGTAGGAGCGTTCAGTTACACCTACCAGAGAAGGAAAAAAGGGATGAAAACTAGGCTCCACTTTTCTCAGCTGAAGAACTGAACCATACTAGGGTAGGATAACTCGAATATCCTTTTGGGATGGTACTACTTCTTTCTTTCTAATATTTTTGACATAACTGCTATAGCTAAATAGCAGTTATACTCTTTAGAAAATGAATTTCTTCAATACTAAAAAACTCAAACCAGTAACATTGAATATGGTGGGAAAAATTAACTGCAAATAGAATTAACAGAAAGATCCTGGGGGTGGTTCAGTCAAAACCCACCTCGTCCCTGAATTGCCTGTTATAATTTGTCTCCAGCGAGCCATGTTCCCACTGTTGCTGCCCCCTCCCTGTAAGCTGCTACATCCACGTGCAATGCTTCCTTTCATGGCTCCTCCTGGAGCCATGCCACCCACACTCAGCCTGGCAGGTGACCAACCCCCCTTCTGCCTCTCCAGCTTGGATTTGGAAAGCCTTCAAAATTAAAGTGCAGGTGGGCAGGATCCAAACCCTCCCAGCATATTGCCTGACTCCACATCTAATCCCTCTATGATAACCTCAAACTGAATGATTGAAGGAGCATCTCTCCTTCCATGACCCTTTTCACCTTTGGCATTGTCCTTCTAAACATTTTGAGTTTCCAGGGCCAGTGTTAAGCCACTATAGGACATCCCAGAAAGGAACAGTCTTGAGCTCACCAGCAACCTTTCCCACAGCAAATGGTAACCGTGACCTTACCCAACAAATCTCCTTCCATTTCTGACACCACTGCTAGAGCAGCACTCAGGGCTCAACTCACACTTTTCCTGCTACCTCACCTATCAGCACTGCTGGATCTTTCACCTGAGTGTCCCTAAATGCAAGTAAGTGCTGAACTCATCTAGTCCAAAATCCACAAGATGAGGAAGCTTCATCTTGCCACAACTCACCGGTCTCTGCAGCAGGAATCAATGCTGAGTTCATCCAAACCCCAGTACTGGATCTCTTGCAGGAAAGAGAGTGCACAAAGCTGCTCCATCACATGCAGCCTCCCTGTCTGGTAGTAATTCAGGATGTAGTGAAATGCCTGGGAGCTCCGGTCAAAGAAATACTCATTCTCCAGAAGGTTGGCATCATCACAGAGCTCAAGGAGGCCAGAAGCCACATCCCGTGCAGCAGAGACCACTACTGCCAGTTTGCCAAGACGGGTGTCAGGGTAGCAAGACAAAGTTTGCTGGGACATCACAAAGCGGCTGCCTCCTACATTGATAGTAAAGCAGTCCAGAGAGGGAATGACCTTCTGGAGCAGGGGCCCCTGCTCTTCCTCACTGGAGAAAACACTGGACTCCAGCGAACCCAGGGATGTGCTACTCCCTGGTTCCTCCAAGGATGCTTGGGAAGAAAGAGACATGCAGCAGGGAGGCGACTTCATCCTGTAGCTGCCAGCAGCAGCAGCCCACACTCTCCAAAATCAAAATCCAGGGTCAAAATCTCAACACGGCTGCAGACAAGTCTGCCGGGCCAGCCTCCGGCTACCGTCCCAAGGACACCGCCCCGTCCCCGCTGCCCCGGGCGGTGCCTGCAGCCGGGCGGGTCAGGCGGGTGTCGCACAGCCTGGCCCCGCCCGCCCCCGCCACGATGCTGAAGGAGCCCCGGTACCTGAGGCGGCGTCACCTCGTGCTGTCCGCGCCGGCTCCATCCGCCCGCGACGGCCCCTCCGCTTCAGCGCTCATCTCCAGCCGCTGGGTCGGGATACGGGAAACCCACCGGGAGGACACAACACGGAACACCGGCTTCAGCGGCCACTCCGAGCAGCGCCCCGACAGTAGCCCGAGGGGCCGCTCCGCTAGCCAGCCCATGCGTCCCGCCCCGCGCTCGCCCTCCTCCGGGGCAACCACCGCGAACCGGGAGCCGGGGCAGGGCTGCCG
>VXBI01011734.1:193982-308629 GCA_013397375.1 Toxostoma redivivum
GAGCGCCGGCAGCCGCAGGTGCGGTGGGTCTGCCGTGTGCCCGTACCCGGGGCTGCCTCCGGCACGCACCGGCGCTTGCAAACTTCCCCGAGCGGTTCGCGGGGCGGTTCGAAGCCGGCATTCCGCAGTGTGTGTAACCCCGAACGTGTCGCTAAGCAGATAAGGTGTCCTCACTTAGACTGCTCCCACGGCTCGAGTCTGAAGTCACTCGCGTGAAGAAGTCACTGTAAAGGCCAATCGATGGGCGTGAGCGAGCCTGTTTTAACCGAGCTGCACTCCGCCTGTTTTCAGAAATACTCCGGAGTATCTTTGTTACCGTACTGTGCTGACTTGTAGGTACTCAGCTCAACAAGGCAAAAATTTAGTTCACCCTCATTTAATTTTCTTCTATGAAACAGTTATTTCTAACAAATACTTGCTTTGGAAATGCGTTTTTTCTGCTGCCTCTGACTCCTCGCGAGGGTGGGCAGCTGCCGATATGGCAGTGGAGCCTCCCAGGAGGGAAATTGTGGAGCATGCAAAATGTGGCGTTGTATGTCATGCCACCAGCATCATGTGACGTCCCACCAGTTTTTCATCCCACATCACTTGCTGCATACAGCTGTGTACAGTTATGCATATTTCTAACCTTTATTTCAGAGAGGTCTCATCGAGTTTCATCTTTTGGGTACTGGTGATCCATATTTCAAATGAAGCTGAGCTGATCATTTCCCATATTGCAGAATCGCAACACCCACAGCAACCTCTCTACTCAGCACTTGCTGGCATAGAAATCTGCTTAAGTGACTGTTGGCAAAAAATACACTGATCAGAGAGAATCCAATAGAGAATAGCGAGGGTCGGGTTTGGAAGTCGTGGCCCAGGAAGAAAACACAGTGGGATAGCTGCAGTGAAAGGGAGTGAGCATTGTGGTAGTCTGCAGACATGTAAAAGGCTGCTCACAGTGATAAAGATGATATACTCTGTTCTCCTTGGATGAATTGGATGTGTGCAGAAGTAATGGAGTTGAACAACAGGAAGGATATTTAGGGAAGCCATTAGGAAGGCTTTGGTGAAGCTGTGGAAGAGATACATTTGTGTCTGTCGCAGGTCACCAGTGAGCTGGCTGGACAGGGATCTGTCAAGAAGAGCAGATGTGTAGTGCTGCTTTTCCTGAGGTAGTCTGGAAGGGTTAGATGAACTCGCGATAGCTGTTCCAGCTCTAAAATGCTGTATTTGAAGTGTGTAATAAAGAAAAATACTTATTTTTATATACATTTCCCTTTTTATTGTTTATAACAATCAAATTAAAATGTAATTTATATGAATAAACACAAAGCTGGGAATTCATTTTCCTTTGAAACTATCAACAGCTGCTGTTATGCAGCAGGCTTTCAGGAATTGTTCATTTTAAATCCAGGATTGCCACTCAGGAGTGCAGTCCCTCTGACGGATAACACTTAAGCCAGCACTTAATTAAAAACAATAATTAAGAAAAATAATTAAAACCATCAGTAAGACCAATTTAACAGCATCAATTAGAAGTACCTTAGAAGAGCAAGGTGCCTTACTGACTGTAATAGACCCCTAATTGTTCAGTCATTAAAGGACTCACTCAACCTCTTTTCAGTAGTCATTCTTTCCATCAGACAGAAAGACTTTTTCAGGAACATTTTCTCCATTAGAAGTGAGATCTGAAAACACTCCCCTCCCATCATGATTCAAGGCATTACTTCAGATTCACTGGTGTTTCTAGGAACCTGGCTACCAGTTTTGACTTTGCCTAGTCAAAGTGAATATCAAATGCCCAGCCTCATTAAAACTGTAGATCATTTGTTCTTAAAATACTCTGATACATCATTTTCAGCACACGGATGACATGTAGTACGTTGAGAGACCGGGTTCATTTGTCTGTTTACTTATGTCCTTTATGGAATAATGACTGTATACAGGTATTTTTATTTCACTTCAAACTTGTTTTTTTTGTCTGATTATCAGCTGTTCAGATCTGAGTGTTTTCTTCACAACACTAGAAGAAAGCCATATGTTAAGGATATGCTTTCCCTGATGCATAAGGATATGCATTCTTCTACGCACTTCTCACTTCAGGAAAGTGACATCACCAACAAAATTCCATAGTGTCCACAGCTTCCATACTGTGAACTCGCATAATCACAGTTAGACAGGAGATATGTGTATGATATAGCATCTTACTTCTGCGTGCTGTTTCTCTGCTAGTTGTAAATTTAGATTTTTATTAAAAAAAGGACTTCTAGAAAACTGTTCTGAAAATTATTTTGAAATGTAACGATAACATAAAGCTGGAGCGTTTCAAAGAAATGAGAAAAATGTTTTATGAGTAGAAAGGCTCAAAAAGAGAGGATTTATTTTTCTACTACTAGAAACAGAAGAAACAGGCAGTACTGGTGCATATTTCATTTTTGGGGGAACTCTTAAAGGATCTGCTATTTGTCATTCCTGCTGATTTGTACATGAGAAACAAAAGTAACAACTTTCATAATTTTATCATTCCCTTGGCAAACCCTCTCAAGCAACCATAGTCATATAACCCTAGAGCTGTAGCAAAAGCTGCTATAAGAGGACAAGGAGTCATTCGGTCTTAATCACTCTGCCAGTGAAATGCTGTAGCTGAAGTGAACCATAGACATTTCCAATATTTGGTTCATGGAATTAGTAGTGTTGGACAGAACCATGTCTGCCTGGTTCAGATCTGTGGTTCAGACCTAAGGAACTATACTGCTTTGTCTTGTCAGAATATCCAAAACAACTGAATGCTAATGACATCTGTCTTCACTACTGCCTTTACCAATGCTCCTGTTGATATTTCCCTGTTGTGATATCACTGACTGAAAAAACAGATTTCATTCTTTCAAGACATAGTACCAAAAAAAAAAAAAAAAGGAATGCTGAAATATGAGTTGCAACCCCGTATGTCTGTTGTGGGAGTTGAAAAATTTACTTCAGCAAAAGAGCCAGCTGTTACAAAAACCTCTTTTAGAATATGTTTTCCCGATTTTCTCTACTCATGCTGAAAGGTATGATTTTATGGCAATTGTGTAGTCACTTTTTTCAGCTGGTATATTGTGATACATGAAAAAGCCAGGATGTGCAGGTCCCAGCATTTGTCATTATCTTTTCAAATAGGCTTGATTCTCTTACAGAAGTAGTGCTTCACAATCAACTGATTCTTAATTACTGTAATTTCTGACATATTATATTTCTAATTTTTTTTATATTTTGATGTCATATATTAGTCTGTTTTGAAACTTCAAAGTCTAAATGGCTCCCCTGGACCTTATGTAGTAGAACAGAGGGAAAGCATTAGGAAAAAGTATGATAGGTAGGGTATTTCTAGACAAACTCCCTCCAGGAACACCTTCAAGCTTTGTGAGCAATAAATCATAACAAGGGTTAAAATTAATGAATGTGAGCAGTCTCACTGCTTGTCCATGACAAATTTTGTACAAGATGCAAGTTTGGAGCCCCGAATTGGACTGCATTTAGCACAAGATATAATCTCTATCATAAGCTCCATTCTTTCATGGAGATCAAGAGTCACTCCTGCAAGTGACAGTGATACTGGCTGGATCATCTGTTGAGTATTTCCCTTTGGATAGTGTGAAGCAGTGCTCTTCAGGACCAGCTGTGGTGTGGTTACAGCCCTAGAGAAGGAGAGAGACAGCGAGAACAGCAACACACATGGACCTTTTTAGGGAAAAAAGGCTGACTTTATTGAACGGAGAGCTTGTATTTAAAGCATGTTACCAGAGACTAGAACAGGACAGTAGTTCATTGGTTAATTGGGATAAACATCCAGGAGACCATACCTCAGGATGTATCTCATGGGAAAAACAACAGGTGTTAATCTTTATTATGAATTCCACTCTGTTTTTCATCAGATTCCAACTTGTTTTTGACCACATTATCACCTTTGGAAGTTTTCTCCTTGTCTGCAGCTATTATCATCTTATTAGTCTGGGAAACAAGAGAAATTCAGGCCCGAGAGAAAGAACTCTCAAGCTGTGTCTGTCCACACTGTGGTTCTTCTACAACCTGGGTGTCTGAAACCTGTCTTTCTTTCATATAGTCTGAGAGCTGCTGTAATGTCACTCTTGCAATAACAGGTGAGAAAAGATTAAATCTAGAAATTCTCTAGACCACTCTCTGCTGTTTTATTTGGCAAGTGAAATAAGAGTGTATTAACACAGCTTTATTCCCCCCAGGGATATTCTGCTTTTCTTGTGGAAATGGTCCAGATGAAACCTGCCAGATCTCACTTCCTTTGAGCTTGCTGCACGGAACAGACAGATCAGAAGAAGACACACGGTTCGGTTCACATTGTGTGAAAACAGTTTAAGAGAGTATGGAATCAGGGCTATGTTAAGAAAGCTGTTTTTGGTATATCTGAACACTACCCACTTTCAGACCCTATTTATTTTCTTGCCTTTTACAATTTGGTAGGAAGTTAAAAAGTGTAGTCGGGGAGGTAGTTCTGTAGAGCAACTTACATGTATGAGCAGTTCTTTTTTTTTTTTGAAGTAAGGGCTAGTTTTACATCCACCAACTGCATAGGAAAGAAAGTTGCTCATATTTCTAATGAAACTGTAATGGAAATGGGCATTAATACATGAAACTGAGTTTGGTTAACACTATATCTAATACTAGGCTGAATGTTACTTTCACTCTTACTAGACTGCTGGAGGAGATTAATAAGAATTTTCAAATTTTAATTTTAGCTGCATTATTCCAAATCCCCAAAGTCATGTGAGATGAGTAAAAGACATGCAATTAGAACTAACTGTTGACCTACCTAATGCATTTTTAGGAGCTATTACTCCATCCTCTTATCACTGAACAGGCATATCCCAGCAATGCCAAGGAAGATTACGTATATGTATCAAGAGGAAAAATATTTCTCTTTAAACAGGCCCATGCTTTTACTCTGTAAAAAAGCTCCTATGATTTACTATGCAAAATAAAGCCTTATTCAAAATAAATTTTAAAATAGATCAAGGAGAGTGAAGTCATTCAACACATTCAAATTTTAATCAATCAATCTGAAATTTAAATGGATATTATCAGAAACAGAATAAACATTAAATGCATGCAACAATCTGTGTATTGTTCTTGATACTGTCCCTACCCAGAATTACTTGTTTTATTGAGCAGCTAAATTCACTGCTCCATCAGCCAACTAGCAAACCTTTCAGTTTTCTCCTTAAGTAAACTTGAAATTACTTAATCTTATAGCTGAAATCTTTTAATTTGGCAAATGTCAGTTCACTTCTGCTAGCAGTTCAGGTAAACTGTGCAGCTCTTAAATCAATTTTGTATTCTTTCTTTCCTGTGGTCTGTTTCAATGATTACATTTTACTGTTTGTGTTTCTTCATTACTTTCTCCTGTGCTAATTTACTGCACAGACTTGCTTTCCTTCAAGACCACTCACACCTTATTACCTGAGTTGTTTTTATACTGAGCTGCAAGTGCTTGCCTCAGCACATCCTAGACTACTGGGCTCCCCTCCTCAGGGCAAGAACCTGGCTGGGCCATCTTCTGGGAATTTCAAATCAACATCAATTCTTACTGCTCTTCTTCATAGACACTTGCTACATTCCATATATAGCTTGGCATTGTTAATGGTAACTAAACATCCACACATCCATTTATAAGTGGAATTATTTTGAAGATTCTCAAAAGTGAAGGCTTTTGGAGGAATTTCTGTTATTAATTACTTTCTCACTATCACTTTAGCAGAGATGGAAGACAAGGATCTTTTAAAATTTAAACTTCTGTCAGGCAATAAAGTCTCTACCCTTCAAAGAAACTGGCTTCTAAACCTGTGAATATTCATTGTGTTGTTTACCACATCATGATCTTCCAGTAGCCCACTGGATAACAACTTCATTTCTCCCACTTACAAAAATATAGAAAATGTAAGAGCCAACAGCAAGGATATCTTCTTTAAGAGTGACACAGTCAATTTCAGCCTATAAAAATATTACTTACTGTGGCAGGATACTCAGCCCTTGAATGTGGTCAAGCTACTTGGACAACGCCCTGTGTGAAAGGCTCTCAGTATTAGACTGAGAGGGGCCATTGTGTGCTGATTTTGGTGTTGAATTATGCTAAAACCAGTCAGCTCACCAATCCCCAAATTAACATTCTGATAGTGATGCAACCAGAGACGTGTCTGGCAGTCAACTGCTTTATACTCCATGGGTCCAGTCCTCTCTCATATGGTTAGATAACGTATTCCTCCTTGGAGTGTGTGGAGATTCCTCCCTTGGGTAGGAGTTGTCTCCCAAGGATACTCGAGGCTGAGTGAAAGAGATCTGCCCATGAGCACTGGTATGGTGAATTACATCAATCTCTACTTCATAATTCTTTCTTTTTTCTAGCTTTAGTATAGTTGCTTTAATATAATTGCTCTAATATAATGCACTATCATATCCAATACTGTACACAATTATTAGATTTAGCTTTTAGACTGTAGTAATTCTGATGAAGATTTTTGCCTTGTCATATGGCTTAAAAATAATTAATTTTATTAAAATAAATCTGGTTTGCCATCATTAATCCTGTGGGACAAAGTTAATTAAAGTGTTGATAAAGTCTGAGGCTAAGATTGAGAAGGAGTTTATAAAGCCAGGGGTCGTTTCTGCACCCTGTGACTCAGCAGAAGGGCTTCTCTAATAAACTTTTTCTGAAGCTTTCACTCCCACCTGTGACACTTATAAATTAGTAGCAATCTCTAAGCAATTGGTTTTAGGCAAAACTAAGCCTTATTTAAGAATCTGTCTAACACAATCAAGTTATCAACCTCAGGCAACTTTAAAATATTTAGTCATTCATAAAATATTTTATTGTAATAATTTATATATCTGTGCTAATGGAAAAGCATCCAATCCATCTGTCTATGTAATTAACAATTTAATTTGCACCACTGAACAGGGAGAATATCTGAAAACAGAGAAACAAATACAGGCATGTCTTCATACAGAGGGAAATATCATGAAAATAACCTTAGATAACTTCATTCAGTGCAAAAGAGAAACATGTTCAGGCAACTTCATCTCTGCTGAGATGGTTACTGGTGTTTCTTTACTCCACAATCCTTCAGTTTACATTTTATGTATTAAATAGTTTCCTTCAGCTAATAATGCAAAACCCCATACTTGGCCTAGTGTTTAAGATGATTGTTCGCCATCTTTTCAGTCATCCAAATTATCTTAAGAGCCTTTAAATTTAAAAAATTAATTTTGGTAAATTGGCTAACCTCACATATATCCTTTAGCTAGATTAATTAATTTTGTAAGAGGAATTGTGGTTTTTTAAGTGGTGATTGTGTGTAAATTGACTTCCTATGTGACTGACTGCATAATTGACCAACTGTGTAAGAGAAGCAGAGATTTCTTTGCTCTGGCAGTCTCCTGGACTCTTCAGTCAAAGAAGAGAAATAGAAGATTCAAAGAAGCAATTAATTATTTGTTGTACACACATCTGCTTTAGGATGGGATGAATCACAAAGGCCCATTTGTCTCCCCTGATGGAAAGGGAAGGTTAGACAATAGTTCAGGTGAAGTATGAACACAGTAGGTTAAACACTATGTTTTGTCACATTAATCTAACCTTGGAGTTTTTTACTATTTTTTTTTTTTGTGAAAAAAATTAAATGCTCTGCTACTTATATAAGTATAGTTGTTAGTTCTTACCTACACAAGCACTTACTATATCTTATTATTTATAATTATCTATATATTAACAAGTATCATACACTTGTTTAGATAGCTATGAAAATGCTTTGTATTTTTGAAATAACATAATTTGTTCTGCATGTCACAGATAATTTTAGAAGTGCAGTATTTGGTTAGTCCTCACAACATTACTGTGAAATAGGTAAGTACCGTTATGATTAATTACAATAAATTGCTGCCATGTGCAATTAAGCTGCACTTCAATGAAGAACACTTCATGCTTCCACGTGACTTAACATTTAGAGCAATCAGGGTCCTACAGGATTGCATGAAAAAGTGCTGAACTTTGGGTGGGGGAGGGGGGGGATATTCCTTACTGCTTCTGGCTGCATGGAAGGGAAAGTGTGTTCATTGACTTCTCAGCTCATGCACTGGAGTTTATTTGTGCTATACAAAAACTCTGTGTCCTCTGGAGAGCTTTTGGAATGCAATTTGGAGAAAAATTTCATGGATAGAAACAGTCCTTATTCCTCAGTTTCAGCCTGTCACATTTGCAAAAATAGTATCTCAATTAGTCAGACGAAATTTCCCAGGGTTTTCAACTACTCCAACAATGTGATCTGAACACTCCCTGGAACAGTTCTTATGACATGCCCACCTGACTGTGGTTGTAGGAGCTAATGATGTTTTGTAACTATTGTGGTTTAACCCCAGCAGCAGCCAAGCTCCGCTAAGCCACTGGCTCACTCCCCCACCAGTAGGATCAAGGAGAGAACTGGAAGAGTAAAAGCTGGAAAACTCGGATTGAGATGCAGACAGTTTAATGAGGAAAGCAAAAACCACTCACACAAACAAAGCAAAATAAGGAATGAATTCACTGCTTCCCGGGACAGGCAGCCATCTCCAGGGAAGCAGGACTCCATCGTGGTAATGGCAACTTCAGTAGACAAGTCCCATCACTCCAAACATTTCTCCCTTACTCCTTCTTCTCCCAGCTTTATATACTGAGCATGTCACATGGTCTGGAATATCCCTTTGATCAGTCTGAGTCATCAGTCCTGGCTGTGTCTCCTCCCAACCTCCCATGCACCTGCAACTTCCTCACCAGTTTGTCAATACAAAAAGCAGAAAAGGCCTTGGCTCTGTGTAACCCTGCTCAGCAATAACAACAGTGTCTCTATATTATCACCCTGTGTTCAACACAAATCCAAAACACAGCCCCACACCAGCAACAGTGAAGAAAGAAACTCCACCCCAGCCAAAGTTAGCACAATATTTTTTTTTTAAGGAGAAGACTGGATTCTAAATAATCCAGTAACTTCTTGTTACATCTGCACAGTAATAAGTAATCATGGTAATTTCTATTCAATAGCTAAAACCCATCTTCTTTATTGTAGGCTTTACTGTGAGGATAAATCATCTGACAGGCAATTCCCACACAGAATTAGTAACTTTTTGTTCATTTCGTTGTGTGTGTTTAAGAAGAGAAACAATGAAGTATAAGCAAACATGTGAAAGTAATCACCTCAAACATGCATAAAACTAGATATCATAAAACTAGATATGTTAGTTGATTCCCCTCACTTGTAGTATTCCAATTACAGTTGTTTAGTGTAAACATTTTTGTTATTCACTTATTAAAACTCCAACAGGCAGTGTTTTTATAGATGTCAGTAGGTATATGTTTATGGGTATGAGCCTGTAAAAAAGATGTGTTTAATGTCTCTGAGTTTTGTAAGCCTTTCATTGTTGTCAGACAGATTTTCCTAGGGGTGATGATGGGTGTGCTGATCGATTTCATTCTTTTTTTCAGACTGCATGAGACTTCCTATAGCTTGCATCAAACGTGTAGTGTTCACAAATTAGAAAGAATTCATAATTTATCAGACTGCAGGAAGTCTCCTAATGTAGTGGTAATAACGAATTTCCAGAAAAATTCACAAATTCATAGTTCTAAGTAGCTAAATACTTAGGTTTTGTGTTCTACAGACAGTTTCTGAAGGAATTTTGCAACACTGACTAATTCTTCTCTACTTTAGAGAGGCAATCCTCTCTACTTCCCTTGGTCTTTTACTTCTGTGTCTTGAAGTAAGGTTTGTATTTAGAGTACAACCGTGTTCTCAGCTTGCCTGGGAGAAAATACAGTTCAATTCCCCTCCAGACACTACTGTGCATCAAACCAATATTAATAATGTATATTATAGCAGTAACAACCTTAAGTGTCAATAAAACCACAAATAACCTTGAGTAAGCATAAAATATTACAGTCATATTGATAAATGAAAAGGAAGTAGAATCCAGAAGAATGAAGATATTCTATTGTAATATCCAAATCTCCTCTTCTGTAACCCTGTTTGTTTTGTACCAAGATTACCTAAATGGGATGATAGAAATCCTGAAAGGCTGATGGCCATGTTTTCCCCTTCTCTTTTCCATACAACTGTTTTGCTTTCATAATTTCTTTCCTTTCCACTCTAGTTTGATTTTCATTGGCCTTAATCATGCTGCTGTGCTTGATAGTTCTGAACTTCTGACTCAATGGAATAATTCCTGACAAAAGCATTGCCATCTCAGCATGCTGTAAAACTTGTCATCAAGAAGAAAATGTGTAACTTTAACATGAAAATAAACTGACTTATTTCAGGAACAACCCATGAAGTCAACCACACATGTATGCTTATCTTTAATTAAACATCTATAATCCTAATAAAAGACATTTGATAAATATTTGGGATGTAATTCTGCAAAAATCCATTTTTATTTGTCTTTGAAAGCATAGTTAAATTTATGTGCCTTTGTTAGTGTCTTACTTGATCATTTATAGTAGGAATAATTTTTGCCTAATGAGTAAAATGTTTTAAAGGTAAACGGCAGAAGTATTGAACAAAGGCTACAAAGCTATGAATTTTTGTGAATTCACAGATACTATGAATTGTCATTCTCTGTACATTATCATTGCTTGCCACAAAACAACTTCAGTGATCTTGACTAAATTTTGTTTGCTTTAAATTCTACTTATAAAACTAAAAAGTTGTTCTAATCTAATTCATCAGTTTTAACTAGATATCTCTGATTTTTAGAACACATACTGTCTTTCAGGTTTAATATTTATTTTCACTTGAATTCACCTCTGCATGAAAAATTTAAAACTAGCCAGTGGCTGCACTGTATGTCACTGTACGTCAGTTTTGTGTCCCCTTCCCAGTGTCGGCTTTCATCTTCTTTTCTAGCCTTGTCTTGCCTTGACTTATCTTTCACAGAATCACAGAATTGGTAAGGTTGGAAGAGACCTCTGGAGATCATCCAGTCCCACTCCTATGCCAAGGCAGGTCACCTAGAGCAGGTTATGCAGAACGTGTTCAGGTGGGTTTGGAATGTCTCCACAGAGGGAGACCCCACGACCTCCCTGGACAGCCTGTTCCAGTGCTCTGCTGCCCTCAGTGTAAAGATGTTCTTACTCTTTGTAGAGCTGAAACTTCTTGTGTTTTCTTTTATGGCCATTACTCCTCATTCTGTCACTGGGCTCCACAGAAGAGTCTGGTGCCACCCTCTTGACACCTTCCTTTAAAATATTTATATGTATTGATGAGATTTTTAGTCTTCTCCAGACTAAACAGACACCATCCTTCCTAAATTTTTATCCCAAGATCATCAGGTTTAATAACTATATTGACTCCTTGCTGCTGTTTTAATGACTTCCAGAGTAATTCCAGTGACTCAGGGTTCAATTTGTTCATCAAAACTGACTGCTTTGAGCTACTTCAGCAGCATAACATGTTTTCCAGCCCCTTTATGTTTCTCTCTGTGTGAGGGAAATCTCTGCTTCTTGTTCGCTTCACAGCAATTCCCTTTTCATGGCTCCAGCTAAGTTCTATGGCTAAGTCCTAGCTACCAGACTGGAGTGTCTAGACTGGATGTCATTAACTGAATCTAAGACAATTCATTTTTCTCAAATGTAATTTATAGCAAATTTTGTCTCTGGCTGTGGTTAATGATAATTTTTATTACTTTTAAAAAGTGTGCCTCTCTTCCTGTTTTCTAAATCAGCTTTCACATTGTCAAGATGAGTGTTTATGATCTGGATAGATAAGAGAAGGATCATTCTAAAATTATTCTTCCCTATTGTATTCCTGCAGTTTACATATTCAGCTCAACTGCATCTTGCCATAATGTTAGTTGCCTGTGTCCATCTCAAACTACCCAACATGTACAGACAGGCTTCTGCTTGGCCTCCACTTGTTTCCTTGGAGAAGCATGGATTTTTTACTTGTTTGGCCTCACATCTGCTAGTTCTAAGCAGATATGTCAGATACCCTTAGAAATACCAAATGGCACTTGCATTTAAAAATGTGAGTTAAGCTGAAAATATCTTTGTTAAAAGATTTTGAATACTTTATAGTGAATGAGTAAAATTTCATATATAGGAAGTCAAATCTCATCTAAAGATAATTATAAATTTTACCATACCCAAAGGATTTTCTTGAAATAAAAGCATTACTTTGACTGAAGCAATTCCTTTCCAGCTCTTTTCAGTCTTTTTTTTTTTTTGCTTGTAAATTATCAACCTAACAAATGATTAATGAATTCTTAAAATACAGTACACCAGAAGACTTAAAAGAAAATACTCATTTTTTCCTGACCTGTGTCTTCTGTTTATCATCCTAAAGATCTCAGTGATTCTTGATTGCACTAAAGAAGTATGTGAAATATACTGGTGGAAATAAAATCCCAAAGGCTCCCTCTCATATGCTACAAGATTAGTAGTTTTAGTGTTGTGGTGTGATTCAGAATACTAGCACCACAAGAGCACAAGCTTTGGAGCACAGAAGAGAGAAAGAACATTCCTGTGCTTTCTAAAGCTGTCAAAGAGAAAAATGTGCTAATATATTAAATACGCCACCTAACTAGGTAGCTATGCTGTAATCAGCACTGAAATATAATTGGGACACAAAGTTGTATGAGCAGGTTTAAAGGTACTGGGCCAGATTATTGGTTGGAATAAATTGGAACAAGATGGTCTAAAGTAGGATAGACTTCTTCATCTTGAGGTATTAGTTTTATGCATTTGAGAAGTTGGCTTGCTAATACCTAAAGGAAAGATCTTGCTGATAGCAAATACTTGTTTCTGCTGTTCCACCCAAACAGTTTATATGCCCTTTGACGAATTTAAAACAGTATGGGCTTGAGTTTAATTTAGCTTAAATTTAAATTGTACAATTGATTTCTTTTTACTTTGATTCAAACTTGCATGGCAGCAGAATAGCTTAGAACATCAAACTCCTGAAACTACGTGAAGTGGCTTTTAAGGGACCCAGCTTTGCAGATTGAAGCATTTGGGTTGCTTGCTTTCTTGGATTTTCTATGTAGTCCTCAACTTCCTACTTCTAAGAGGAGTTTTGGTACCAAAAAAAAATTTTGAAAGCACTAGAAAGAGAGCTGACTGTCACTAACAGAATTTGAAGAACAAGTCTCAGCAGCATTGGTGAGATTTTGCCTTCCCCTGGGAGATCTAATGAGGATCTGCTTGTGCACCACTTGCACAATGGTGCAGGGACCCCTAATGGCATGTACAGTCCACATCCTACAAAAAGTGAGAGTTTGCCTGTATGGCTTTTTCCATGGGCAGCATATTTATATGGAATGCTGAATAGCCCAGAACTGAAGCAACAGACAAGAATTTCACATCCTCACACCCTCACAGCTGGCTTGAACAGCATCTCTGTGGATTTCTTACAGTAGATGAGGGCAGGGATAACACATTAACAGCAGAGAAAGCACGGGGAAATTAATCTAATTGAACACCTCAAAAAGTGCACAAAAATTTACCTACTGTTATATGGAGGCCACTACTATTTGGTAATTTCATTTAGTGAATCTTGACTAGAAAATATTTGGGATGACAGAATCACAGTGATTGAAGTTGGAAGACACCTCTGGAAGTCATGTGGTCCAACCCGCCTGCTCAGCTTCTGTTTGTTGCACTTCATTCCATGTTCTGGATGCCAGCAGAAACAGGATAATGAACACACAGATGCTGCTAAAGAAACCTAGATCTATTTTGGAGACATCTAGAAATGGTGGAAGAATGTCACACATTTTATTTAAATGAGAGTTCCTACCCTCCCCTCAGTGTTGTGCACTGGTTCCTTATTTCAGTACCCTGAGGCACAAAGCCTGTGCTGCCACACAGGGGTCCAGATCAAGGTTGGGGCTAGATCTGGCCTTCTCTTTTGTAATGTGATGCCTGTGATATAACTGTAAGATATACCAAAAAGCCAAAATATCACAAACTTGGCTTTTCAGTTACAACTCAAATACATTTTAATATTAACAGATTAAAATATTTCTATAAGACTCTTTCAGTATTTTAAATTTTGAATTTTATTTTCCATAATCTATATTTCCCATTGCAGGCCAAAAATAATGTTTGTATATCAAATTTTCCTTGGGGATGAAATTCTCTCTAACTCTATTATGGATAATTTCCCATGTATTACAAATCTCTACTTCAAGTAGTATGATTATTTTTAAATTCTGATGTTATTTTTCTGTTTTCTGTCTTGACTCCATAATTTGCATTGCATTAGTCAATAATCTAACTTTTAAAAATTGTAATACAAAGTAAAATATATCTTGTAGACATCAAACATGGAGCATGTGGTTTGGGGCCTTTTCCAGAAGTGGTTACAGATGATGCTTCTACATAGAACTGTCATTGCTGTAGGTATTGGTGTTTCAAAATAGCCAGACTGTTCCTGCTTGTCCTTCATGAAGTGTATGAGTACTTCCAGCCATTTGGTAAATCTTTCAGTAAAAAGCTTTTGTTTTCAAGAAAAAGTCAAAGTTGATTTTTCTTTGTCATTAGAGCTTTCATACATTGTACTGTTTGTGAAAAGAGAGGAAATTTCAGTCTTGTGTCTTATTAACTAATCAGTTTTGGAAGAAATAGTTATATGTGCTTCAGCTTATTTCTTCTGGGAATACAGAACTGCAAGGATGGCTAAACCGAACAGAGGGGATCATTGCAAGTATATTGGCAAATGTAGACGCTCAAATCAAAGGATTAAAACATTGCAAGACTCAAATGGTTGATCAGAAAGGAAGAAGAATATTTAGAAAATTATGTTTAATTATAATGTGCAAATTTGATTGTCACTCACTTTTCAGTGCCATTATCTAGAAGTAAAATCTGATTGGCTTGAACAGGAAATGCTTGTTCAAGTTTTGATGTGACACTGCCACCTGGTGTTACATTATGCAATTTGGAAAGAATTTTTTGAGTAATTAAGATGCCCATTCTCACTATCAAAAGATACACAGGAGTGTTTAGGAGCTGTGGTGCTGAGTTGGTAGCTTTGTGCTGAGCTGGTAGCTTCAGGTTGTAGTTGGTACTATATTAAAATTATTTTTTTTATATTTAGCTAATTTGAGAGAACGGAGTAACTTCATTGGGAGGGACCCACGTGTACTCATTTCTTTAAGAGATGACTGATGAATATTTGCATTTCTTCATGGCCTGTAGAAGGAGGAAGCCACGGGGAGAATTGTGGAAGCTACACCTTCTCCCCTGATTCAGGACCTCAGCCTGATGCATATGTTCTCTGAGTGCCCACAGCATTTGGCATTTGGCATGTGTGCAGTGTCTGCAGAAGCCTGACTGACTGCAGCTCATGTGGAGCTCAGGAGCCTTCATACCTTGGCTTGCTTCATACAGCAGTTCTGGGTGGACAAAGAGCAGATCTGTTGGTACTCAGGATGCCAGGATAAATTTAGGCATGTGTAGAACATAGGCATCTCTATAAAGCAAAATTCTTTGAAAAGAAAGATAGAGTTTGGATTAAAGCACCTGTAGTAGCAGTTGAACATCCCATTCTCCATCTTTCAATGTCCTTTTCAACCTTCTCTATGTTCTACCCATTATGAATAAAAGAGTGGAGAGACACTCAAGCTGCACAATATATTCATACTGTGGATGCACCTCGGATTTATAATGAGCTGTTCCACATTTATTTATTTATTTATTTATTTATTTATTTATTTATCTATTTTAATATATGGGCTTTGGCCTCTGCTGAGATCAGGTTTTTGCAAGAAGACACCAGATTTGTTATTGCTGACTTTCATGAGTTTCTTTTGCTATGCTTGTGCTATTTCCCCAACTCCACCCACTAGACTGCTGCAGTTAGAGCCCTGAATAACTTAGAGGCATTAGAAAACCAAATCACTTAAGCATTTTCATTTTCCAGATCATTCCTGAGCATGTTGAAGTACAAAGCTTCACACAGACATCTAGAGGATCCTGTTGTTTCCTACCTTCTACTGAGGAAAAGGAGTAACTCCTTCCTACTTTTGCCTTACTTTTCTTTTAGAGCTTTAAAGGAGATCTTTATCCGTATGGGGACTTCTCTCTTACTTCACAACACATTACTGCCTGTAACTGGATTTGGTGGACAACCCTGCTGAGTGCTCTTTGAGGATCCTGGATGATTATACCAGTTAGATTTTTCTACCATTTAGTTGTGAGGTATGGCTTCTCTTTACAAAGCTATGTTGATTCTTCCACAAGATATTTTTATCCAAGTATCAAGTTTTTAATTCTATGGTTTATTATACTTTCTAATAATTTTCTTGGTACAATTTCAGATTTAATTCACTGGGGTTACCAGAGTAATTTTAAAAATTTTTCATCATGATTACTGCTTTCTATGCTTGATACTGAGACAGTTTTAACTGCATGGTTACATGTGGCATGAGCTGATTTCCTTTAGAACTTGTGGGGAGCAGTATTTTTTGTCTTTGGCTGTCTTCTCAGCCTAGCTGCTATATTTACAACGTCAAAAAATATAGTTTCAGAATTGTCTGTGAAGTTACATCTGATAATTATATACTTGAGCAATCCCACATATCCTACCTCCTAGATTTGCAACTGTTTAAAGCTATCTCAGCATGTTACAGCAATGCATCTGATGCTTTCTTGGTCAGGCAGTCATACTGTAGTGATATTACTGCTTGTGACAGATATTTTGTGTTATGAGCCAATATGGCAAATTCATTTGTCTGCTTTGACTCTAAGTATTTTTTTATAAACTACTTTTCTGTTACTAGAACAACAGCATCTGTCTGTCCTCTGTACATCTTGGAATGGCAAAATCTCTGCAATAATAACATGTGCCAATAAAGAGATTTTTGGAATCAGTGGATATTAGTGATAATTATTTCTGAATATGATATTAACCCTTATATGCATTTTTAGACACCTATTTAGATTAATTTCAAATTAAAAAATTTAGAAAGTAGTTTTCTTCCATAACCTAATAAAATTTTTGTAGTCATAACCAAATCTACTGTTATTAAAACCACACTTATGGACAGTAGCATATTTTCTTAATGCATGACCAGTCAAATAGCTCTAGCAACAATTAAGGGATCAATGACTGAGGAAACAATAATTGAGGAAACTTCAGAGAACTTCATGTGTTAAGTTTCCCTGAGATTTTATCCTCAGTGGCCTGCTCCATGCGCAAATTGGCTGATTTTCTTCCTTTTCACTGTCTGTGCTTTCAAACTAAGGTAGTTGTTGACTTACTGTTTGATGTCTACATTCTTCTATTTCTAAGATTTTGTTAACGAAATTTCTTGCCAATAGTAATTTGTTTACCAGTATGAAAAGTCTTCAAAATTCTTCATGCTTATTACTGGCATGCCTGTGTCACAGATGGTGCCAAACAAACTCAGACTAATGGAGTTTATGCATACCTACCTTAGCCTTAGTCCTCACAGATTTTATACTACTGAAGTTTCATTAGCATCATTTTAATTCTCCTTAAGAGCTATAGATGACTGGGTAAAATCGTACATAAGAGTACACAGAACACCAAAGATTTCAGTTTAAAGTAGCAGGAGTTTCTATACCATAATATGTAATAGGGTCTTCATAGGATTTACTGTTTTCTTTCTAGGTTTCCAGGATATTAGGTGCTAAGGACACTGATGAAAACAGAAATTAACTGTCTAGTCATTTATTCCTTTTAATTATGTGGACCTGTTGGAGCAAGTCTGGAGGAGGGCCATGAAGATGGTCAGAGGGCTGGAGAAACTCTCCTATGAAGACAGGATGAGAGAGTTGGATGAAGAAGAACAGGCTGCAGGGATACCTTGAAGCAGCCTTCCAGTGCCCGAAGTGGGCCTATAAGAAAGCTGGAAAGCGTCTTTTTTCCAAGGGCCTGTAGTGACAGGACAAAGGCAATGGCTTTAAACTGAAAGAGAGTCCTTTTACATGAGATATTAGGAGGAAATTCTGGAGAGTGGTGAGGTACTGGAACAGGATGCTCAGGGAAGTTGTGGGTGTTCCATCCCTGGAGTTATTCAAGGCCAGGCTGCATGGGACTTTGACCAACCTGGTCTAGCAAAAGGCATCCCAGCTCATGGCTAGGTGTTTGGAAAATGATGATTTTTAAGGTCCCTTTTAATCCTAATAATTTCAAGATTCCACTCATGCCTGTTTGTAGGTGATTTTCAAATAGTGGTTGAAAAAGCTGTATTTTTGTAGATCTTTTCTTGATTCATGAGTGTAGGTCTAAAAGAAACTGCAGTTTCTATGTGAATAAATTGAAAATTCTTGTGATATTCCTTTGTATGGGCACAATGAAGCTGACCTTTTTCAAAACCGGTGAAAAACTCAGAATTCAAGTACTTTCAGTTATAAGAATTTTTAAAATTCCTTCTTTGCTAAAAACTCATATACATTATAAAAAAGACCCCCCAAGACAATAATTCTAACTGATCATAGGATCATCGTCGAATCATGGAAGAGCAACTTAAAAATCATGTTAATTGAACCATGCTAGATATTTAATGCATGACATTAAAATAAAACCAACAAACTGAGATAATTAATTCAAATGGGTTTCCAGACTACTACAATGGTCTGATGGAAGTACATATTCACATCATGTACCGTTTCTGCAGCTCTTTGTCAAAACCACATACCACAGAGAATGTGAAACGCGGCCAGAGATGATGAAGACAAACAAATTATATCTTTCAGTAATTTAAGTGATTCTTCACAGACAAGCACTGTTCCAGGCACATTTCCCATTGGTGTAAACATATTAATGAGGTTAAAATTGGTGACTAATGAAATAAAACTTAAGCAAGATGTAATTTTCTCAGTGTCCAGGTGGAAATCTTGATACATGTCAATGTAACGTATTTACAACAAACATTTGACAGTGGTGGACTGCCAGTGTTCTTAAGAGGGACCAGAGATCTTCAGTTACAATCAAGGAAATTGCAGGAACCCCATTAGTGGAGCCACAGCCCAGAGAAGATGATGAAGGAAGCCACATAATGTAGTGTCAGGGGAATTCTCCTGTCCTGTGCAGATACACACACACATCACACACATCTGGCTGCAGAGATCAGTACAGAAAGCAGTGCTGTTCCTGGCACCCACACAAACACCAACAGCACTTACACAGACATCACCACCACACCTGCAAGTGCTCTTCCTTCTCCTGAGACTACCAAGGCAGGGGTTTCCAGGCAGACATCCTCCCTGCCAAGCTGCACCCTCTTTGTCCACCACAACACACATGCATGGGTCGCTCAAACACCAAAGCAGTCTGTCCCCATCATGTCTGGCCCAGTGCCTGGGCTCCATTTATCCATCCTCCAGCCCTGACCTGGCTGGTCTAGGTTGAAATTCTGTAGTAGTTGTCCCTCAACTCATTACAGCACAGAGAGAAAAGGTGCTGCAACAGTTTGCTTACATATAAGCCACTGCTTTTATCCCTCCTTCTCTCCAGTTTCCCATGCTTCCTCCTCAAGTGAGTTTACAGGCACAACCTCTTAGTGTCCATATAGTGTGATGAGGATGGCTTCCAGCTGATTAAGATAATTAGCACATTTTGAATGATTACTATGTAGGAAGGTGGTCACTTAGCAAAAGGGGATAAACAAAGCTGTAGAATACTATGGAATATATTTTCATCTTCCCCTACAGAAAACAAAACCAAAATCATATTCCTGCTTTTGGTATTTGGATGAATGTGTCAAACAGAACTGGACATGTAGTGTCATGATAGCAAAGAGCATTCAAGTCCAGGTATCAGTGCAGGCTGGGGGATGAAGTGATTGAGAGCAGCCCTGCCAAGAAAGCCTTGGGGCTGCTGGCAGATCAAAAGTTGAACATGAGCTGGCAATAAGTGCTTGCAGCTGAGAAAGCCTAACTTGTCCTGGGTTGCATCAAAAGAGGTGTGACCAGCAGGTCAAGGGAGATGATTCTACCCCCCTACTCCTCTCTTGTGAGACTCTGTCTGGAGGAGTATGTCCAGCTCTGGTGTCCTCAGCAAAGGAATGATATGGGCCCATTGGAGTAAGCCTAGAGGAGGGCCATGGAGATGATCAAGGGCTGGAGCTCCTTTCCTTTGAGGAAAGGCTGGGACTGTTCAGCCTGGAGAAGAGAAGGCTCCAGGGAGACCCTAAAGGAGCTTTTCAGTAATTAAAGGGGGCTTATAAGAAAGCTGAGAGGCAGAGGTTTTATCAGTCCTGTTGTAATAGTACAAGGGGTAACGGCTTTGAGCTAAAAGGGTGTGGTCTTAGATATAAGGAAGAAATTTTTTACATGCAGTTTGATGAAACACTGGAACAGGTTGCCCAGAGAGGTTGTGGATACCCCATCTGTGGAAGCATTCAAGGTCAGATTGAATAAGGCTCTGAGTAACATGATCTAGTTTAAAATGTCCGTGTTAAGTGCAGGGGGGTTGGACTAGATGAACTTTAAGGATTCCTTCCAACCCAAACCAGTCTATGACAGCGTGATTCTATGATTGTCTTAAAGTGCAGATATCTGGAGGAATGCACTGAAGGGAATATGAGATTAATTTAGGTCTTTGCATGTTTTTTTTCTCTCAATTTCTTTTTATTCATTGACTACAGAGAAGCGTAATTGGTTTCATAAAATGATCCAATCTACTTAAAACATGTTTCTGCCACATCCATTGAGAGTATTGGAAGCCAATACTTAATGTCCAATGCCTCCAACCATTTGTGATACAGTATACTTTCTTTTGTCCTTAGAATGGAAAAGGCATAATATGGCTTTCTGATTTTTGCAAAATATTCTACAAACTAATGAAATTCTCCATGTTCAGGTGGTCAGGCTGCCCAGCTCTTATTTTGCTCCCCTGAAAAGTAATAACTAAATCAGGACTGAGCAATGATTTTCAGCTTCCAGCTGGCCTATGTCTTTTGAGTATTTGTCCACTAAAAACTGATGAAATGAACTTTCTTGTGAATCAATTTCCTAACCAAAAAATGATTACAGCAAAGGCAAATATCACCACTACATTAAATGAAATTAATGGCAGTCCTGACAGATCTAAACTTTTGGGTATTTCCAGGAATGTAAATGAAGCTTCTGTGCTTTTTGCCCCAAGCCTGGGTTGTGATGAATGTTCCTATCTTAGCAGAGAAGGTCTCTGTGAACACTGGGTGGTGCATGCAGATTGTCTCAAGGGATTTCAAGGTAAAAAGAAGGCTTAGTAAGATAGGTATGTAAAGAAAAAATTCCCCTAGCAAGTAGGTAGACTACTCTGCTGCTTCAAATAATAAGGGGATTTTGCATATATAAATCCAAATCTAAACAGACTGTAGGTTAGTAAGATCTCATTTTTTATCAACTTCTTAAGAAATTCAATTGTTATTCTTTCACCAGTGACACTGACATTAATTTTATTTTGCTAGCTGCAGTCTGTGACATATATTCCAAGAAGATTATTTTTTCTTGAAGATTTTTGCCTCATTTCAGTTAAAACTGAATTTCATTTCTACCAAATAATTCATTAGTCTCTGATGTGTCTGGGTTAGAAAATAACAACTATTATATTAGAGGATGAAGAGGAAAAAAAGAATTATTTTCCTTTGACTTCACTGCCTCTTTTGTATTCTAAAAGCTTTGTGAAAGTTGCCAGGAAGTTCTGTAAAATCGTTGGCTGAAGGGTGTTATGAAAACACAGAAATGCATCATAGTTACAGAATGTTGACACCTCTCCCACCTCTTCCCTGCTTGACAGAAAACTACTTTGTGATTGATTAAATGTTTAATCTTTGGTTTACCATTTAATCTGTCTCAACTGTCAGTAGTTCTGAGTGAAGTGGAAAGAATAGTTCTCACTTAATTGAACAAGTTTCTATGTAGTAACTGAAATCACCTGAAAATGGACATTCTTTCACCTGATTGAATGTGAGGATACAGTTAATCAGGATGCCCTGTGCATATGGGGTTTCTGAAGGAGCAAGGAAGAACAGCATTAGGTAAATACTTTTTAAAGCAGATGTTAGGAAGGGACAGTAATGGTGAAACTTCAGAGACCCGTGGTACACTCCTCAAGCATCCAAAGCCCAACACATGCCTTCAATTTAAGATCTAGGAAGAATTTCTCTTATTTCTGAAAAGCAGCAGTCAAATATCTTTGGAGATACCTTATAGGTATCCTAAACATGTTTTCATGTGAAAGTGCAAGTAAGTCACAATCTCTGCAAGGGGTTCTGCTTGTGCAATTGCAGCTGCTGAAGAGGTACCCAGTATTAGCTGACTGCCCTCATACTCTGTGGAGATCAATGGTAGCCACCCAGCTTAAACAGTCCTCTAAAACCAAGGTAATCTACAAGCATTTGCTTCACTCTGTTGTCATTTGAGGGAATCTAAAAGGTGGTAATTAATTGCCTTACTTTCCACAGCTCAGTGAAATGGAAGGGTTAAATGCTAAGTGTTGATTTAGTTTAAAAGCTTTTGAAAATAATACTCTGTAAATGTGCACTGCCAGACAGCTTTAGCAATGTTACAAACATTATGTGTGATTCACCTTTAATCTGTTCTTCACATTCATTACACCCCAGATTTCATCATGTGGAGGCTTTTTGTCCTGGTAGACATGTGACTTCATGAAGGACAGTCTTATTTTGCTCTTGCTCTTCAAGAAAGCTTAGACTTGTAATTGCTGTAAATGTTTTGCGTCATATGAATAAATGAAAAATGAGGCATTTTATATGACCTGGAATCAGAGTTTCACACCAATAGGTGTGTCTTGTACTTAAAATGCAGCTATAAGAACTATAGATTGCTCTTAAGCAATACATCAAATTGTTTCTTTATCTGTGCTGAAAAGCTTTGCCCAAACGCATAACTTAAATCTTCTTGTTACAACAATTAAGTTAATTTCATGTTTAGATATGTAGACACACTTGTTTCTTTCCTCTTTATTCTGTCTCCTGCTTGTCAAGAATAGTATCAAATATGGGAGGAAATTACTAATCAAAATATATTGTCTGACTTATCCAACCTATAGTGAACACTTTCTTCAATGCCTTTTTCAGCTAGTTTCCATAGTTGCATCATGGCTACTGTTGTGAAACACAGACATCTGTCAGGAAAATCAGTTTTATTTTAGGAAGGAAAATTCTGCTTGATGCTTTTCATGTGTCAGTGTGAAACTTCACTCATACAACAGCTAAATTAAATTACTTTAATAACTGGCTATTTCAGTTTATTTTGGCTTGTAAGAGATGTCCAAGTGCCCTCCATGAAAATTATCATCAACATATTCCCTTCAATACTAAATCTAAACTTGAATTAATGAACTCTTAACATCCTCTTGTTCAAGAGCATGTATTTCTGACTAATATATTTTTTATGTGTCATTTGCTAAAGAGCACAATGTTAGATTCTACACATATCTAAAGACAGTAGATTTATCCACAGAGCTCCCTCAAAGCAATTAACCTTAGTCTGTCACTAGTCCTTCTCCAGAATCTTTTCAGGGGCTGGGGACTCCATGGGGAGGGCACTTTTCTCACCCTGACAATCCCTCTTTCTCCTCTTGCAGGCAGGCACACATGACAATTAGTCATTCCATTCCTGAAGAAAATTTAGGTATGAAACAAAATAAGAATTTGTCTCTATTCTCACCAGACTTTCTTTTAACTAGAGTGGCTCAAACATCTTTCATTTGGCACATGGGGAGCTTTCTGCCCATGACAGTTTGATGCCAATGAGTCAAAGTCTCTTCCTCTAAGATGTTTGTGTTGTCAGGACTCAGTAAAAATCTTCCACAGGTACCCATGGTCCCAGTCAGGCATTCCAAGTATTGACTTGATCTGGATCTAGTTGGCCAGATATTCAGTCTTTAGATTCAAGGTTCCAACAGTCTCTCTAGCCTACTCTCTATTTTGGTGCCTAAGGACGCATTTGAAGCCAGTGTGTGTAGACATTGTGGTAGTGGTAGCACATGCATTGGCTAAACATTACTAATACTTATATGTTTGTACAGATCCCTGACCCTTTTGTTGAAAAAGTAAAGAGATTTCTTAAGCTTTTATTCACATTAACTCCTGTCTTTTATTAGGCAGTGAAGAAATTAACTACAGCCTTCAGTTGTCTGTGATACTTGATTTCAGCACACATTAACTTGACATACTCTAATATTGACGCACAGCTCCCAAAGAAATCAATTACATTTAACATGTCTCAGTAATGCAGCAGCTATAGAGAAAAAAAATAGAAGAAAGAAACTTCTTTCAATGCATCAGCTGAACCCAGACATAACTGAACCTGTGAACTAAGGACATTTGGGGAGACAACCAAGATAATGCCAGATTATGGGGAATTAAACAAAGCCATCTCATACAACTAGGCAAAGGGTGGGATCAGAACCACTGGCTCAAGGAAGGCACCAGCTTAAAAGAAGAGGATTTAGTATGTGGACTAGTTAGCAGGATACGTAAGGGAATAATTTAACCAGTAGAAGATAGAATACTATTTAATAAGAGAATAATGTGATTTGTAGCCAATGAATATTTTTGCCTTTGTTTGCTAAGATGTATAATACTGACAAATTTTTAAGCCAGTGTGCTGGCTTTGTGAAATTGCCATCCAGAGCCCCTTTCCACACAGAACTATATATATACCAAATGCCTCAACTCTGTGTGTGAAGTAGCCTGTTGCACACAGATTGGGAGAACCTGTCCTGGGACAACAGGATTTTATTTTCATGAGAACAGTACAAAATTCTTCTAAAGGGTATTGATTCTGTCTCCTGATGTTGTCACAAAGCTTCCAAACATTTTTGTTACTATAAGACATGGGAAGTGATTATATTTTTCCTCCTACTTAATTTCTAGTGAAGAGAACTGAAGTGAGAGGCCAGGAGTGTGATCAGCCTGCAGCTGCAGCACGGGTGGGTGCAGCATGTCGTTCCTGCTGGTGACTCTGGTGCCCTGGCACCCCATGGGATGTGCTCCAGATATTCCTCACTGAACATCTCTGCTGCTCTTCCATTGTTTATGTCGTGTTTGGGAGCCAAATGAATGTGATTTTTGTTCCATTTCTAATGAAAGGCCTTGTATTGTCAGTGCAGGGTCATATATTGCCGTTTCAGTAATTGTCTAGTGGTAAAGTGTGTTTATTGTCTGAGCTGTTTGAGCTTATCCTCTGGAAACACTGTGTGTGCTACGGACCTGACAAACATACATAGTGTGTAGAAAACAAAAACCTGCATGACATTGGGGGCTGGAGAATGACATTGTGCAATTTTTATAGTAGACAGCAAAGAGTAAGAAGGAAACAAGCTGTAAAAAGAAAACCAAGACTAGCTTTCCATGTGGAATCAGACTCCCATGAATATCATTGTCCTACTAACAAAGGAATCAACCTGCTGCTGAAATACTACATTCACCATTACTACACCCTTCACATTCTCCCCAGCCCTTCTCCAATCTTCTGGAGGGATGCTGACAATATTATGCTCCAAGTAGCACTAGAAGGGTAAACATAACACCACACACAAGGGATGGAAAAAATGAATTTTTTTTCTTTTTTTTTTTTTTGGTTACAAAAATATGGAGTGTTTTAGATGCAAAGACTTATGATTTGTAAATCAGCTCTGACTGGCCTGACTGCTTTTTATGACAAAATACTTGGATTTTCAGATTACAGAACAGTAGTAAATGTGATTTTCTTTAACAAGACTTTCAACATTGACAGCCAAAATATTCTCATATCTAAGTAGGGATATTACAGAGTGGATGGGTGTTGTATTGCACTGTTTGTTTTGTAAGTTGCACTGCTCATGGTTTTATATTGCACTGTTATGTTTATGTATTGCACTAAGAAAATGGTTTGTCCTGTATCTCCCCGGGGCTTGTGAAGTTGGTTCAGCCCTCCCTTAGCCCCTCCCCTCCGGCGGTGTCCCATTGGCCGCGGGTCTGTTCCGCCCCGCCCCTTTCCCTGAGTTTAAAACTGCCGCCATCTTCCCTGCCTCTCCTTCTCCTTTCGCTGTGTGGACAGCATGAATTGTGCATCACCTTTCCACGGGAGAAAGGAGCCTTCTTTGGGTTTTTTGCCTTTGCCTATGAGGTTTTCCCACCTCTCTCTGGTCCAGAGCTAGCTGGAGAACCGGAGAGAAAAAAAAGGGAATTGCCTCAGATGGGTGGGCAACTAACTTGTAAAAAGACAAGTTGGATGTTTAGGCTCAGAGAATGGTGATTAATGGGTTGGACTTTCTCTACCTGATAAGGAACAGAAAAGTTCTTCTGAGGATACTGCAGGGATCTTTCTGGTACAGATCCCATTTGATATGTAGCAGTGACTGGGAGGAGATTACGAAATGTGCCCTCATCAAGTTTGCAGATGATATGAAACCCAAGGATCAACCAGTATGCTCAGTGCCCAAGTTTCCCTTCAGAACAACCTGGACAGGCTGAAGAATGGGGTCAACAGGAAACATTTTCAAAATCAACAGTGACAAATGCAAAGTCGTGCACCTGAGAGAGAAGAGGTCCTGTGGGAGTCAGCCTGGCTGATATTCCAGGTCAGGCAACCATCACCAGAGAAGGGTTGTATCCCAACCCTAGACCTTGGGAAGCATTTGTTTAAGTTGTGGTGACCCCAGAAAAAAGTTCCAAAGTGTTAGGGGAATGCCCCTGTTAATACCTCATTTACTAGTCAATTATCACCACTCCCAATTCCAGAATGTTCTCCCTTCCTTGTATTCCCCATTGGCCCTCAGTTGGTGCAATGTTCCATCCAACCTACCCCACTGGACCCTGCTTTCCTTTACCCCACCTCTGCACCATTTTCCCCTATACCCATTGGACCCTACCTCAATTCCACCCCCTCTCTTACCCCATATTTATACCCTGGACCTCCCTTCATCCTTGTCTTCGACCACCGGCTCCCTAAAGAGACCTTGTCCCCTTGGTTGTTGTATTTGGATTTTTGGGCCTTGCCCCACATTTACTTTTATTATTATTGAAGTGTTTTATGTTACTAAGCCATGGTCGTCGTACTGCTCTTCTTTTATTTTACTACTTTCACCCTGAATATCTGAGAACCCTAAGAAGGATTGTTGGGGACTGCCCACGACCCCGATAAGTTCCTGGCATCCGCTAAGACTGGGGACTGTGGGAAGCCTGACCAGGGCACAGTTCTGCAGAAAAAGAGCTAGAGGCAGCAAGCTGAACAGGAACCTGTGCAGCAAAGAAAGGCAACATCACCCTAGGCTGTATTGCCTTCTAGTTGGCACTGTTTAGATCTAGAGCACTGCATCCAGGATTGGGTACCCCAAGTACAAGAAAGATACTGATGAACTGGAGCATGTTTATCAGAGGCCCACCAAAACATCAGGGCTGGAGCACTTGTCATATGAAGAGGTGCTGAGGGAAATGGGCTTTTTCAAGGAGGGAAGAGGTGGCTAGGGAGAACGTAAAACCAGCTGGTCAGTACCTAGAGGGAAGCCAAGGAGATGCAGTCAAGCTCTTCACAGCATTGCTGATTAGAGGAAGAGATGTGGTAGACATGTATTTATGCAGGAGAGGCTCCATCTGGGAATTAGAAGCTTTTCCCTATGAGGGAAATTGGTGGAACAGGTTGCTGGAGAGGTAGAACAGACTCCATCCTTGGCAATTTGTTGGGGAGTTACTTCTTTGATAACTTTTCATTGAGTCAAAGGGACCAGTTTTACCACTTTACTTCTTTAAGAAATTTACAGAATACTCTTCTGAAATTTCTAAAGCAATTATCAGATGAAACTGATGAAAGTAGTGGAATTCTTAGTAGTTTTTAGTGATGATCAGTTTTATCACAATATTTGTGATTTTGGTTTTGTATTTCCAGTTTTGTGTCCTTTCTTGCTGAAAGTCCCTAAATAGATATACAGTTGTTTATTAGGTGATTTCAGTACCTTAATTAGCTGTTATATTTAATTTTGTTTACAAAAGCTCAAGACAAACAAACCTTCTCTAATAGGTATGGGGATGTTGACATAATTGTGCATTAATAATGCTGTTAATTATATTTTGCACAAGAGTAACATCCCTAGACACCAATCAGAATAAGAGATTATATTTTGCTAGGCAGCAAGCAAACAGAATGGTTTTCATGCAGTACTTATTTGGCACTGTAGAAGATGGTGTTTTGCTGAAGGAAAATGGAGGTTTATAAATACAGGTTTTTATATGCCTGATCCTCAAATGCCATAAGGCGGTGTCAAAAACTACCAAAGCATGATCTAATGGTTTCCAAGGGTATTAACATGTGACAAAAACATGCCATTTCAGTAGAGGAGTTCATGGCTTCACATGGATTGATTTTTTTGGTGGTTTTTTTTTTTTTCTTTTTCCAGTAAGAATTGAAGAATTTCAACAATATAGGAATTTGTCAAAGAAGGAAATTTGCTACAGAAAAAAAGTATTGTTTTGAAAAGAGTTGTTCACTTGTTCACTTAAGTTAAGTTGTTAGCTTAAATTCTGGAAGGTAGAAGGGGAGAGATGGGCTGTAAAACCTGTACTAATCCTCAATGTAAAGCTCCTGATGTTTGTGTGCACAAGAACAGAGAAACACTGACAAATAAAAATAAAAACCTTTTGGACTAAATCTGAGTTGCAATAAAATCACGTGTGGCTGATATCTTCCCCTTCTGCATGGAATGAAGAGACAGATCCTACCTATGCTGGGTGCTAATATGCAATTCATTCTGCTAGCAGTGAATTGTGTCTTGTGCAGCCTTAAAAACTCAATGGGAATGCAGCAGGTGTCATATATTGAATAATAGATGTGTACTTCTTTGGAAGTAAATACTATCTATTCCAAACAACAAATTCTTCTGGAGGCCAGAAGTCAGCTAGATGAGCCATAGGAGATCAATTCTGCTTACCTTCAGTATATTTCACAGCCTATTTTACAGCCATCTTTTTTCCTGCTCATTATAGCTTTCACCCTCCTGTAAACATTTGAAAAATGCTGACAGATGCAAAACATGCTGTGTTCAGCAAGCATTGTAAAACACTCCTTGAGGTGTAAAGATTGCTAACACAGAGTGGAAAAAAATGAGTTTTCTTATACAGAGATGGAAGAGAAAGTTACTACCTGTAATTAGTTTCCGAGGCTGTACTTTGATATGCTCATAAATTAGTATAGTCACTGGAAAGAGATGGCTACTCTTACCTCCTTTGCGCCCCCAGCTATTTATTTTCACACTGAGAACATACTTAATACTAATGCAACATCATGCTTGCTTATTTTTCAGAAGACCAATGCTTGAGCTGGTTTACTGCATCCCTTCACAGATGCAAATGCTGGCTAGTGTGAAGAGGGAGTAGAGTAGAACAGGAATACAACATGAAGACAGAGTCTCATTTTACCAGGCTCAGTGGAACAATAAATGGACGTTAAAACTACAATCATCAGTAAAAAAGTATGACACCAAATTCAGGACCAAATAATATGCATGTCAGAGCAAAGAACTGAAGCACAGTTTTATTTTCTTAGAGGATTTCATTCAAGTGTTGCTGCCATTATTGTACACATTGTAGGCCAGAGATACTGGCCTCCAGAATCCCTGCTCCTTCCCATCCTTTCCTTGCACTGTCTCCAGTACCACACCATGAGGTGTTGCAGTGGGAAACAGGTATGAATTACAGGCATCTGTCAGTAAAAGAAGAATAGCACTTTTTCACTTTTTAAAACCAAATCAGTTCTTCACTCAAGGCTACAAGTTGGACCTACAAAGGGTTGTGTTGGCATAACCCAGGGTCCTGTATTGGACCACAGAATGGGAGAGCATAATTTGGTAGACCTAAATACCAGTTTTTTCAAAACTGGATTGACTACAAAAGTTTATTCCCAGTGTGTGAATGTCTTGTTTTCTCATCAGAGAAAAAGAGACTGGAAAGTAATGCATGAAAAGAAACTGGAAAGCATTACAAGAAACAAGAAAATGCGCTCAGATTACAGGGAATTTGTTATGTTAAATTGCAATCTCTCCCACTGGATTTTATATTAGGATTAAAAAGAATAAGAAATGTATTAACACCAATCTTAGTAACAGCCTGGAAAAGTATATTTCAATTCAAGTAACTCCTATACCAAAATTAATGCCAAAGATGAAAAATATGTAAAAAGATGAAAGATATGTATTTTATTTCACTTGTACTGGATAATTGAAAGTATTAACTTTAAGTAGTCTTAATTTAAAATGTGGAAACAATTAAAACATCAATACTGAGTAAGTTATTGTAATGCTTTACTATTTGAGATCTCCCAGATACTGTCTAGATTAATATTACACTTGTATATGGAATATTTATCTTGGAGGAGTCAACACAATATTGACAGCTATTCTATAGGTTACTTGTAAAAAAATAATTTAATGGGAAGATTATAATTAATATGTACTCAATTTTAGTCACTTAAAACCACAATTCTTGGTCTTTATTTTCTGTAGGAAGCTGATGTGTAATAAATTTCTCCGTTGGGCCATCCATGTAACTCTAAGAAAACCACAGATCTATACTGTTCTCACATCCCACATAAAAACTTTGCTGGATTCTACCATATTGCTCTAAGAGTGGGATCCATGGTAACAAACAGATTTTCTTATTGCACTTAGGTAGCTTTATGCATACAATGAAAATATAAATGCTTTGTGTTACCAGGAGGGATTTTTCTGAAACCTCATGAATATACTGCAAGATGTTTTGCATGTCCAGCCAGTCTTTTGCCACTGTATGTAGCTAATGTGGGCTCAGGCTGATGTAGCTAGCTAACCCAATGACTCTTTATAAATATATGCATATAATTTAATATATATTTACCAAACTGGTGGTGGTGATGGCATTTAGCATGTCAAGGACTCAGTGCTGGATAACTTGCACACTGCAAATTTTCTTATTAGATGAGCTTTTATTTTCCTTTCCTATGTTTAGTTTTGTGACTCCTCCATCCTCTAATTCCCAGCTTTCACAGCACTTAATATTGTTCCAGTTTCTGTTCAGTCCTGTGGGACTGGGAGTAAGGATGTAGGATCCCCTGGAAAAGGAGTGAGAGATGACTTGAGTGATTGTCACTGCCCCTTCCTTAGCACAGCTCTAAACCAGGTGCCCTGAACACATCTCTCCTTCCCTCCCTCTCACACCTCCCCTTTCGCTTTGCTTTTATCCACACCTTCTTATGCAGCCCAGGCTCTGAGGAGCATTCTGATTATTGTTCTTGTCTTCTTGGCAGGTTGCCAGGACCAAAGCACATCTGGCACCATCCCACTCCCCAGAGAAAAGCTCTTCTCACTCTTTGCCCGTAACACATCCTAGGGACAAAGGCATTCTCCAGTAGGAGGAGATCTGGCAGCAAATTACCTTTCCAAAAGATGAGCTTCCAAACTTATGTGAGAACTGACAACAGCTAGAAGAAGCATTTTCGGTGATGTTTGAAATGTTATGGGAATCAAGGGGATAGACACAGGAAGTGCTGTAGCTCCCTACCCCGTTCTCCAAATGCCCACAGAGGTTGTGTAGGTGGTGCTGAAGACCAAAGCAGTGGGTGAGGATGGCAGGAATACCCAGAAATGTCTCACACTGAACAGCATCCTGGGGAGTATGCTAGAACAGCAGTTATCCCTAGCAGTTCATAGTGGTTATTTTCTCACAGTATTGGAATTAGTCAGAATAAGGCATAAGTGAATGCATTCTAATATAATTATGATGTTTTCTAGCTTAATCACTAAGAGTTTTTCATTAATTAATGCTTCTTAAAAGAAGAAAACAGGAGTCCATTATTTTGATTCTTTATATGTCACCTAACATAGAAATTTTTTCTCTTATTGTTTTCTTGAGACCAATGGCATGTTCATGGTTGAAGAATAGCTTTTGGGAAGGATCTTGCCATCAGTTTCCAGGAACCAAAAATAGTGAACTGAAACATTTCTTTCACCTGTAAAAGGTAATTTTAACTCAAATTTCTTGTTCTTCAGTCATCAAGACCTTCTCTACTGGATCAAAGTACTTTTTTAATATATTATTTTCTTTCTTAAAAATTGCTCATTTGCTGAAATAGAATAAATAAACTAAATCACATGGTTGTTTAATGCAAGTAATGCATTTTCTGTTTTATTATGGCTTAATTTTTATACCTATCTCATTTTTTCCACTCTTTTATTGATGAAATGTGGTGAACAGTACTGTCCTATAGCTTTATCAATGGTTACCAGTCTTTCTGAAGATGAAACTTGTCTCCTTATCTTTTTCAATTGTACTCCTAGTTCATATTCAAAGATTCAATTAGGTTTGTTTTTTTTTTTACATTCTGCAAGACATCAGAACATATTAGTTCACTTACTCCCTGCGAAGTACACATGATGTTAAAGCTAACAACTCTTTTCAGTATCTCCTTTTTAGTAATTCCTTGTATAATTTTGAGCTTTGTTGCAACAAAGGAACTCAAAGGGACAATCCCAGCAAAGATATTCAGACCAGTGTCTGACCTATCATCATTATTTGTACTCTTAGTTCCTCAGTCATGCTTATTCTCATTAGAGTCCTAGAGCCATGGGATGGTTTTGGGTTGGAAGGGACTTCAGTGACCATCTGGTCTAACTCATCTGCCACAGGCAGGGACAGCTTCCACCAGAGTCAGAGCTCAGAGCTCCCTCCAGCCTGGCTCTGAACACTGCCAGTGGATGCAGTATCCACAGCTTCTCTGGGCAACCTGTTCTGGTGCCTCACCACCCTCAGAGCAAAGAATTTCTTCCTAAAATCTAACCAAAACTGAACCTTGCTCAGTTTAAAGCCGTTCCTTCTTTTCCTATCACCTTCTGTCCTTGTAAAACATGTTGCAAAGATTTCCCAGCTATCCTCAAATCACATGCTTCAAAATCTGAAGCTAAACAGCCACTGTCACAGTATCCCTATGCCCAATTCGGAAATCTCTTCAGACATGCAAGGCTTTTACTTTAGGTGCAGTAATGAAAATCCAGATATGTTGCTTCTAGGATGTGAGCTGCTGATTCTTGATGGCATTTCATGCTGCTGAGTATGTGTATCTTTAATGTCCTATGAAAATTCTTAAATAAATTTGAATTTTATTCTAGATCATGGATCACTGGGTCTACAACCATCAAATTGAAAATGTATGTAGGAAAATAATATTCGACAATGATTCCCCACTGTATTCTGAGATACACTAGTCAATTCTTAAGCCACATAATTTAAAAAAATATTTTTATTTCTCATCTTTTAAACCCTCAGTGGTGCAATCCACTAGTTCTCCAGTTCATTACATAGTGAATATTGTTTACTGAAACAGTTTAAGTTAGTTTTAAATCACATGGGGTTAGATTTCACTGATATAATCTCTATTTTAATGATATAAAGCCTTGAAAGTAACATGATTAAACTTAATGATTAAAAAAAATAATTGGACACTTTCCAATTGTTTGAAAAATTAATTTCAAGCAAAGATTGTATAACTTTTTTACAAATAAACAGAAATTGATATATTCATATTGATTCATTCAATGGATACATTCATGTGCATTTACTGTATTGGTGCATATTGCTGTACAGTAACTTTACATATGACCTCGAAATTTGCTGCAATTAATGGAGAAAAGGAAAGGAAAAACAACCTTGGGGGAACAAGCCATTCGTGACTGTTTTTATAAGAACAGCACTAAATTCTTATGAGTATGTGTAAAATCCATGATTTTCAAGTCCATTTTATGTGTTTATAAATTAAGTAATATTTTTACCGTAAAGGAACATTTGCATTTAATTGTGTTTCATAACAGCAGGCTCTAGAACTGTTTCCCTGGGTAAATACTGCCAGATATTTTTCCATCTCTTGGTATGGATTGAGATAATAATGCTTCTACCTTTTTCAAAATTTATTGAACAAGTAGGATATAACCAAGGCAGATAACAGAGATTATAAGGTCCTGAGAAAATAATGGAGTTTTTTATTTCTAGATACACCAAAATGTTTTATAGTGTTTTCCAAAGGTGCAGAAAATTGGACCAGATGAACTGCTCTTTCTAGAGTTGAATCTGGTTGGGAAATAATTGCCTCCAGCTTCTTGCTGCTTTTCCATCACAAAGTATTGCTCATTGAGGTCTATCATCATGACTTGACTTCTCCTTAATCTCCAGTTTATATCTTAGCAGGTTTATTAACTTGGGCTCAGAATCACTCTGAGAATGTCTAATGAATTTCTGATTTTGAAGCAAGGCATTCATTGCTTGCTGATGAATCCTTGCACCATATTGTGCTATACAACATAGATACACCTCAAGGTTGAACGGTGGCAGGTGTCAATGAGGATGGAGGAGTCGTACAAAGTGATGAACTTCTTGAGATGCCTTTTCTCAGTACAGTATGTTGAGAGAACCAAGGTACAAACAGCCACACACACAGATGTGCTATGGATTTCAGGAGCTAGGAGCATTGGATTGTGCAGAAGCAAGTAACTGGGGCAGTAATATCTTAACTCATACCACTTATTATCAGAACAGTATGCCCTTAAGCATACCATGTCTGTACCATGATCCATTTCTTTCTACCCTCACACTGGTGTAATTAACTAGAACACTGATAATCTGGTAGCAGTTATTTCAGTAAAAGCCTATTTTTTATGCTAGTTTCAAAGACTAAGATCATTAATAAGAAGTACAGATATATTGTTGCAGTTACACATATATTAGGGCCTTTATAGAGATGGTTAAGTTCTTTAAAATACAGTATCTCTACAGATAGAGCTACATGGATAGGAATGTTGGTAAAATATATAAATATATACCTAAAATTCTGTGAATTTTCTCTGAAATTCTTTTATTTTAAATATAACAGGAAGAAAAAATTTTATTCTGGAGAGTAAGAACATGTGAAGAATAAGATTTTCTGTCAATATAGAAATCAGTTGTGGGATGATATTTGATGGACTTCTTATCTGCAAGCAAACGCAAGATGACAAGTCAATTATTTCAAGTTACTGCCAAAACATCAAAATATGAAGCAAGGACATATAAATAAAGCACATCCTATAAGAGACGGCAATTAAACACTTTTCTACTCAACATTGGTAAGTCATCAGGTGGAATTCTTAAACATTTTTGGTCCTTGTGCATCTGTAAACCTATGAGGCCTACTTATAGGAAAGTGATCCCATAGAAAACATTCAGAATAAAAAGAACTCAGATGAATTGCAAATTTTTAGTCCTGAGAAGGTTGAGAAGGTTTAGCCAAAAACTTGGGAACAGACAAAGAATATGGGAATACTGTATTTTCCATGTGTGCTTGTCTGCTGTGGAAGGATAAGGAGGTTTGGTCAGCTCTGTAGCAATGAGGATTAACGTGAGACAAACTTTCTACCAGTACATTTGGTGTAACACCAAGATCTGAGGTATCTGTGCAATTGTCCAACATTACAGCCATTCAACTGCTTCTGCTTCAAAGTGGAGGGGGGAACCAGAGGATTTGTAGAAGGGTCTTCCATTCTTGTACTGAAATTCTCACTGTTGTATACAATTATTACGGTCTTTTGTTCCCTAAGTCTTTTAGGTGCCCATTTGTCTGTGCTCCTTTTGTTTATGATCTATGGACTTTGCACAGTGCGCTGCACTGAGATCCATGGATGCAGTAGGAGCCAGGATCTCCAGATATGCCAGGCTCAACCCTGCTTTGGCAGGATGATCATCAGAACATGCCCTCTGGACTCCCTCTCCCCACACATCCTCATCCCTCAGCATAGCTGGGATGTTAAATCTGTGAAAGGGAAAGAGCTGAGCTGCTGTGTTGTGGGAAAGACATCAGATGAACTCAAATGGGATGATTTTCTGTGTACCTATACACAGGAGTTCTTATGCAAATTGCAGTAAGCAGAAATGGAGTTCAGTAAGGGTGAGTCAAATCCACAATAACTTTTTGGTGAGGAAAGAAGGAAGTTGTCCTTTGCTTTGTTTTGATGAGGCACTTTCATCACAATGTCTTTTTGATGCTGTATTTCTAGAATGTGGAAAGCAGAGAACCATGCCTTTCTTCTCCTTAGCCAAAACTCACTGCATATGTGCCAGGAAATCTCGGTACTATTATCTCATCGTTGTTGTTGTTTTGTGGGTACCTTTTACCCTAACAACAAAGACTAGGCCTGATTTGAATCTAAGCCATAATTAAATAGACTCCCTGCTACTCAATTCCTTTCAATGAGCCTAACTGTTTCCAGTAGCATAATACAAATAATTTCAGATTCAGTCTCCAAAGCAGCAGCCTGAAGGGGTCATAACTAACATATTTTTGCATATTGAGTGAAACAAGCATACACCACTTGGGATGGAAAGTAACTTCTTTGGCTACATGAAGAAGTCTAAACAGTGATGTTCTGCATTGCATAGTCTGGGAAGTAGTCTCATAAGATATTTTTTAATGTTTTCAATACTGATAAAATACCTTTAGACATGGATGTGCTCTGTAGTTCTTGTCAGGATAACATTGATTTTAAATGCACCTTCTTTATCAGTTCAGAAAGGAAATATTCCTATTTAGGAATAAAAGAGAAAAAAAGTAAAGTTGATCTGTACTTTTCCTTAAGACTCTGTGCCTCTGTTTTAAGTTATCACGACTCACCAAGTATAGCAATTTCACAATGAAATGTAGAATTGATAGAATACAGTTGGTATTATCCCCTCATTCCCTCTATATTCCACCATTTATTCCATTAATAGTTCACCTCTGCAATTTTTACCTCAGCAATTTTATATGAATGCCATTTATAATAGCTACATAGCAAGTGGATGACACTGGAACTTAAGAGATGGGTTAACTCTTCTGTGTGCACAGTTGTGAGATGATACCAAATGGGATTAAAGAGAAAAGTGTATATTAGAGTGTTTAATATAAAACATAAAGTGTCTAAAAGAGTGTCAAACAATGCATGGCTTACTGTGTATCACAAGCTGGTTGTGTCTTGCCTGTTACACTCATGCACAGAGTTTAACAAAGCCTTTTTCTTTTTTTCTGTATAATTCATAATAATTTCAGTGAGTAATGATAACTTCTGTCTTTTTTATGTGAAGTAAGTGAAGCCTGTCATTCCATAAAAGTAAATGCAAATTTCACTCCAACTGATATTAAAGTAACAAAAGGTATAATGTGTTTCTCAGATGGAAGAAATTATGAACAATCAATCTCACGGTACTTGGACCTTGTTTTTGAGGAACTTCTGAAGTAAGTGAGTACCTTGGCAGTGAGAAACACAGTTTTGTTTAAAGTAATAAAGTTTCTTCCCAGATACAAGGTGAAATTTGTAAAGATGCAAACTGGCTCAAGTCTGCCCTATGCAGATCTGAACTCAATCTGGTCATTATTTATGTGTGCAGAAATATTCAGTTAATTGTACATAAAGTGGTGAAATGTACATATATTGGTTGTGAAGTTTTGGCTAATGACTTCTGCATTCTACACACATTATTGAGAAATCTGAACGTTCCATTTGTGTCTGATGTTACACAGCTTAAGTGTTCAAAAGGATCCTGTTTATTTCTGTTGATTCTGTAAATATGGTGCTCATAGCTCAGATAAGCAGCCAGTAATATTTAAAAGAAGATTGACAGTGGTTGGGCATCTGCATCCAGCTTGTCGCTCTGACTGCTCTTTTCTCATCATTGCTGAACTCCTGCTTCTGCTTATTTTCCCCAAGAAGCTACTGGGACACATACAAGTTTCACAAAGCGCAGTTCAGACATTAATCCAAATGTGAAATCCCTATGTAGAATGCCCTGTGAATTAGACAACTCAGGGAGATTTTAAATATACCTTATATAGCTCCAGATATTTCCATTCAAAGCCTCTATCCTTTGTTTCTTTTTCTTCTTCTCACGCTATTCACGTCAGGAATTTAGGTGGACTTGTTTCCTTGCTTTTTTTATTATTCTTTTAACTCATGTTGGGATTCCTATCCACATAACTAGTCTTCTACATACTATAAAAATACACGTGCCATAAAAACTCAAAGAAGATAATGGTCATGGGATTTGTGAGGTCCATGAGGAAGATTGTAAGTAGTCACATACTGTCAGAGAGAAGACATACATATTTGGATATAATGTTCTGTCATACTTAATTTTTGTCTCTCACCCTAAGTTGTGTACTCATTTGCCCCAAACAAGTCCTGAAGACTAAACGCTAGGCATAAAATATTGTAAGATTTTTTCCTGTTCCGTCACATCTACAGCCTATCTCCTTCAGCTCCTGAAGCTGGCAGTAGTGTCCAGTATTCCATGATGGAGGAAAATGTCTAGAACATGAAACTGTAGCTTTAATTGTGGTCTTAAATGTGTATATGAAATAGAGACTGAGTGGTTTGTTATGCCAAAAACAAGCTGTGTAGTGTAGATCTGCTCAGAGGAACAGTGGACATACCAATGTATTTATGCTCTAGATTTGGGAAGGAGTATGGATTGATGAAATAGCAAATGTGAAGGGTTGCCTTGAAATGACAACTAAAGATGAGTCAGCAGTGTTATGCTCTTGCAAAAAATGGTTACTTTTCTGGAAAGTCCCGACAGGATATCTGATATGTAAGAGGCAGGATAACCAGTAAAATATCACCAGAATTACTGTGTCCATTTTCTGTGTACCAAGCTTTAATTTCTGAGAAACAATTTCAACTGGCTGAAATACTTCAAATGAGATAAAATCACCAGCACCTCGAGTGCTGGGGGCAGCTTTGGGTGCCACAATATGAAAAATATACTAAATTATTAAGAAGCGCCTAAAGGAGGGCAACAAAGACAGTAAAGGGCCTTGAAGGGAAGCTCTGTGAGGAGAGGCTGAGGTCACTTGGTTTGTTCAGTCTCCTCAGAAGAGGAGACTGAAGAGAGACATCACTGCAGTTACAGCTTCCTCATGAGGGGAAGAGGAGGGGCAGGCACTGATCCCGAAGGAATGTCCTGAAGCTGTGTCAGGGGAGGTTTAGATTGGATGTTAGGAAAAGGTTCTTCACCCAGAGGCTGGTTGGGCACTGGAACAGCTCCTCAGGGAAGTGGTCACAGCACCAGCCTGACAGAGTTCAAGGAGAGTTTGGACAATGCTCATGGGCACATGGTGGGATTCTTGGGGATGGCCTTGTGCAGGGCCAGGAGTTGGACTTCAGGATCCTTGTGGATTCCTTCCAGCTCAGCTTATTTTGTGTTTCTGTGATTTTGTTAATAAATCAAAGATGAGTAACTTTTTTATGATCACCAGAGACAAAAGAAAGCAGTTATTTTAATAATCAGTCTGCTTCTGGTTTTGAGTGATTTCTTGAAATGTCTCTGAGCCTGGTTTTTCTGCATCTCTGTGCTATTGTACAGGGACTGGATGCCGGAGAGATGAGACGAGTTTGGAAACAGGTTATTCATCATAGGGAGTTGTCCTTCTTGCAAGGTACTCATATTGTGTTTTTTCTCATTAGTCATTCCATGGAACAATGAGGAAAAAACTTCCAGGACATGGTTTGGGTTTCTATGTCCACCATAAGATTAGTCATAACTAAAGAATTTCATTATTACCATGGCTTTATCTTAGATATTGAAAATCCTTAATGATTCTTTTTTCCATTGAGTTTACTGTGAGGAGACTGGCAAAAGTTTTGTTTGGCACTTGACAGAAATTCTTTTGAGAGAAGATTTAATTGTGTGATGCTAACTTTTTATATAAATTTTCTAGCTTAACAAATATATTGATGTAGGGACAGATGATTGGAGTTATAGTAAGTGCAGATATATCTGGGTTTATGGAATAGTCCTGTCTGTCTGGGTTTGTGGATTAACAGCCCAAAAACTATGTACTAAACAAAGACCATTGTCAATAGGGCTATAGATTGAGGGGGACATTAGTGACTGTGAGATAACCAGATACTGATGCTCTGCTTTTAGTGACTGGAGGAAAAAAAGCTGTGAGACTGTGGGTGGAGTGACATGATATTAGAGGACAAGATGTGTAGAAGACCAACAAAAGTGGAGGAGTACAAGAATGAGAGATGTCCAGAACCCATGTGGTCCATAAAGTGAGAAATGTGCTTGGATTCCCAAAGAAACATCCACTACCTCAATGTCCCTGTCTCAACCTGAGAATCTGATGGGAACACATGGAATTGCCTCATTGTTCTCATTGTTCTCACCTTCAACAGAATATTAACCCAACATTTAGGTAAACAGATAACTGAGTGTAAGCACCTTCATGCATATTTTAAATATGCAGCCTTTCAAATATGCTGGTAATGTTCAGAGTTTTCTTGAAACTGATTTGATGCTTAAAACCATGAAGGAATGTAGAGAATATTTTAAGCAATTATTTGTTTTAGGTGTTTAAATTTTGCCTTTCAGCAAGGACTTTAGGATAGAAATGCTCTTGAGCTAAGCTTCTGTTCCTCATGAATTGCACAGTTATATTTGCATTTTATTTAATGCACATGCTGAATGTCTGAAGCTAGGAAAATATGATCTTTCTTGAATCTGAAACACCTCAGGTAATATTATTGCCGAGCACACTAATGCTGAAAAAGCATGGATGCTTGCTTTCACTAAATTCCTCCAGAACCAGGTCAAGATGACTCAGCATTAGAGGCAAACCTGGTTTGAGGTACTGTAGCATGAAGGAGCAAGCTGACCCTGGGCTGTTAGTCCTGTCACAGGTAATGAATCTTTAGCATGTTTGGATAAGAAGTAGAAGATGGCTTTAGGGAGAAAAGCTTCTTGCTGATATTGCTATAAGGACATTTTACGAACTGGTTATTAAAATTATCAGAGAGAAGCCTCTGCCTGAATCAAGGTGAAAACAAGCCCATATGCCAAAGTCAGTAGTATGGATTTTATTTAAGACTAAATACGAGCATGAGAGAGAGAGACAGAGAAAGAAAGAAATTGAGAAATGGGGGAAGTAGAAAAAGAGAGGAAGAGAGTCAGATTAAAAAGAAAATATCACTACTCTGTGGATCCTGATGGTGTTCTGTTGATCCTCTTCTTCTGATCTTCTTGGTGGTGAGGATTCCTGAAAAACATAGAGTTCAGTGGATTTATATACAGTTGGGTCAGGTGGGAATGCCCAGGTACGTCCCCTTGGAGGGGGCAGAGACTGTTGCATCCCTTTGTATTATGTGCAGCTGTCTGGTGCAAGGCCTCATATTTTTATAGAATTCAGTGAAGAAACTCATAGAAAACAAATTACATACCCCTCAAAATGCTCAATACATTTCTATTAAAATCAGGATTTAAACAATTGACTCAGTTTAACCCGGGTTTTATACCTCTCTGCTATTAGAAACATTAAAAAATTCACTGTTAGAGGTAAGTTTTAGAATACATTTAATCTAGTGCATTTTGTTAAGGAAATGGCACAAATTTATGTTATTTCATGTGTATTCTGTTTAATATTTTTTGTGTCCTTAGGGCTGTCTATATGCTGTTAATTACCAGAGTGTGCATTTCTGCAGTCTAGGCAGGAGTAAGGAAGCTGGGAAAATTGAGTGCACAGAGTGAGCTGCTGTAAGCAATAAAGTCATATCAAATAATAACCAGTTTTCACTGGAATACCTCAAAGCACTTTGCAGTGATAGTTGTTTTCATTTCATGTGTTCAGTTTTTCTATTTCCAGTGGTTGCTGTGTGACTTCCACTTTGAAATATGGGGACTTAGCTGAATGATGAACACTGTGAGTGTAACATCAAAGATAAATTCTCTTGAACTAAGACAGGAATTGTTTCTCTTTTTTACTCTAGTTGGAAAACCTGAATGTCAGATGGTTAAATGGAAAATAGTTCTCCAAGCCAAATATCCTGGCTTTTAGGACTATTTTCTTGTGAAATTGAAACTTATTACAGATAAGAGTCCTTTTGTTTTTCTATCAGTGATAGTTCTTGTTTTTGCAGCATGGTGAGATAACTAACTCTTATTTCTTAAATAATTTAGAAGGAAACTTAAACTCTCCGACAGATAATTTTAGAAAGAGCTAGCTTCTGAAGAGTATTGCAACATCTTCTGTGCTCTTAAATAACTCTAGGCTGATCTATTTTCTTGTACTTGCTTAGCCTCCTTCATTTCTGAAAGCAGTTTTTATTCTACTTTTTCCTGCCATGGGAATGAAGTGATTTCCTCTTTCTAAGTAAGTATCTTTCATTAAAAGAACTCTTCAGCCTGAATCTGTCGTTTCTATGAGAATAAATTGGGTTCCCCTAGAGAATTTTTGCAGCTTTCTTACTATCAGTTTAAAATTTTTGAGTTTACCTGTCATACTTGATAGTGCTCTTTCACCCTGAGTTTCTGTTTCTGATTCAGATCTAAAATAAAGCATTTTCTATCTTTACATTTTCCTGTAAATTAATCTGACAGCAATGAAACTTGAAATTTTCATAATTTAAATCACAGGTTTATTTATCAGGGATGCCGTGCAGAACACTTTGGTCATTACAGCTGTATTGTAACTTAAACATATATTTCTCAAAAAATTACATTCTGTCAAAGATATTAGAGGACCACTTTTAGTGTCATTGTGATATGGAATTGCATCCCACAAAATTGATTCTCCTGAAGTGATTACAGCTGCAAGATGCTCTGCAGCTCCAGGTTATGAGCTCTAAAAACCCTTGAATTTATCAGTGGAGAGGCATCTACCTGGCTTGTTACAGCTGCTTCCACGTATGCAGACTACTCAGAGCAGTCTAACTTGCAGAATTCTCCAAAACTGGTGACTGATATTCAACCCCCTTAGTAGGAGATGGCTGAGAGATCTTATGGAGTCCAGGCTGAGAGGGAGAAAAGCAATTTCCTGAAGTGCTCACTGTATGTCACTTCTAATCATTAATGATTGTTTCAGGGTTTCATTGAAGGAATCTAGGGAGTCACCTCATTGGAACTATGAACACATCAGATTAATGACTTCAAATGTACAATTATAGTAGTTTTTCAGACTTCAGAAATATACTGTAAACCTGTTTTATGACTATAATTACATGTTGAATTTTTCTTTCTTTTATGACATATTTTCCAGAAAATAACATCAGGACCCATGTGCACCTACCAGCCTTGCAGCACCCCTCTCTCTGGCTGTCTATGCTGAAAGTGCAGCTGTAACCCATATCATCCTACTGGGAGATAAGAAGGGAGCTACAGAGATGTTTGGCTGTCACTGGGCTGCTGGTTGACTTTGGTGTCTGTCACCAGCCTGCTTTGCTCTTCTTGTTTGTGTGTTGTAAAACTGCCCTTGTGTTGGAGGGGACAGTGCCCTCCCTGCCTCACTGTCACCTTTCCCTTCTCCTGGGGAGCAATACACACTAACAGCTATTTATTAATTAATTTTCATTATTATGATTCCACTAAGGGCAATAGAGATACACAGACTATCAGAAGCAGTTCAGGGTAGCTCAAGGTTAAATCTGGATGTGTTTGTCCCTCCACAGTGATGTAAATTAAATCACTATTCCAAGAGACTGCATAGGATAGCACATGGTGAGTTGAAAATAAAATGACCATTGGCTTGGTAGGCTGAACTTTGTGTAGTGAGTATGGACAGCAATTTCTTTTCTCCTGAAATGGAAAATAATTGTCAAAAATCCTGCAATTCAGTCTTGTTATGTGTGTTTCTGACTTTAAAGCATTATGAGAAAGCTGCTAATGTGTTGCCAATTGATAGCTTAAAGTCTAATGTTTTTAACATTTTATTGTATTCTGTAAAACATGAAAGTGGCATTAATTTCAGTGATATGCAAATGGTAAGTGATCATTCCTACTTGGAATTCCTGATGAATAGGAAATTATACCAACAACTTTCACTATTCTATTCATTTATTGATGAGGAATAACTAGAAATTGATGAGTATAAAAAGTTGTTTTCTTCTGCAAAAATGTGTCTTTTGTCCTTTTTTACCACACTTATTTTCAACAGTATCTGCCTTTATAGCTTTATTTTACACAAACACTTTTCTTCTACCACTACTGACACGAGTTTGAATAAAAGAAAAGCTGTTCCAAATTATTCCTGTTCATTGTTTAGTGCCTTTGTGTTACCATATTCTCTAACAGAGATCTGAAGCTAGAAGAAAGGGGGAAAAGCTCAGATTTTGCTAAAAGTATAAAGCATAATTTTGCCTCCATTTTGGGCTCTGTGACCTTCAGGTTGGTCAATAGGATGCTGAAAGTCAACTGCATCACACATTTTTCCATGGGTAATTTATATGTTTTATATAATGGGAATTTATATGTAATTTTTATGTTCATAGAAAACACTAGTTATGGGAAAATATATGCATTTTTATGCAGTTGCTTAGATATTCTTGGCTCCCAGTTACTCATCCAGATAGACAAGATGTCTTCCATAAGTCTACTTCCATTTGTGCCAATTCTGTGGAATATCTTGGCTATTTTATGCTTATTGTCATATTTTCACGTGACAATATGCAGATGTTTGGACATGTGAATTGAACTCACTTCCTTACAGACAATAATGAGTTATCAACTCCTACAACTCTGTGTAGACACTTAAATGGAAATGTCTTAATTTGGAATTCAAAAATTCTCAAAGATTCTTCTAGACTTCTTGCAAGATCTCTCCATTCTCACTTTTACTACAGAAAGCCTAATTTTACCTTAGTGCCATGTAACTGAGATGTAGACTTTTTTTACAAACATCCATGCCTAGCTCTGGGGCTGGAGGACACCTCTACCCCACCTGAATTTCAAGGGGACCAACAGTGACTCACCTACCTGACATCTCAGGCATATTGCAAGGTATGCAATATCTATGCATGATAGATTTGTCAACTGAAATTGAGTCTACCACATGTGTAAATGATACTTATCTGGGATTGTTAGACACATTCTTAGACAAATTACTTATTACCATTTTTTACAGTTACACTGTGCATGACTATGTACTAAAATGATCACTTGATCCTAAGGGGACATTTAGGCTGGGACACTAGCTCTGATTCTGAGACCAGGTGGTAAAATCTGGCTATATCCTTGCTTCCAATTCAGAGCAGCTGCATTCAAACTGTACTGAAAGTACATTGGCTAATTCACAAATGAGTGCTAATTCAGTTAGGCTAACAGTGTGCGAGAAACTAGCGCAATAACAATACTACAAAGGATATCTAGCCTTTCAGTGCCCAATTCTTCTTTAGTGTAGTTCATATAGTCTAGATGCCTCATGATTATTGAGAAGAATATTGGAGGGCGTGTATGGAATTTATGAACATAACTGATAAGGAAGATCTGGCAACCAGAAGTTAAGACATTCACTAGAGATAATTACCAAAACTGTTTTCAAGTGAAAATATTCCATTTGACGTTATGTGACTATATATCTCATTTCACCCTTGAGAATAATATAACAGCCAGCAAACTTCATTTGGAAATAGCAATGTGCCGATCAAAGAGGAGCAGTTTGTTCTAGAGTGGAGTGTGACAGTTATTTGCCAGGGAAAATAGCATTGCAGATCTGTGTAGGAGTGAGGCCAGGGAAGAATCCTGCATGCAAGGAAAAATACAGAGAGACTGTAAGGAGGTGAAAGGAGATCAAGAGCCCTGAGGTTAATTACATTGTGGAAAGTTAGTTAAAAAAAAAATCTTACTTACAATCCTTTGCTCATATATCTTGTCTTTAATAAAAGCTGGTTATCTGAATGCAGCATATTCAAGAATACCATACCCTGAAACATCATTTTAGCTGATGTGGAAAGCTTCTCAGTGAATCAGTCCCTGATGCAAGTGCAGTCAGTGTTCACTTGCACATCCTATCCAAGTACTGATCAGGACAAATCTTTGCATATGCTTCCATCTGGAGAAGGCTTTGTGTGGGCACAGTGGTTTTCCTGAATAGAGTAATTACCAAGACTTCAAATTGTGAGCTGCAGGTCTTCTATTCATAAGATACTGCACTGACTTTAATAAATGGATTATTACTAAGGGATTTAATTATATACCTATGTGAGCACTTTTGATGTAGTAGTTGATTTCCCATTTTGTAGGGGTGAAAGGGAGCATTCAGACAGGATAATCTTAATTACACTTTGATGGGAGTGGAGAGTGCTCTCAGTAGGGTAGCAGATTGTTGGTCTGAAAAGGAGACCAATAGACTGCCAATCCTTGAGAGATGACTGTCAGATAAAATGATAAATGTGTTTTCAGTGTACAGTTAACACATGCAGGGTGCAAGAGTTACCACAAGACAGAAGGCAGCAAATTACTCAGGCTGCTGCTTCTCAACTCCATGAGGGCAATGCTGTCTAGTGCTTTACACTGCTACTTAATTTCTATTCCATAAAGATGTACCTTTTATAGCTATCCCTGATTCAAATGATAAAGAAAGTTATTCACATTTTTAAACACTTTTTTCTTCTTTCTACTGAGAGACATAACACGGGTGTTAAGATAAACAGGGCTGTAAGCCAGACTCTGCCTGCACTCCTGTGTTAATGCAGTCCCCAAAAACCAGTTTCCAAGCATAGCCACAACCATTGTACCACAAAAGCATGTTAAAATAATTGTTTTCTCCTTTAGTGCCCCTTGCACAGGCTTCTGAATTCCAAGCTTTCAAAAGCTGAGTAACCTTTCTAGCATGATCCCATATTTTACTTGACTTTAAATAACAATGTATTTGATGTTCCATGGTGGTTTTAGTTATTACTCTGGAAAACAAGTTTCCTCTAGGAATCCCTGGAAGCCTTCATTCACATCAAACATTTTCTTTATGCCTGAGAAGTGGCATGTTTGGATACCAGCGTAGAATACTTTTGAGACATAAGGTAGGTGAGAAGGGAGAAGGGATGGGGAAGCATTAGCTTTCCCTAGAAGCATCACTATATTCCTCTGCTGGGAGGAATTTACTTGTTGCTGTATTCCATATGCAAAGGAGATGTGAACATGGAGGAAGTCCAGAGTTAATTCAACTGAAACTGCTCCCCTAGTTAGAAAGGCTGCTTGACAAACTGAATAGAAAAAAAATCTAGTACATAAAATACTTTTACATGAGGAGTACAAATGTCTCAGTTACATGGCCATGACCACAATACTGCATGACTTTGAGGTCTAATGGCATGTTATGGATCCCTCCAGACTAGGTTTATACTTTCAGGCTTCCCTGATAGCTGGTCCCAGATGCCCTGGCCTCGTTTGCTTCATGCTCACACACACACACACACACTCTCAAATGCGTGTCTCAGCTGACCCCTGGTCTCAATGGTCACCCCGACAGCTGCCTGGGACTCTGTGGCTCATCCAGTAGCCAACACAATGACCCTCCTGGTCTCTAGGTTTGACACTGGCTACCAAGCTCGTATCCTACTTGCAGGGTAATTTTGCTTTTATTAAAAAAATATTGCTGTTTTCAACTTACCCACATATTTTGCCATTTTTATATATAGTAAGGCTAAACTTCAATGAAGATCTTCTGCAGAGCCACACAAATTTAGATGGGGGATTGGCAAATATCTCTCATCATATATCTCACAGGATAACAAACTGGACTGTTTCTCCTGAGAGAGAACAGTTATAACAAAAACTAGCTGAAAATTGTCCTCTGAATAAAGCTTCTTTCTGAAGAGGCTTGTGCTGAAGAATTTTTATGGTACCCCTCAAGGAAAGCTAAACACATTTGTGCTTAAATCTAACAGAATTAGTGAACAATGCTTGCTTAAAGTCCATCACAATATGTGTTTCTACACAGAGTCTGCAAGCATGGGTCACAAGGACATTATTCCTCGTGTAGACTTGCACCAGCACCAGCCCCAAGAGAAGCTCCTTGAGGAGCACAGGGTGCATCCCCCAGGCCAGCTCTGTTGGGCTAAGGTGGCCACTGAGCTTGAGCCCTTGAGAGCTCCTGTTCCTGGATGTCTGCAAGGCAATGCTGAGGCTGCACCTCGCCTCTTTGCCACAGCATGAAACTTCACTCCCTTGCAAGGCGTGTTGTGTCTCTGGGGCACTCCTGTTTCTAACCTTCCAACCCCTTCTTGTAGCTGACCTTCTTTCCCTCTGTGCCAGATCATTTCTTTGTCTCAAATTACCACTGCTGTGTAGTTACAGCTAGGATTCCTGCTTTGTTTGCTTTTTGTCAACAGACCAAGAAGAGGAAGCTCCAAATAGTCTCTGAAATATCTCTGGTTTTGCAAATTTTAAATGTTAACATAGAGGCTTCTGGGATCTGTACCTTCAGCTTCCTGCTTGGAAATGCACATAATAAATGATAGATTTTGTGTTACTTGGGATAGAAAAAATATAAATAAAACATATTAAGGGCTTCTAGGTAAAAGAACAGAAAAAATCCAAACATATTCTGGTGTTGTTTTATTGTTTTCTTGGCATAAAAATACCACACTTTGGGAGTGGTGGGTGAATAACTTATTCAGAAGCTCAATAAATAGAGAGGAGAAATCAAGCACATACTGGAACAGATTCAGGTTTTGGTTTTTTTCTTTTTGTTTGCCTGTTTGTAAAATTATAAGTCTTCATAGATAAACTTAATGTTCATCCCCCATTAACAGAAGACCCTTATGTGAAATTTACTACATTTTATACCACGTTTGTACTCAGAATTCCTAATAATGGTTATTATGAATGGAAATTTTAGCATCTTTTTCCTGATGAAATGAAATTAATTTGAAGTCTATTCCACTAAATTTGTATGTCAAACCCTTCTTGATAATATTGAAATATATTGGGCAATTTTAATCTCACGGAAAGCTGTGTAGAATTCTTGAGGATAATTAATGATGTCCTTACAAATTTACTAAAAGTGTTATTGACTGAAGGGAGAAAGGGCCAAAATAGTTCCTCTCTTCAGGCCAGTGGAGAGTGAAATAAGCCATTACACATTCCCTTTCGTAACAAGAAGCCATTTCATATGTATGTAGTTCAACACTAATGCATGCTTTTCTCTTCTTGTATGTGTACTTCATAAAGGATCACCTGTTGTGGAGCAGAAGTAATTTTACCAGGGTGATGTGACTGACATAAATGAAATAGGATTCAAATATGCAAGAGATCATGTTTCATTAGCCTTATCATCTGTAGGACAATCTGATACTTCCGTCTTCAGGAATCCAACCAGTAGCAATATTTCTTCTTCCAATTGCATAGTGGACTTTTAAAAAAATAGAACTACAGTATAGGACTGTATGCATGGCCATGAGTAGGATTCAAGTGCTGTAGAAATCAAACACTTCTCATCTGCAAATGCCATTCTGTGTGAAAATTATGTGTGAACAAAGAGACTTGCTCCTGTCAAAGGACATTCAGCTCTCAACTCTTTGAAAACATCACCTCTTAACTGTGAGAAAAATTTGTGGGGAGTGCAGTTTTAAGATTGATTTGACTGTGGCATCTGAAGAGTCATCTGTACTTCAGGCTGTGTTGTAATCACAGAATCATAGAATGGTTTTGAGAAGCGACCTTAACAATCATCTAGTTCCATCCCCCATGGTCAGGGACACATTCCACTAGATCCCATCAGACTCTACCAAGCAGAGTACCTCAAGAGGACAAAATTTGCTCTCCTGAACTCCCGGGTAGTGAGTTTGTTGGGTGACCTCCCCACTGCCCTATGGGTCTCAGATTTCAGTTTCATGGTCACTGCTACTTCCTATTCCTTGTCAGCTCTCCTTGTTGATCAGAACAAGGTTCAACATAACACTTCTCCTTGCTGGCTCCTCTATTCCTCTTTTCTAGAAGGAAGTTACCATCAGTGCATTCTGGGAACCTCCTGGACTGCTTAAGCCCTGCTTTGTGGTCCTTCCTATAGGTTTTGGGATATTTATGTCCCACATAGGGATAGGGCTTGTGAACAATTAGGCTGCTTTTATCTGTCTACAGATGCCCTCATCCATTTGGTCTTCCTGGTTGGGTGGCCTGTAGCAGACTCTCACTATGATGTCATCTGACCATTCCCTCCCTTTAGTCCTGTCCTATAAGCTCCTCATCCATCCCCAAAGGAAGCACCGTGGAATTCAGCTGAGTGACAGCTGAGAGTGACATCTCCTCCTTGTCTCCTTGCCTGTCCTTCCTAAGAAGCCTGTGTTCTTCCATTTCAGTGCTCCAGTCATAGGAGCTATCCCATCATGTCTCCATGATGCCAACAAGGTTGTGGCCCTGCAGGTGTGCATGTCTCTAACTCCTGCTTATTTCCATGTGATGTGCATTTTCATAGAGGCATTTGAGCTAGGGCTCTGATGACATTGCCATACTGACTGGAGTGGATGGAATTCCTTTGTGCTGCCTTTCAGGTGCTCTCCTGCCGACCTGCAATCCCTCTCCAGGCTCTTGTCATCTTGGTCGGACACTGCATCAAACTGGTAGGAGTGGGATGGATTGAGATTCCCCTCCTCCAGTAAAAACTTAAATGTATAGATGGTTAAATCATACCATCATACTGGTCTGCAAAGAGTGGTTGAATAGGTGGAGAATAAATGTGCCTTGGTGGATCTCTGTGCAACTTTTGGGGCATGAATAGTTCATCTGAGTGCAGACATTCACTAAGTGATTCTGGAGCTTACGATGCATTTTTAAATCTGCTGCAGGCACTTCAGCAACTTGATCTAATTTCAAGACAATGGGATTTGATAGTGCAAGTGCTGAAGTACTTTAAAAATTGAATCTGATACATATTTCAATTTTACCCTTTACAAAACCTCCTCAGAACACTTGAAAATATAAAAACTTTCCCCAATAGTTTTGGCTTGCTGTTAAAATCTTTTAACTTCAGAGAATTTTTTAGTTTTTGGCACAAAATATGAACATGAATATCAAAGCTGAAAATCAAAAGAAAGACAAACAGAACTTCAATTGAACTACTCAGAATAAAGAAAACTGAATGAAAATATACAAACCATAGATAGTGTAAAGAGCAGATGTTCAAGAAACAAATAGTGCATATAAATTAGTAATGACAAGAAAATGTAAAGCTCAGTACATTCTATACGATTTTTAGTATACAGAGTAACCCCAGAAATAAAACATGTGTAACATCTGGGTATAAGTTTAGAAACAGAATTTTCAAAATGCTATTGGTTTTTAAATTTTCCTAATAAGTTTTTGGGATACAGACAGAAAACTTGTAGAATATCCATAGAAGAGGACTTTGGTGGTATTACTAACATGAGTGAATGGAAAAAAAAAAGTAGTAGGAAAATTCTCCGAGCCACTATGAAACATAAGGAACAATTCTCAAGAACTTAAAAAATTTTGTGGCACTCATACCTACCAGTAGATGTCAAGTACTGTAGAGTTTGAATACTAAGACATTGCATTCGGGAGTTACAGTACAGGCAGAAAATTCAAATGGAGAATGCATGAAAGAGTAAAGGAGTGGTGTAAGGAGACTGACTATGTATTATCTGCAAACCCATTAAGAACTTAGGAAATCATTGCAAAGATGGTTCTGAAACTGAGTTGTTACCTGTGAGATGTTAGCCCACGGTAACGAGGGGAAGGAGCGCACCTCTAGACATGAATCAGATGGCTGACTGAGTTGTTTTTAGGAAGGAATGTGGAAAACCGGAAGTTCTGAAGTTATGACTTTACAAAAATTGTCACCTAAGCACTGCTCACCTGGTAGTGGGAGGTCAATGGCTGCTTGCTAGAGAGTTCTAACAACACCAAAATGAAGAGCAAGTACCAAGAAATATTCCTGGTCACTGCAAGAAGATGTTTTAAACTGAGGAACAACTTGTAGAGTAAGAGACTAAATTTGCCAAGGTTACACCATCCATCTTCCACAAAAATAATTAAAGGGGAATAAAGAGTATCGGCCTTGATGCTTATTGCCTTTATTGGATTATTTTTATAATTTATATTTCAGTAGGATTACAGATACAGGTAAACAGGGACCCTGACCCCAAAACTAATTGTTTAAATCAGGTATTATATTTTCAAAGTCCAGATGGTCAATATACTTCTTTTATTAACAAAATCAATGCAAAACAAAATTTGAATATAATTCCTCTTAAGATGTGAGGACATGTTTCATATCATCACAGATATCAGAAAATGAAAAAAATAACCTTCAGCTGTCTTTTTTTAATTCAACATATGTGAATACCTTAGATGGGAGCAAGTTAGTTGTTCTAGAACATTTTTAGATCAGAAATTACATGTGACAAGCAGCTACATCCTTATGTCTGCAACAAGAAAAACAAAAAAAATGACTAACGCTGAATACAAATAGATCTTCAGAAGTGACCTGATTTTGTGCTATACTTTGCTTTTGGATGAGCTAATACCTTACTGGAATCAAAGATGAAGCTTTCTGAACTCTCAGTACAGATCCTGGAAATCTCTTTTTAGAGTGGCTTTCTTCAAAGGAACTGTCTTTATTGTTCAGAAAATAAGATCCACAAGGAAAACCCAAGTCTGAATTCTCTTTTTTTTCTTTCTTTTTCTCAGTATTTTTTTTAAGATATTGTTAAAGATACATAAGTTATCACAAAGTCATAAGGTGCTATTCTTGCTATTCTACTTCTTTATGAATGAGAAAGATATTTCTCTTTTTTGATGCTGAAATCACTATTTAGAAGAAAACATTTTATATACACGTATTATCAGTTTTTAGTGATGAAATGTGGGAACTCCCACAAAAGCAATGAAGGCAAGAATGAAGGAGACTAAACAAAACTCACTGGAATATTCAGAAAAGGAAGAGAAGGAGATGAAGAATGAGAGGGAGTGAGGGAGGAGGAGAGGAACTTTGACAGAAATGGTCTCTGAATCACTTTCCTGGTTTGTTTGTCTATAATTTTCAACTACCTCAATATTCAGGAAAAATCTCCTCAGTTGAAGATGTCTCCTTTGATTGAATCATCACAGGATATCCTAAGTTGAAAGACACCCACAAAGTATATGGAAGTCCAACTCCTGTTCCTGCACAGGGCCACCCCAAGAGTCACACCATGTGCCTGAGAGCATTGTCCAAACACTTCTTGAACTCTGAAAGGCTTGGTGCTGTGGCCACTTCCCTTGAGCTAAGAGTGAAATTATGATATTTATTCAAGTTTTTATTTTGGAAGAGAATGACTATTGCTATAGAGCTAGGGAGATGACAGAAATAACAAGTACCACTGAAACCATGCATTTATGTTTCAAAGGGTCTTTCCATATATATATGTAAAAGGGACCTTGACTAAAATTAATGTGGAGGGATTAAAACTTTGGTAGCACTGTGCAGGTAACTCTCAGATAATACTACTAAGATAATAATTCTCAAAAATTAAACTGGGCCAGGTATGGACATGGGTTTTGCCACATGATTGCATTTTCTATTAAGTTTTAGAATGGACTCTGGAACCCTTTTTGTCATGTATCCATGACTATTTTCCTAAACAATGACTAGTTACAACATGGTAGTTTGCAGGGGCTAAGGATTTTTCTCAAAAAAAAAAAAAAAGATTGATTGTGGCCACAGTTTTGGCTGATAAAAGTATGAATACGGCTAGAACTATGCCAGTTTGTCTGGGACAAAAAATAGGTGTAAGCAGCATAAGTATAGGTGTTATGATAGTATTCATTGCCTCTTATTGCCTTATATCACCCCATAGATCTTTTTTGTTCTTAGAAAATCATGATTTAAACAACAGTATTTTCTAAATGTCATCTTTGCAATATCTGGCAACAAAAGCTTGATTTTGAAGTTGAAAGATATTTCTCATAATAGGTTAGGAGCAAGATATAATGTTGCTAGTGATACAAGGTCTTTCCTAGGTTTTCAGGCCGATCACACAAAACCTTTTTAGTAGAGTAAGCACAAATATGCAGTAAACACACATTTAAAGTAAATACACATTATTGTGTATAGGAAGACATTCAAAATACTCTACTATCAACTTAAACAATCTAACAGCTTTAAAGACAGATGTCACAAGGCATGTTTTGAAATATTTCAAATCCTCTTTCAAAAGTGAAATGGGAAAAGTAACAGATATATGTTAGATTTTTAACTGTAACTTTTATAGAAATATCCTGTACACAGCAAAGGCATTGTATTAAGTGCACATCCACATGGATGTGGATGTCATTTTTTTTTTCTTTTAAAGGTTCTTTTACAAACTAAGAGGACCATCATCCCTTTATAAAATTTAATGGCTTCCAAATGTCCTATTTGCATTTTAAAGATAAAATGTAGCAATACTCATGCAACATCAAGTGTCTCCACTGTATGTTCGAATTCATGTAGTCCATATCAGGAAAATATCTCCTAATAATTCTCTTTTGTTTCACTTTGGTTTGCATTGCAGTGTGGTTTACAATGGACAGTTTGCAGTGGGATATTCAAACTGGATTAATATTGGTTGAAGCCAAGCTTGATAAAGTGTGTCAGTAGCACAACTAATGCAATCTGATCATTTAGTCTGCAGGACCAGATAGGAATTTGACTGAGGTAAAACTTTCAGGAGTGCATACAACGAAGACTTTGAGGCTTCAACACCAACTGTTTCATCCTTCAGGTCCACCCTAGTGCAGTTTGCTGTACTAATCCAGAAAGGGCATCTGGATTCTGATCCTAAGAAACACAAAAATGGTGCAGTCACTGCACCATTTAAAATACAGCCACATACTCTCAAGTAGATGTTTGTGCTTTCAAAATACTGAAGATTCAAAAGGAACTGGCTCCATAGCTCGGTTAGTGAAAATCACCAGAAGAAAATTTCTGCGTGGAACAGTGTTGTCCTATTTCTGAAGAACTACCTGTACTGTTGTCATTATTTGAAAGTGCATCTTAGCATTTTCACACTGATGTGACTGTCTGCATGAAAATAGAGGCAACTAAAAAAGAGTATAATAATGAATCTATTCTATTTCAGTGTTAGAAACACATTTTACAAAATATAGCTTGGATTCTGGTTTCAGTGAGGATTTGTCTTCAATTTAGGGATTATTTTCTTGGTCCAGAATCTAGTACCTTGAATCATGTCTACCAGCATAGTGCACATTCATCTGAACTAGTCATCATCATCATCATCTACAGATGGGCATTTGCACTAGTAGTCTAGGCTCATTCTGTAGTCACTAAGTTATCTCTGGAAGATGGCTCATCTCACACCTCTTAGAAAGAGATGGTGCAGCTATTTATCTCTCTTGAGTACAGCAGAAGCCTGAGCTTACCAGCTGTCTGGCTAATGGATGGATAAAATGTCAAGATGAGTCTTGTTCCTTTTCTCTACTGGCTTAAGTGTACTGATATAAAGCATGTGCATTTCACATAAAGTGAAACAACATGTTCTTAATATTTCTCTCTTAGAAAGAGACAAGAATAACAGGAAAACAAAGATTTATACTTTTTCTTTTCCCTTACACTTTAAGAGTATGCAATTAACAAAGCTTTGTATAAGGTTCTCTGTAGTTCTTTAGTTGAAAATTCTGCAGGAATTTATTTCTCAATAAAATGTGAACCAAACTACTTTGAATTGAATGCTTCCAATAACTTTCATGATTAATTAGCCATAGGTTTATAATTTTAATGAACCAAAATGATTACTAGTTTTGTAAATAAAACTTTGTTTATACTCATGTGATTTAGCAGAGAAATGCTTTAAGTTCCCAGGAGTTCTTTTAGTGTGAGGAGCTATGGGAATTTCAAGGAGAACAAAGTGTATAAAAAATTAGCCTCACAAGACATATTAACAAAGGGGAAAAAAAATCCTGAGAGTGAAAATGTGAATATTTATGTAGAAGATAATCCTACCAATCACTGTGGAAAAAGGTAAGTAAAGCTTAGAAAATAGAGGAGACCAAAATTACCTGTTTTATGACTAAAACAGTTCCCTTCTTTGATCACTGGAGAGCACTGTTCCCCTATGAAACAATTTGCTTTAAGGACACAGCTGAGTATTCTGCTGCAGAAGTGATTTTCTGTAGCAAATTATATAACATATATTATGAATTCAGAGTTTCAGAAGGAGAATGTTATTTTTCTGTAAAAAGTAACATTTTATGGGATTTTATTCTTCCATCACCCAATTTATACAGATAATATCATACTGTTTATTACTTCTACAGTAAGAATGTCTTCATCAAATCCAGAGATCTATCACATAGGTAATAGAGCATGTGCCTATCTGAAATATGAGTGTTGTTTCTTTCATAAAATCTTTTTATTGAAAAATAACACAAATTATATGGAATCCAGAGTAAACACACATAAGGAGTCAGCCCTGGACAGATGATAGTAAAATCACCTGCATCATTTGTTGCCTGAATTGGAAGGACTAACATCATATCTATCCAGGTCTTGAATAATTTCTGTTAAGTATAAAATTAGAATTCCAGAAAAAGATGCAAAAATAGTTACCATAAGTTCAGAACTACAATTATCTGGCGATTAGAACAGAGGCTTAATCATTAATTCCAAGCTGGTAATTCTGTCTGGTTTGAGTATCTGTGTATAAACAAAGCATTGCAAATCCTAGGATTTTTTTTTATATCTCAGGTTTCAAACTCTAACCATGGGTTAATATTAATGCCTTCCAGCTTCACTTTGGCACTTCTGCCTTGAGATTCAGCCCTTTGTGCTTTGTTTCTTATTGTGCAGTTGTATTTGACTTAGCAGAGTGGGATCAGAATCAGAATTCTCTGCCTCACTTGTATAAAAATAAGGGTAGTAGCATTCTCTTCACCTGTTAAAGCATAGGGCATTTAATTGGAATGCAAATAATGCACTTTTAAAAAATCATTATTTAAAGATACTATCTCAGTTGTATCAAAGCTGAAACAAGGAGTGAAAATAATACCTTGCTATCAGCTTTGCCCTTTTTCTGTCATAATAAATGCTTTGTTTAGTTGTTAGGCAGTCATGTATGCAGAAGGGGAGCTGTTAAAAATGCAAGTTTTTCTGTTACATATAGAACATGTTAATTATGAACACAGAGGGAGGGCTTTCAGCATCTTGATGGAAGGAGATCTGTGATGTCTGCTGGATATCATAATCCACAATGAGAGCTGGATCTTTATGCACTGAGGAGGATCTGAGCCTGTAGGTCACCTACCAGATCTCATCTGCAGCTCTATGACCATGTCAAACATCTTGTTCACTGGCTATGTATAATTCATTGTACTGTATTAATTGAATTGCACACAGAAAAGACCTGATTTGTCGAGATAGCCTTTCCATTTCAGAGCAGTAAAGCTCCATTGATTTCCAGTCAGAGGAGAGAATGACACGACTAGATTGTTTAATATTTAAATCAAATCAGTATAGTACTGACCTCTCTCAGCTTCACATCTTGCATAAGATCCTCTGCTAATAAGCAGCAGACACGCACATGTCAGGAGCCCACCCTGCAAAGGACCACTGATCACATTAATTCAAAATCGATTATGGGACCATATGCAAAAGGTGATTATGACTGACGACATGGAGGACATAAAGCTGAGAGGAATTGGTTTTCAAAGTGTGATAGCAGGAATTAGTGCTGTATCTATCAGCACTGCCTCTACTGGGGCTTTGACTCAGTGAGTACGTTAAGCAATAGAGCAAGCCATCGCTTTTAAATAATTAGCTGAGAACACCTCTAGCTTGCATATCTGAACAGCAAAGGGAAAGCAGATATAGTTACAGCCTGATTTAGCTAATTAGCATTATGGTATGCCTTGATTTTTCTCTTTGCCTGACTTTGTAATGAGATTCAGGATAGCTATCACAGATCTGAGATGATTAAGTATGCACTGGCACAGATGAAGAAATGGTAAGAGAGGAATAAAATGTAGAGGCTTGAGACATTAAAGTGGGATTCAGTGAACCTAAAACCTATCCCAAGGCAGAGATCTAATGTGATTAGCACGTAAACTGTACCATGGAGCCTATATGAATGTAGGAAAACATATGTTTTTAAAGCTTTGTAGCTGTCCATGTCCACATGGAAAGGTACCAAAATTTCTCTTCAATGTCATCTGAATCCTCAGAGAAGCATTTTACAAGTTTGATGAGCTCATTCATGTCAAATAGTTGTTGGCTTCTACCTGCACAACTTACCAGATCCACAAGGGTGCCCAGGAAGTTGCAGAGTATCACTGAAGCCCTTGAAGGTGCCTGATTCTTATGGATTAATCATTATTCTGAGCACAGACAAACAGACCACCTGGGTTTCGGTTTAATGTTGCCAAACCAATGTCAAATGCTGTGACCTAACAAATGTCATCTGATGTCATCAATAATGACACAGGTGACACCAAATTTTATCATCCTTGATTTGTTGCTGATTGAAACATCACCCTAGTTTTGATATGCTCAGAAATGTGAATTTCTGATGAATGATGCTAGCCTTTTTTTATGCTGGTAACTTTCTAAAGGGCCACAATAAATCTCAAAGTTCTTCAGACTCTCACTAATCTTGCTGTCTGGAACTTTGATCCTAATACCAACAGCTCCTTTCCTCCCCAATTTCTTGCCATTTTCCAACCCTGTTGTTTGTAGTTCCAAAGCCCTCCGTACTGGGATACTGTTTAAATAACTCGTCTTTTAATGTAGGTTTGAAATATCTGACTTTTCTGTTCTATTTTCTTATCCAAGTGTTTAGGAAAATATGTCCCTCTCTTCATTAATTAAATTAATCTTTAATTAAAAATAAGAAGACTGTCTTGTTTTCTTTTTCCCTATAAATCTTTTTTACTTTTAGATTATTCCCCTCTTCTTTGTTCTAACAATAGGCCAATATACAAAGCCGTAGGCTGAAAAATTAGAATTTTTTACCAGATAGCAGTCTCATCCTATTCTTTCTTATCCAAACTTTTCCTTTCTTATATAATAAGAAAGTAATTTTTGGATCCTATTTTTAATGAAAAAAGTAAAATTAAATTTAACTTCCATATTTAAAAAAAAATATTTTCTGATTGCACTCTGTATTTATTAGACTGTTGATATGCAGATAGTACAAATTCAGATCCTGCAGGAAATAAGAAACAATAGCTCCAAAAAGGAGAATAGTGGAAAATGTTAATAGATAAGTTTCCACAAAGCTTTTCTTTTTTAAGATGAAAATTTCACCTATATATGACTTGGACCAGGGGGAAATCTCAATATGTTTTGGTGGAAACCTTATCAATAAAAACTATGGATTTTTTTTAGTTCAAAATATCAGGAATATAAATTTTTCTCTTCCTAGAAATCTCCCTGATGTTATAAAAATGTCAGTGACAGCTTCATTTTTGACCTCTAAAATAGTAGGATATATCTTTAATACACACAGATTGAAGATATAAGCCAGACAGTAAACAAATAAATAAAAAAATATTACTGTGATTTTTGTGTTGAATCAGTGTTTGCATTTACACCTGTAGTCTCAATTATTTTTGGTGTATAGTCTAAATCATTCTATGTTTCAGGAAGAAAAATTATGTAGGCAGAATCTCTCTATATATATACTGGAAAAAACAAAACTAAAAAAGCCTCATTTGCCATAAAGTTCTCCAAAATAATCAACCTAACATTTATTAATAACTAATGCAAAACTCTGTTTGTCATAGGTTTTCAATGCATAATTAAGATGGATATATACACATCAAAGCTTATATTATGTATTCCAATCCTTATTTAAAATATTCTTTATTCAATTTTTTTACTATAGAGGTTCTTGTTGTATTGCATTTTTTCTCTCCCTTATGGATTTTTCATATATTTTAATTCCTGGAAAAAACACTGAAACATACCATTAAAGGGTCTATTTTTGACAAAACCCAGACTTTTGTGAAAGAGCTAGTTCAGCATAAGTTTTTTGTCTGAAATGTTTTCTATTGGGAAAAATCATATTTTGCCTTCCAATGATCTAAATATAGGAGTTTTCAAATGTTTTGCAAATGGACACTTATTATCAGACAAATAGTCCTTTGAATCACTTCACCTTTTGGTTTTGATGCCCCTGTCACCTGCTAACCCATCCAGGAGGGGCACTACATCCTTTTCCTTTTATTGCTGTGTAATAACCTGGTGTCAATAGCAGCAAGAGTTAACATGAAAAAGTACCATCAGGCAACAACAGACACATTGCTTTTATAAAGAAAAAGAAAAAGAAAAAAGAAAAAGCTGATATTTGCTCCTATGTTTTACTTTACACTTAGATGGGTCTGTAAGTCTCCTGGAAAAAAGGATTGGGCATTTTACTGTATTCTGTCTGTACACCCAATAATTTCACTGAGAAACACTAATGAGGCTGGGAATCTCTAACCAGTAGGTTGTCACTATCTGTAAACTAAATAATCATTTCTAAATAAACTAGGGATTAATACAAAATCAGCTAAGGTCACCAGGTGCCTTTCAATATACTTTGGATCAGACACAGAAAATTCAGAAATTCATGGTCCATTTTGAAATTAAGAGGCTCATTAGAAAAAGAATCCCCTGGCAGTCACATTGCTATTTTATTGAGCAGAACAGTGTTAAAAATGACCTTCCAGTGTTTTTCAAACGTTTAGAGCATTCAACAACTTGAGGTAATCTTAGAATTAGGTATTTCTCTTCTGTTGTTGCTCATTTGGTTTTTAGCCTTTTAAGGTGCCTTAAGTTTAAAGATACTACACCTCTGCATTTCTGGCTTTCTAGAGTATAAGTGGATTATTTAAAAAGGCATAAGGCCTAAAAGGGAGTTTCTTCAACCTAAGTGCCACCACCTTTGCCAGTACAAACTCTTAGGGGAAAATAGAATCATGTTGAAAACTGTAGTTCAAAAAATCATTTAGTATCCAGTTGCCACTGGACCATGGCTAACTGGGCCATGGCTATTAATTGTTCCCTTTATGGGTTGTTTTTCACTTCAGGTCTTATTCCAAAATTTCTCCCCAAATCCAAAAACCTAAAAATCTTGTGATAAAGCTCTTGCTAATTTACATAGCAGAAGGTTGCTATAGCAACCTGGCAGAACATTTCCAGCAGCAACATACTACAGGCAATCTTTATCATTATGTGAGAAATATGTTTTAAAGGTGTGTGGTAGTCTGTATAACTCTGTTTTTTCCTCAAGACATTTGTTTGATCATACAGTGAAAGCAAAGTATTTCAACTTTGATATCATGGTCCTAAGCTATTGAGCACTGTTGCCATAAACACATATTATGAGTTCATTGCATATCAAAGCATCTAGAACTGGAGAACTGCAGAGTTCAAGGCTGCAAGATGTGTTGCTGTGTTGGACGTACCCAGCTGAGGCTTTTGAACATTGTCAAAAGAGTTTTCAAGCACAGTGTGACACATGGATCCAATGAGAATTCTGCTCTTCTTCCTGCACACAAGCAATGCTGTGTGGGACCTCATGGCCAGCTGCCTCACTGCATTGGACTTCTCATATTAGGAAACACAGGACTTGCACAGAACAAAGGGTTTGATAAAAATGTGGCCAAAATTCAAAATTCAGGTATTATGATGGCATCAACCAGCAGATCTGCCATCCAACTGTGATTAAAAATGGATCTCTAATGGATGCATTGAGAAATCTACAGTGCTGTGTTTTGGATTTAGTATGAGAATAATGTTGATAGCACACTTACAATTTGGTTATTGCTGAACAATTTTTACTCTGAATAAAGGACTTTTCAGTTTCCTATGTTCTAACAGTGAGGAGGCAAAGCAAATGTGGGAGGGAGCACAAAACAGCTGACCTGAACTGGCCAAAGGAATATTCTATACCACAGAATATCATGCCCAATATATAAACTGGGGGAGGTACTTGGAGGGGGGTCAATGCAGTTTGGGAACAAATTTGGCATTGCTCAGCAGGTATTATGGTATAATTTATCACCTGTTTTTCTTGGGTTTTAACACACTCTCTATTTAAAAAAATATTATTATTATTGTTATTATTATTATTTTAATAATATTATATTTTACTTCATTTCAGTTATTAAACTGGTCTTGTTTCAACCCACAAGTTTTATATTTTTTTCGTGATTCTTCTCAGAATCAGGCCCAATGCCTGATTAGCCTCCTATTTGATGCTTCTCTCTCATCTCTATTAATAAAGAGACTTCAGGGTATGCCACTTTTTTCATTATCAGAATTTACAGCCAGGCAATAACCATTCTGTCTAGCAGGCAGCAGACTTCTTGGGAGTGCAAAGGTTCATATTCAAACACTGACTTGCAGACAGATGTACACCCAATTATCTGATGCCTCTTCACATTCACAGTTTAAGCTAATTCTTTTGCCTTTGTCAGCTGGGTAAACCCTAAGTACGATATTAAATTTTCAGCAGCCAAAGCAGTTAAAAATTCTGCTGATTTCCTTTCTTCTGACAAAGAGGTATGGCTTTGTGAGTGACGTATATTTCAAGATGCATCTAAAGCATGAAGAGAGTTTTTACACCAAGCAGCTCACCTGTATAAACGAGCTCTCATCAGAGCCCTGCAATCACACCATCAGATAGATTTAGAGTCTGCATTACCCTTTCTCCTCAGAAGCTATTTATTCCTTCCTGAGTTGAAAGGCTGTCAGACCTCACTGATGTTTAGACCAAGAGGTTTTTTTTCCTAACTTAAGTGGTTAGGGAACAATTATTTTGTTTAAAAGGTAGAGTCTGCTTTGCCATGTGTCTTGGATCATTGTGCAATGCATCTTTTGGTGGACCTTATATTTCTAATTGAATGTCGAAAGCACACCTGAAAAAAATCATTTGAATATGCTAACTCTATGAAGCTCATTATTGGCTCATGACTGAGAGGGACTCATGAAGGTGGAAATGAGTTTGGGATGACTATCTCTAACCCTTCCTTCCTGAGTTTATGGTAAAATTAGAGAAGCCATGAAATAGGAAAATAATCTAATCCTAAAAATAGAAAATTATTATCAATCAGACTGAAAATCCAAATTAAATTCAGTTTAAGATATGTGAGTCTAAACTAAGACAACGTAAAAAGCTACATAGGATGGAGAGCTTCATCAGATTTTTGGGCACTACATTAAAGTTAGCACCAGCGGGGCAGTATTCCCAAAGGCAATAACCTGCCAACAAGTCTGCTTTTGTCTTCCTGCCCTGTGTGTTGTCACACAGATGCTGTGTCTCACCACACAGGTAACACAATGCAGCTGTGACTGGAGCTAGTCAGACTATCCCAGATTTCTAGACCAAATTCCTGTTTTCAAGGAGATTTGCTGTTGTAAACCATCAGCTTTTCAAATTGAATTTTCTAGGTTTGAATGTTCCTCAGAAGTGATATATGACTTGGATTGGCATGGGGCAGAGAGGAGATTGCTGAGGTACAACAGTGAAGGCACTGCTGGCTTGGTGCATGAAGTACTTGTGTAACTTCTTTCTGGGCGCATCTTCTGAAACCATCCCATTTTAATTTGAAGATATCAGATCAAAAATACCTCTTTTGTGTCAGACAGTGTTGGGCAAACTCACTTTAAAAGATATGGGCCTAGATTTATCAGACTCATTTTAGAAAATTGGTGTGCCAAAACTGGGAGCTCATTAATTAACAGAAAGACAGAGAGCCTCAGTGGGTAACTCAACTTCTTGAATATCTGCATCACTCTCTGGAGATACACAACTCCTGACTTTGCCTATATAAAGACTTAGAGATAAACTTGACATTTTGGCAATGCAGTCAAAAGGCTTCAAGTTACAATGGATTAATCTGGGCTTCAAATAAATCCCTTTGTCAGAATAGCATCCTAAAAAGTCCATATTCTGATGGTTTTAAATTTAGATGGATTTGATTACTCCAGGATGAAATTGCTAACTTTGTAGATATTCCTTGCTTCCAAGAATGGAAATCCGTATTTTAAAACCCTTTTGTTTGAAGGACACCAGCTTACTAAGTGATCACTTCCTTGTACTTTCCAGAGAATAGCCTTTGTTTGGGTTATGTGGCTGCAATCTTTCAATGTAAATTGCAGTTTTTTCTTTCTACTGTATTTAAACTGATTCTTGACTTCAACAGAAGCATATTGAAAATTATTGCACAAGGAAAAACTTAATTAAAAACTGAAGTTTGGGGCTATATAATTCAAGTAAAGGTTATAGTTAATTTAACAGCTGTAAATTCCTAGGGGTTGTTATTTACATAAAGCACATACAACTTTATTGCACCCATAGGGTGGCATTTAATTAACTAATTTGACATTTCCATAGCACATGTTCTGATACTGTCTGACAGGTAGATGCTTCATATTTCATCTAAAAGCAGACAAAAGGTTTGTGGTTATCCAAATGGAGCCACTCCAAAATTTACAAAAAAGATCCTCTGTGTTCGGATGTGAAGAGAGAGGATAAGTGGGTGTTGAATTAATCCATATTGAAGTCAGAAACAGCAATGTTTGCAGTATCTGAACACTTGATGACCTCCATAAAAATTTCTCCTTGTATGTCAGTGCTTTTTATGCCCCTCCCATGATGTCTCCAGATGCAAGTGATTTCTGCTGCTGAAGGAAAATGTCTCACAGAAAAGCCTGTAAATTAAAAAAATATTATAATTTTCAGATTTTTATGGCCCTTTTCAGGATATAACAAATATAAACATTAATAAACAAGAAGCTAGCATGTTCTATAGAAGCCAGAAGAATTGTAACTACAGAGATCTGCACTGTGCAATGCAGTTTTCAAAATGCAGGTGAAAGGAGGAATGGAGCATCAAGATCTGTAGATGCCCTTGGGGGAAAGAGAATGGCAAAAGCCATGGAAATTGGTATATATTTTACTTCTATCTTATCATCATTAAGATCATCACCATCATAATCATCAAAGAACAAAAGCAAAAAAGGAAGGAAAGAAAAATGAAAGGGAGATGAGGTAGGAGAGGAAAGGGGATCCCCAGTGCTGGGTCCAGCATTGATCCAGCTGAGAGGGTGTCCAGGGTCCTGGGGCCACCACACAGGCTTGGTGGGGGTATCTTTTTATAGGTAAGTTTTCCACGCTGGGATTAGGCTTATTGCTCTTCATTTAAATGAGTTATCATGTGCAGTCCATTCTTCTTGACCTTTCTGGAAATGGGATGAAGGGTTTTGAGGATCCTATCATGGTCTTGTTCTGCTTCTGTTGGTCTTGCCTGCTCCTTGACCCCACTTCTGTGCTTGTGCTGCATACCGTGCTGTCCTCATGGACCTGAACAGGTAAATTGGCACCAGAAAGGTGCTGCCAAACTTTCATATGCTCCCCTCTCCCCGCTTCCAGGCAAATGTTGTTCTGACTTGCCTGCTTGAATGGTCATTGGTGTTTGAGGCAAAGCAATGCATTAACTCCTTGCTGCTCAGGCTTCTATAAGGCCAAAAACCTACCCAGTCTACCCCTTTCATAGTTTTAATGCTGAACAATAAGTGGCTGTGAAGATCACTGAGAAAAATGTATGAGAAAAAAGTTCCTTTCTAATTAACTCATAGGGTTATTTTTGTGCATAAAACTTGGAGGAGAAAGACTTATTACCATTCCTCATTACAAAAAATATGTATAAATTTCTTTCAATGTAAACTGAACTTTCACTGTCAGCACAAAATTTTTATTTATTCGCCTGAAGCCACGTTTTTTAATCATTGTTATATACATTTTTTAATAAGAGACTGCATAAAGTATTAACAGTGTAAATTCTTTCCATCTAAGCAATTTGGGTTTATTTATTTTACTGCTAATTTTCAATTGTGTTATATTAAATCTGTGACACTAAGGCTGACACATAAAATTATCGATGAATATTCAACTGTGATGTTCTCTCTGTACATATTTTTCAGACAACTTGCTTTTTTTTTAAAACTGATTTTCTTGTGTTAAATTTATATGAGTAGGAACCCAACAATTTATTCTAATAAAGCTGCAAGTAAATATTCTTTAAATTGTGGCTAATGTTCAGAAATTGGGACTTGTGCTGGGGAGAGAGATATTTGACCCTACCTGCAAAAAATATTATAATTATTCCTTCTCACATGGAAATTAAACAGAGTATTTAATTTTAATTTTTAATCAGGTTTGGACTTTGTTTGTTTGTTTGTTTGTTTGTTTTTGTTGTTGCTGCTGCCATGAGAGCAATGAGTAAGAACACAACTTCTAGAACAGTCAGTGGCAACACATTTGCTTCCCTTCTTCATACCCAGGCAGCGGTGTGTCCACCTCTGACTTGAATTTCCAAATGACTGTTAGATGCTATCATCTTTGAAATGGATGTCTCCTTAACTTAGTGCATTCCCATGTAAAGGAATCTAATGCTGTCAAAGGTTCCCTAAGATCACTTGTGTGGCCTAAAAGTGTAGAAGAAGGATTATTATCTGCAGGTGTTTTGCTTGCCTGATGCAAGTACTGGAGAGTTTAGGGCATCTCAGCAGAGTGCTGACATTCTGGCAAGCTAATCACATGTACTCTGCCTCGTCTGATTTTTCAAGTGGTAATATTGCTATTATGAGTTGATTGTTGTGCTGTAAAACAGACAGAGTGATTAGCTTTCTAAGACTGAAAAGAAGTAAAAAAAAAAAAAATCTCCAAAATTGTATTTTTGCTTGAGGCTGTTTATTTTTACTATGTTTATCTTTAAGCTGAGGACTTTTGATCCTATGAAAATTTGAAAAACAGAATTTTATAGGAAAAACCCCAACAATTAAAGCAAAATAAAAAGAGCATTATGAACGTAAACAATAAGCTCAGATTCAGAAGTAAATGCATTCCCTAAACACAATGTATCTTAGGAATTCAGATTGCCATATAAACAATAGATTAATCCCCCTTTTGAATATAACTGTTTCAGTTAGACATAATACTGAATGATGAAGCTGACCACTTTAATATACTTCATAAATTTTTTAGCCTCTGCAGGTATTGGAAGAAGAACAGGCACATTATTATACAGAAACAGAGGTTATATAATGACATCTCAATGCATATGTTTTTATAAAGTAAAATACAAAGAAAAGTTAGGAAAATAGAGCAGTAAAAACCCACAAATTTTTCTTGTTCCCCAGGGGAAGATATATTTCAAATTCACTGTACAGCTCTGCAATGCAGTGGAGCAAGCTGCTATCAGCATAGGTACTGTGTGGATGACTGGGTGTCAGAATGGAGCTTCAGACAGAATTTATTAGAGAAGCCTTCCCATTGAGGCATGAGGTGCAGAATTGACCCTCTTACTTTCTAAATTCCTTCTCAGAGAGGAGTTTGGACGTGGTTGGATCCAATCGTAGCCCTAGGCTGTCAATGGTTTTTGTGTAAAAGATTATAAAGGTGTGAATGAATCTTTATACAAGTTTGTCCTGCATGATTAAGGATGACAAACAAAATAAATGTCTATAAAAAGAAATTATTTATTATGACAGTGATTGCACTAAAATATCTTAATCTGAATTGTTTACTACACAGTATAGGTAGCTGTAACTCCTAATATAGTATAGTGCACTATATTTGAAGCAATATCGAAGCAATTATTAAATTATTAAAGCTAGCAAAACCAATTAATAAGTAGAGATTGATCTTACTCAGCAGCTACCTTGGGCAAATCTCCTTTGCTCTGCCTTGAGGAGTAACCTTGAAGGATGTCTGCACTCAAGGGAGGAGTGTCCACAAATTCTCCATGAAAGGATATGTTGGAAGACCTTGCTGTTAAAAAGTGGGACTGGGCTTTCATAATATAAAGTGATAGACTGTCAGTCATATGTCTCCATCTGTGTCAGCTCAGCATCTTTAGATAAGTTAGTAGTGGTATAATATAACTTGTTGCTTCCTTTATCAGGTGCCTTATCAGGTCTGCTATATCTTTACCTCAATACAAAGGTGTTTCCAGACTGATGAGTCAGGCTGGTTTCAGCATTCTTCAACACCAAAACCAGCATGATACCCCCTTCTCTATTCACCACTGATAGTTTTGCAGAGTATTGTTTGAGCTGTTTTACCCCCACTTCAGGGACAGCATCCTGCTACACTGGAAGCTATAACTTTTCTCATGGGCCTGAGGATTTGGAAAATCCTCCTAGCCTTCTGCTTCTAAAATATGTATAGTATTGGATCCTCTGGCCTGCTTAAACTCCTGTCTGATTCCCCCCTTCTCCTCTCTTTCTTCCTATTTTTTTTCTTTTTTTTTCTTCTGCCTTATCCCTTCAACTGCACAGCCAGTTACTCTGGGGCAAGACTTCATCATCTGTGGCACTGCTCTGCTTGACTTTTTGTTGGGGGAATGAATCACTGTGTTCTCAAGCAGCACTCTGAAGTTACAGGATTTGTCTCATTCTGAGCCTGTGTGAAGCAAAATGCATAGGTACAATGCTCACTTGAGCATTTTAAAATTAATGTTTCATCACTATCACTTAGATATCTGGCTTTTATTCAAATGCAAGATTAGTAGTTTACAAGTGATTGCACTGATATGAAAAGGTGAAGATGGAAAGAGGAAGAAGCAAAATTAATCTAAAATCCATGCTCACTTATTAACATAAGACTATAATCCAGTAAAATATTGGATTTTCAATGTCACCTAATATGAACAGATACAGTGTCTAATACTAATGCTTTAAAGAAATATGCTTTACCATAATCCCTGCTTTTTTTGGTATACTTAGATCCACTTTTATGGCTTGGAAATTCAGACAAAACCCAAGATTTTAGGCTCATGTAGGTTGTCCTTTTCCAGGTCTCTCTTTTAACAACCTAAGGTTACAGAGATAACTCATATTTCCATGCCTCAGTTAAAACTATTTAAAGAATATTTTGAGATAGACCATATATTTTGCAGAATATTTGCAAATCTAGAAAATATGATACCTAAGATAATGTTTCATACAGATATATAGTGACCCTTTCCACCTTATAACCTATTTATGTCTTTCTGAAAATTGTGTACACTTTCCACCTATTTTGCCAGGTATACAACCACACTCAGATTTCATGCTATTCCTTTCTATCTGATTTAGGATAAAATGCATAGTTCACCCATCTCTATCCAAAATGGTAACATTTTCTATTCTGTTAATGTGCAACTGGAGCAGCAAAACATGAAGCTTCAGGCTTCATAGGGAGTGACACACACTAGAAGGTAAATACCATAGAGGTTCTTTGCTCAGCTACTGGTTGTAGCAGTTTAAGTCTATCCCATAAAGGCTTTAAATGATGTTTGCAGTCAAAAAGCATTAGTAAGATTTTCAGTCATGTTAATACTTGGTTGATCCTTCTTTGAATAAGTGTAACTGTGGAATATTCCTTCCTTTAATGTTGAAATGGATAACAGCTGTATGAGCTTGCATAGCTCAGTGGACCCCAAACCTGAAAATAAAAACTCAAGGAGAGAAGTTTATTTCCATGTGTAGGGGGTGAACTTTTGTTGCCAGTGGCAGATATCCTGCTCTCTCCTGTGTAAGACTGTAGCACCTTGCCTATGGGCAAGGAAAATGCACAATTCTCTGTACTGAACAGGATCTGAAGCACGAACATCATCAGGGAATTTTGGATTGGTAGGCTAACAGGTAATCTAACAGGTCTATTGCTTAGAAGGTGAGGCTGATGAAACTTGGCTTCCCAAATTTTGATGCCCCCTTTCAGGGAAAGTGCTCCCAGCCACAGCCAGTTGTCTTTCATGGGTGCTTAAATGTGAATAAGATGGGGGTTAAGCAGAAGAAGAAAAAAGTATGCATTCATACTCCAGCAAATGATGATTTCTTGTAGTTAGTTTAGTGGAGGAAAGTATAAACCAGTTTTGTTCTTGTCTTTAAAGTTGAAGGTTTTAGAGGGGTTTTTTTCCTTCTGCCTAAGATGTCTTCCCCTTGTGCCTTTCCTGACAGAGATTCAGAGACACACAGAACAAAAGTGAACTGGAGGATGGCTGGTATAACAAAATGGTCCTCTGGGAATAAGGCACTGGGGTGCCAGAGGTTAACTTTGTGACATGTTTGAAGAACAGCACATGTGAGAGGATAAATGGCAATAGGAAAACTATGCAATTGGGTGTAGAAGTACAGAAAATAAAAAGGTTAATGTGTCTGTCTCAATTACTGATAGCCACATAGATGTGGAGCTAACCAAGGATTGTTGGTAATAAAATGTTGTGAAAAAGAACAGGATGTAACTGGAGAAAGAAACCATGCAGAGATAGGACATCACTTTTCTGGGACAAACATCCTTGCTCTGGCTTCTAGAGATAAGTACAAACAAGTATACTGCAATGGCAGGACTGAGGTCAAGAATCAGGCATGGACTGTTGATCAAAGACTGACCCAGTAACGGGGATCAAGACCACCAAACACTCCAAAAGTCCCCCAACCCTTTTCCAGAGACATTTAGAATGAGCTGCACATGTGATTTGTATAGAAACTTATCTCTAGGACAGGAAAAACTTATTTATAAAAAGGCCTGGGCATTGGCCTCAGGACTATGGGTACACAGGTTTAATTTTCTGAAGAGGAAAATTAATTTAGGAATAATTATTTTTCTATTATGAATATATTTATCTATTCCCCTTTTGATAACTTTAAAATTTAAGCAACCACTATACTGGGATTATGGGCAGACATAGGAAGTTGTTATACTGTGACCCATTAAACAAAAGATATACTTTGCCTTCAGCTCTCATGTGGGATGTCAGTCTTGACCATGAGGCTATGGCAGGGCATCACACTGGGATACTGCTGGAGCTGCTAACTGCTTTTCCTCTGTGGTTTATTACCCTCAAGTGAGGAGAAATTACAGAACACATTACTGCCCAGTTCATACTCCCCTAAAAGTTGTTTCACATTTCGTTTCTCATTTGCCACCTCCATGAAGTTTGCAACCAGCAACAAAGAATTGAACCCAACGTGCTGAAGCTAATGGAGATGAAATTTCAAGTATCATTATTAATAAAATATTTTGAAAGAATTGTTATTAATACTACACATTTCATAATTTCTTTGATTAGAGGAAAATGAGAAAGTGGTTACAAAGTACTAAGGGAGTATACATGATGAGCATGGGTAACTCCTGCTGTAGGAGAAAGAGTATACCCCTGCTGCTGCAGCTGGTGTGAGAAGGAAAAAATTACTGTTCTCAACCTCTATAGTCTCACACACTTACTTCATTGCTAAAATTGTGAAAATCAGAATTCCATGCTCTGATATAAGCTACAGGCACTTTAAGTTCATTGCAAAACAAGGCTTTATTTCATGTTTGCTGCTTGTGCCAGGCTCAGAATACATTTTTGATCACTTGGCTTCTTCAGTTGATATTGCTGTGGGCTGTGAGCAAAGATGAACAGTCAATATTCACTTTAATAAGTGAATTTCCTAGGAGCAAGAAAATCATATTATAACCTCACCTGTACTAATGTCTGCTCTCAAAGCCCTTTTGGCAACAGTTATGTATCCATAAATTCCTTGACCTTTCAGTGCTGCACAAATATATGGATCACCTCTAAGTACACTCAAATGTTGTGCTGAGATTTAACTAGCCCAAAATTTATGTTTGACATCTAGTGGCTTGGATCTGTTGTAAAAAACATAAGAAGAATAATCCTCATCTATGAGATGTACACACTGCAGTGCAAATCATGGGCCACTGGATATTTTCAGCTGACATGAGCACTGTTGTTTTTGATGCCATCGCAGTGAGAGTGTGAGCTGAGGACCTATGAATTTTATATATAGGTACACTTATCAAATTACACAGAACTGTCCTCTATGCAGTGTAACTGTAATGCATATGTTGCATTCTGAATAACCTCTGTGGTATTATCCAGGGTTTTTTCTGGACACTGCGCTATGAGAAAAGAAAAAAGAAAAAAGAAGAAAGAAAGAAAAAAGAAAAGTAAAAAAATCCATGTCAACAGCAATGTTTTAAATTCTTGGAGTAAAATTGAGATAGCAATGAAAGCTATTATTATACTCAGTATTAAATAGAAAAAAAAAAAAGATCAGTTCCCCTCCTGTTTTATTCTGTTTAATAGAGCATAATATTCTAGCTTATAAACCTAGAAGATTTTATGTGTTTCCGCTATGATATTGAGTAATCAGCAGTCATAAACATAGAATATGACACAATAAGACATTTTTTCTAAGATTACTTGCTACTGAAGTATATTGTAATGAAAAATTTAGTGTAGTATATTAAAACAGATATGCCTTATGCTTATTTTAGTAGACAAAGTATATATACTATTGGACATATAGACTAAGTTCTTATTGTGTAATCACTTTCAGCTAGTTTTTAACCTTATGGTTCTAAGTCACACTTTGTTATACTGCTTGTGCTTCTGGAAAGCTCTGCTTGCGTATCTCTTAAAGCAATTTTATTTATCAGCTCAATACAGATTTTACAGAAATGAGGCCAAGAGATTTCTGAGTCTGTGTAAATGGACATGAATTGAAATCTGTGACAAGTCTGGTGATATTTAGAATGTATTCTTCACAAAAAAAAAATAGTTTTTCAGCAATTATTCTAAATCTAATTAGTGCAATGTCAGCAGGGCAGATGAGAGTGTTATGCCATGTTTGGCCTATCCATATCTCATTAACTTTTAAGAATATTTGACAATATTTTTTCAATATCCAGGAAATCAAATAAATGTTCAAGTATATATTAATGAGAATGAAACACTCCTCTCCCTCAACTCCTTTACCTTGTGAGAATTTAAATTGCTCAAAAATCTCACATTGAGAGGTAGTATGCATCCAAACATGACAAAGGCAAACAAGGATGGAATATATGCTGGTGTTTCATATAAACAGAAGATCTTCAAGCATAGGAAACTAGTACTTATTTTTGGCTCTAAAAAAGTAGAATTTGCACATATTCCAGGGTTTCAACCTAACTTTTGACACATCAGTTCAGGAGGCTAAATCAAGAGTCTAACTGAAGCAGGACTATCTGCAGACAGTGTCAAATTGGAGAGTTAGAGAGTTTGCAGCATCACATCAGACCCAAATTGTCCTTGGCATTTCCCCTTTCTCCCTACTTTAGCAATGTGCAGCAAATAGTCTGAACCCAGACCTCAGCATCCGTACTCTGCCTCAAAAGAGGCTGCTACAATTTTCACTCATTTTGACAGGAGTTTAAGGGGCTCATTTACTTTATACAATTTATTCCAAATAGTGCCAAGCTAGTCAATACATGAGTGAAACAGCATCAGAAAAATAAAGCAAGCTCAGTCTCCCAATTAAAAAGAAAAACTATTCTTTCTGTTGAATCACTGTGCTGACAGCTGACAAGTTATACAACCCTACATTTGTGCCTGATTCCATTAAAAAAAAAAACAAATCCAAACCAAAATCCAAACTCCAAATACATTACTTGATGTTTACTTAAACTGTAAGAAAAAAAATTCTGCAGTAACTGCACAGTTTGTAGTCTTTCTTTGCACTGTGGTAAAAGATTTGATTTTCAGCAAATTCTGATTATTCACCTCAAGGTAAAGGTTTTTCTGAGCCACCTGCTGTAAATGGCCCTATATATATATATTTGCTTAAATAAAACTTTTTCTGCTCTCCTATTTACTCCTTTTCTAATTTTATGTCATTTTTTTTGTTTAGAATTTCTGTTTCCTTTTTAAAGCTATCCATTTCAGACAGCTCTTCTCTTTGCTTGGTTCTTCTGTTCCTGCTCTCAGGCTGACTATGGGAAACAAGCAGATCTTTGTGACTCTAGTCTCCAATCACTCTCAGTCCTCAGGCCAAAAACTTGTAGATCCGTTAATATCTTTTGCTCCTGCAATCACAGCATGTTTGTCCTTAGCTCTGATGCACTACATACTTGGGGCTATCTTGGCTCACTGAGAAAGAAATCCACTTGATATCTTCTGACAAATGGGCAGATTTCAGAGGCTATATCAATTCAGATATGGAATTATATTTTTGTTGGTTTAATTTGCAGGGTCTGCAACAAGACTCGGATTTCTAGATTTTCTTGGGAATCTAATTTAGGCAATAATCACCTCAATTTTTACTTGAGGAAAAGTAATTGGAGTATTATATTGTGCCTTGTTCCTGGATTATGGTGAGTGAAATAAACAAATTATATATCACACAGCATAATTACAAGACACATTTTTATATTACTTCCCATCCCTTCCCAAACTGCTACTGAGTTTACAGTTTTACAGATACTTGAAACTAAATCGCTTGAGAACAGACTTTTTAAGGTCACTCGCTATTGAAATTTTCTCCCTAGTCAAGTCTAAGCCAGGTAATGATTTTTTTTTCTCCACATCATTTCTATTGTTCTTTGCATTCCAAAGCTTACACCAGGCCTATTGCCACAGTCATCATCTCTGTTACATCCTTTTATTCCTTCAGTCTTTCTTCATCTTTCGTGAAGTTCATGGAGTCACAGAATGGGTAAGGTTGGAGGGGTCCACAGTAGATCATCCTGTTCAACCTCCCTGGACAAACAGGCTCAGGCTCATCCCAGAGCACATTGCCCAGGATTGTGTCCAGACAATCTTGACTATCTCCAGAGAGGGAGACTTCACACTCTCTCTGGGCAATCTGTTCCAGTGCATGGTCACCGCACAGTAAAGAAGTTCTTCCTCATGTTCAGGTGGAACTTCCTGTGCATCAGTTCCTGCCTATTGCCTCCTCTCCTATTGCTTGGCACCATCAAGAAGAGCCTGGATCCATCCTTTGACAGCCTGCCTTCAGATACTGATAGTGATGTGGTCCCCTCTCAGTCACCTCTTCTCAGGGCTGAACAGGCCCAGCTCCCTCAGGCTGTCCTTGTAAGAGAGGTGCTCCAGTCCCTTGATAATCTTTGTTTCCTCCACTGGACCTGCACTAGGAGCTCCATGTACCTCTTATACTGAGAAGTCCAGAACTGGACACAGCACTCCAGATCCCTATCCCTGCTCAATTGTATTTGCTGAGCAAGCAGCTCTCTTGGCACCCAAATTCACACTTTTTCTTTAATTATTTCTGCCTATATTTACCTTTAAATCTTTTTCTCTTTAATTTACCTAATGATTAGGAAAAAGGCCAAGAGCTTGTATTTTATTACTGCTCATATTTTTCAGATCCAGGACTCCAGAATAAATGCATTTTATCCCAGCCTCTGGGACCCTACCACAAGCCTGAGGAGTGGGAAGGGTTCTAGATCTGTGGACTGCTTTGCAAGAGGGATAGAATCTCTTTCTTCATCCAGTAAGTGTTGTGAAAGCTCTTTAAAGAACTCAAGCACTTATTTTATTAAAGTAATTATTTCTAAAACAATGCTTACATTTTGGGCTGTATTTTTTCACAATTAAATTAAAAATTTATTTTGCTTGATGTTTTATTGCAATATCAGTAGCAAAAGAGAGTGCATTTACTGCTGCTGTCCACTCTGAAAGCAAAATTTAATTTTGAAATATGCTGGCTGTAGCAAGTGCAGACACTAAAGTCAAACTGGACTATTTGTATTCACTTGACTGATTTCACTGAAGCTACAGTAATTTAGATAGGGATGATCTATACTGATTTACTTATGTGACTTAAGTATCCAATCTAATATGTGGCCTAAGTTAATTTAGATGGATCCTTTTAGATCTCTTTATCTGTATGTTTTGAATTAAATCACATTGCTTGCAAATCTTATAAAAAGATTGAGCCTGTCTGTCTTCTGTAAAATTAAGACTTTTGGTTGAAGTAATATATGAGTTGTTGCAGTTTCCATCAAACCTGGTTTATCTTTTTCTAGAACTGACAAATGGATAACCAGAACCAAAAATGAACAAAAGCAGACAAAAAGAGAAAAGTAAATCTGCATAACTCTTAAGAAACAAATTTATCTTTATTAGATTTTTTTTTTTGCCTAAAGAATAAAATGATATTTTTATTTGTTTGTTTCTGACTCAGAAAATAGGGTTTATTTCTGAAAAAAATAACTTACTGTACACCATGTGTTGTCCACTTGTTTCTGCATGTTAGGTAGAGGGCTTTCACAGACCTTGAAATCTACTTTTGACTTCAAGAAGGTAGAACACACTTGCAGTGGTATCACTGTCTGAAAAGAAATTCCTCAGTATTCTTCTTCCTTCAGGATGCACAGACATCTCTACTTTTTCTTAAGACATTTTTGAGATATCTATAATTGATCTAACTTTTAGAAGGAATAACATAATAAACAATACCAGCACCTTGGAATTTTTACCTGGAGCTTTGATTAAGACTGGGTGCAATGAGTTAATGAAAAGCAGCACTTCCAAACCTTCTTAATGTAACCTATGATATTGATGACTACATGAATTGTTTTTCCAAGAAAAGACTACTCTAACAAGGAAGAATCATGGAATTATAGGATATTTTAAGTTGGAAAAGGCACCTAAGATTGAGTCCAACCATTAACCCATCAGCACCAGGTTCACCCTTATACCATGTTTCTAAGTTACCTATACAAGTTTTTAATTACCTCTAGGGATAGTGACTCAACCGCACTCCCGGACAGCATGTTCCAATTCTTTACTACCCTTTCCATGGAGAAAGGTTCCTAAAATCCAGTGTAAACCTCCTCTTGACTTGAGGCCATTTTCTTTTGTCGTTTTGCTTTATACTTTGGAGAAGAGAGTGACCCTCAGCTGGCTGCACCCTCCTTTCAGGAGCTGTTGAGAGTGACAAGGTCCCCCCTGAGCCTCCTTTTCTCCAGGCTGAACAACCCCAGCTCCCTCAGCTGCTCCAGACCCTTCACCAGCTCCTTTGCTCTTCTCTGGACTCATTCCTCAATGTCTTTATCATGGTGAGGGGCCCAGGACTGGACACAGCACCAAGGTGTGGCCTCACCAGTGCCCAGTACAGGGGGACAATCCCTGCCCTGGTCCTGCTGGCCACACTATTGCTGATGCAGGGCAGGTGCCATTGGTCTGCCTGGCCACCTGGACACATGCTGGCTCATGTTCAACTGCTGTCACCAGCACACACAGATCAAGTTTTCAGGGTCTGACTGGGTGTTAGTAAACTTCAGAACTCTGCAATTACCTAAAGTGTAATGTTATACTAGTGTTATACTCTTGACAAATATACTTAAACTGAATTATGAAATGCTGCTTTTTTTGGACCCTGTGGTTATTTTGGAATAAAAGATGTCCCAGTCACAGACATTCAATACCCATTGTCATAAATGTACTAGAAAAAATGCTCTTCAGTCCCAGGTCCAGCAATGTTAATAATGCACTAAAACTATTTCTAAAAAACCCCAGAATTTTTAATTTTTTTTTTTTTCCGGATGGTCATCGGACTAAACTGAAAAATAATGAGATCTTGTTATCTGATTATCTGAATAGATAAAGTTGAAGTTAAGGTCACATTACCCTATTGTGCAGCTAAAACTCAAACAGGTCATTTTAGAGTAACAATCCATTACTCAAATATGAATAAAAGACACTAGGGTTTGAGTTTTATTTATTTGTTCATTTTTAAAAATGGTTTAGAATTCTAATTTATGACTGGTTAATATAGATCTTTTAGTTTAGGAAGAAAAATAAAAGAGCAATTTTAGGGACATTTCTTTATGTGCTGAGAAGTTGTGTTTTAATTCAATTTCACCTTTTATGTTCCTCAAGTAGGATGGGACCACTCGGAAAATGAACATGGCTCTGCAGTTTCTGAATGATAATTTCAAAAACTAAAATTAATACATTTATAGTTCAAAGATGAAAAAATAATGTACAAAGAACAGAGAACTATTTCATTTTAATAACTTAACAGCAACAGTAAGACTACTCATGGCAATAATAATATGCAATTCAATAACTTTAATAAATGTTCTTCATTCGAAGACTGTGAATGAGAGATGGTCAATTTGTCCAAGAGATAGAACATATGTTATTGAATATTGTGGAAATTAAGAGTATTTCAGAGAGTAGAACTGGTGGTGGTTTTCATACTGCAGTGTTACAATCCTGTGAACTACCTTCTAGAGACAAATAATAATAATCTTCCAGTAGTTAATTCATCAAAATTAAAGCAAAAAAGAAAAATTGCATTTTCACTTTATTTTTTCATGACATATAAGTCACCTTCACAAAGTTTGCCTCCAGTTTTCAGTTTTCAATGTTCAAATTTTGTGCAGTTGAAATTGTACAAATCTGCATAAGGACTTTGGAAATATTCTGGGCCAGTGATGGGATTCTTTTAGCCCAATATTCTGTCTCTGATGGGGGCAGAAAAATAATGCTGTTTGGGTAGCACTCAGAAGCTTGCCTGCTTCCTATGGCCTTACTCCTCCTGCTGCTGCCCCTGCAACCAGAGGGGAGATAACTGTGCTGCTCGTGGGTACAGCCCTCATCCAGACCTTCCATCCTGTGTTTAGGGAGAGTCCAAATGTTCACCTTAGCTTTTTGAAGTGGCTGCTGCTGTCTGTGACTCCTGGCAGCAGGTTATGGAGGTTATCTATTAACAGGTCAAGGAAGTGCCATTTGATCTGTCTTAAAATTGCTTCATTGTCATTTTCTCAAGTGACCCCAGTTCCCATACTGTGACATTTAATAAATAACAGTAGTGTCTATTTCAGCTTTTTAAAATAAAGTCTTAACCATGTGTCCCCACAGCTGTGTCCTTTTTAAACTGAATCACTCCACTCCTGTCTGGTTCTCTCCTTGCTCCTTTTGGTCCCTTCCCTAAACCATTAGGACTATTTTGAGGTGTAGGGATGGGAATTGTACACAATAGCTAAGATATAGGAACAACAATTTTTCTATAGTGGAAAAGTTGCGCCCTCTGTCTTGGTCTCAGCACCTTGCTTGATAACTCCCTGTGTTTTTATGTTGTTTTGTCAGGAATGGAAGCCAGTGTCATGGTGCTGTAGCTCTCAGTGTCCCCAGCATTCCTCTGTCCAGATGGGAATTATATAGGAACCTGTCAGTAATCCAGCAGAGCAATAGTTTGCAATGGCAAGTTGCACACTTTGCCCAGCATATTTGCAATTTCATATTTCAGTCACTTAAGTAAATGGCATCTCATTAAAGGGATTTTAGACATTTTGCTTTGTTTGATAATTCCTGTGTATTTTCTTTGAGTTGCCTAGTCCCTTTTACCTACCTGCTATAAAAAAATTCATTGCATGGAGGAATTTGTCCAACAAATCAGTTTAAAACCTACACAAAGGAATTCTGGAACCTCTGTGCTAAAGCCCTATCCCACCTGAGTTAACCTTTGAAATCAGTCATTATATTTAATAAGATTTTTGGTTTTGATGCATTTACAGATTTTTTTATTTGGTTTGAGTATTCTTTTCAATATGTTAATCCATTTTTTAGCCCACTTAATTTTCTTATTGCATTTTGACTGGCCATGTTTTTCAGACTTTTCTCATTCTCAGCAATAAGGTAGGCTTTTTATTTGTCTCATGTATCCATTTTATTATTGCTCAAAATAAAACACTTGAATTCCTGTCCAGAAGTTCACTGGCATTGGTTTTTCTTTCTTCAGAGGATACACTGTCAATTGTTTGCGTTTTTTATCTTTTCTCATATTTGAATATTTGATCCAGGTTCTTCTACAAACATTGAATCTAAATTTTGACTTCTACAGACCCATTTCCTTAGCCCTAAATATTTACTGCTGAGTGTACTTTGAAGCTTCTGGATTAGGGCCTCCAGGTATCTAAGGTCAAGTTTGGATGTGAAGACACTATACTGGATCTCATCACACTATTTCTCATTTCATTATTTTAAACACCCATTTAACACTTCCTCTGAAGAAAGCAGTTTTTGGGTTGTTAATTCAGGGGCAAGTACAAAATGTATTTTTAGGTTTTTTGCCTTCAAAAGGTAGAAAAAATGATGTACATTTTTTTTTTTGACCACGGAGTTGACTATTGAAGATGCTCTTATCAGCCCTGTGATGGAGTTCTCATACTTTCTCTGTACCTGCTGATACATCAGCTCCCTGCTTGGCTGCCCACCCACAGTCATTAGAGGAGTGAGTGTAGTTACTGAAGAGAATGACTCTGAAGGGAAAGGTGGCTGGAGGCTTTGGGAAGTGTACCTGAGGCTATGAGAGGGAATGACAGAGCTGTGAGACAGATGAAATGTAAATTAATTATTTTTCCTCTAGTCATGAACAAAACCCTTCAAAGCAGTGGCTTTTCATCTTATCAGAACTAAGAGGAAGTTTAAATATGCTTTGATTTTAATGTGAAATATATTAAATTCAGATTTACATCTATACAAAGAGCTGTGGGTTTTCTTCCTGGTGCCAGTCCAACCTTTGCCCTTTGCAGAGTCATGGCCAGAGGCTTGTCTTCTTTACAAGTAAATTCTTTGGGCTTTTAATTGTGAAGCAATATGGCTCTAGAGGTTTGAGTAGATAACAAAAGTGGGGTTAAATGTACAGCTAAGCATCCCTTGGAAAGAAAAAGTGAATGCAGTGCCTTAAATCTATCCCTATCTTGACAAAACCTGAACTTGATTGTCTTCAGGGCAAACGGAATACCTTGCAGAGCATTCACCTTTCAGTGTCAGCCACAAATGGAGCTGCAAAGCTGCTGTGTCCCAACAGTGGAGGATGGCACCTTTTAGTCTCTGCAGCTCAGGAGGATCAGCTGAGGGTCTGCAGTTCAATAAAACTGATCTGCTTGGCTCTAAGTGATATTTAAATGCCACAGGACTGCCAGAGGCCCACTGGGCACAGTGGCTCATGCACACAGAAGCCTTCTGGACATTTCACCTTATGTGATAGCATAAGGGGTGCTGCTTGGAATCACACATTCAAAATATATTTCTTCTGGTAAATTCTGTTGATTGATGTTAATTTAGTAGGCATGACATATTATTTAAGAACAACATATAAAGAATCAATAAGTGAAGGAAAACAATCTTTAATGCTTTCAATATATTTAATTATAGACCTTTCCATATGACCAGTGAGATAATTACCTAAAGTAGAGAAAACAATGACTTGTATCACTGACCATTTTTGATGCTGCTTGAAGAGGCTGGACAGTATTAATCAGCAATTCCTTGGGGAAAGAATTACCCAGTGAATTATTAGTTTTTATTTTCTGGGTAAGCAGAAAGACAATTCTTAGTTTAAGGAGATCAATATTGATAAATACTGATTTCACACTGAAGTAGTTTCAGAGCTGGGGAGATTGAAGACAAGATAAAATATATTCATTAAAAGTACATGTAGAATCATATGAAATACTGAAATAGAAAACAGAACAACATACTAAATGCCGGACAAGTAGGTAGTTACCCATTTGAAATATAGAAGTTTATTTTTTTCCGCCCCATTATTACATTCTCAATGATTTAGCTTTCTTCAAAGGTTAATGTGTATAATATTTCAATTTTGAAAATAAAATTGCTTTCCATCTCCTATCTGTAAAGCAGGCTTATAAAACATAGGCTGGAAAAAGGCAATGCTTCTTAGTCATTCCTGTAAATGATTTTGTTTATTTTGTGCTTTGAGATTTGTTTACATACACAGTAGACTTATATAAAGTACCAAGTCTGTGTTTTAAATGTTTCAAACTTCATTACTTATATATGGACCTTTGACAAAATTCTGTTTTCATTTATGTTCAAGTTTCTTCATTTTTTTTTACTGGGGCCTCATCTAGGCCTAGTGGAATTAGATACCTAATGAAATATGACTAAATGCCTCAATCAATAACTAAAATAAATTGATTCAGTGTTCAACATATGGTGTTAACTGAAAAGACATGTGAATTTTGTTAATTTTGTTTCAATTTCCTGTCTACTAAAATGAAAAAATTTGGGTAAAATGAACAGGAAAACCAACACTTATTTTGTAGATATCTAGAAAATTCTTTTCTAGGTTAACTGTTAATAAAACTGATGAGAACTAATATTGATAGAAAAGCACATTTAAATGATTCTACAGGATCAAAATTCTCCATCTTTATAAGAAATTGAATTTACAATTCTAGATTGAGCCAATATCTGGTTTGGGGACATTATAAAATGTATCTTTGTGGACTATGAAACATTTTTGGTGTTTTTGCGATAGAGAGAGCAACAGATAGGAGATACTGAATGCTTCTTCAGTAGCTCAGTATTTTGTGGCACAGTAGAAGCCAATATAGAGGCTGTATTTTAATGATGAGTTAACTTGTGCAGTAACATGAATAATAGCTGTCAGAATTAAGCTTAGGTAACTTAAATGGAAGCACTGGAAAAGGTATATTTTGAGAAGGTACGTGATAAAGAATGTTGAAATTAAAATGAGAGCCAAGGTTCAATAGTTATTGAATATGCAATAATTTGTCTTTAATTAATTTTAAAAAGCTCAGGTACAACAAAGGAATAAATATCTAGGCCAAAACGTGTATTAATCCTAAAATATCATATATTTTTAATGTACCAGAAATGTAAAATAATTAAATTGGAATTTAATTATTACCCTACAGCATAATGCAAGACCAGAATGTGTCATTACAAAGTAATTTTGAAACAACTGTATGTTTAAGCTATTGTATCTAGCTGAAAAATAAGTTTCATTACATACATGATTTTTTTCCCACAGAGAGGACACAATTCACTTATGATATAATGATGTTGCCCCAAAGGGACATATTTTAACTGTGTCTTGGCAGACCATCACATTACATAGTTGTGAACTATAAGTTGTGTAGAAAACATTAAAATGTAATCCAGCACTAAGCAATTCTCTTAAGATGAGTCTTCTCTCTTAATACATAATGATTGCTGAAAACAAACACTTGTCTCCTCTCTCCCTCTTAAGAGGAGATTGACCAAAAAAGCCCAATATTATTATTTGGTATCTGTACTTTTAATTTTTTTTTCTCCATCCCCCAGGGGAAGAGCTTTTCTGGGATCTGAAAAATAAGTGGGTTTTTTTTTGTTTGTTTGTTTTCTTTCCTTTCCTTAAAAGTCACTCCAAAAAATACAGTAAAGACAAGAGAATGACAAAATATTTCAGTTTGGTAAATTTGTATCTGATAGGTCTTACTGTAGAGATTAACGGATGAATAATGTGTCTAATCTGTCTACTCATGCCTGACTTAATTAAATGATCAAAAACAGACTCCATAAGGCAAAATATTGGGTAAGTTGGCTTGGCAAAACACCTTTTTCTCACTTTGATTTTTCAGTTTTTGACGTGGCTGTGATATGTCTTGGAGGCAATGCATCTTTACTGCATGCTCTACAGCAAAAAAGACCTGGTTCCAGGCCCAAAAAAAAAAAAAAAAAGCATCCCTACTGCATTGCTGTACAGCAAAAAAAGACCTTGGTACAGGTCACAAGTGACTCATCAGAACTTCTTTCATTTTCAGGGCTTCAGAAGATTTACTAGGACAGCAGATTCTTGATTCAACCTATGGCAATGCTAGTTAAAAGACACTCTTGCTTTTTTACATGATCACACAGCTTGAGAATGCATCACTCATGGATATAAGCTTCCTTTCTTGCTCTGAAATATGGTTCTTGATGATGACAAGACAGGATTTTGGTGGGACAACAAAAAGAAGTTTCATTGATGATGGCTAATTTATATATTCTGTAGGAAATTACACTCCTTTGACTTCCATGCTAAATATCATCTGTGTGTCACCTTCGTTTTTAAAGGAAGGAGCAGTTTTAAAAACAGTCAGTATGGCTCATGACCTTTAAATGTCTCAACTAACTGCTGTACAAGTACTAGAAAATTTTATTACTATTATTTCCCAAGAAAGATATTTAAATACAATTAGATGTAACAAGGCATTTACTAATGCAAAAACCAATGTTCTAAATCATGATGAGCTCTATCTGCATATATTAGAAGTATTTTTATTTAGAGCCACAGGCTAATAAACAGAGGAACAACAAAAAAAATTCATTATATGAAGGTCATTGGAAGGAGCTTTGCATAGTCTTGGAGCTGAATGGAGGATGAAATCTAAGTGTAGTTGTCAAAAATATATAATCTTTTTATGCTATGAATATTTGTGTTTCTTTTCAGTTTACATAAACAGGCTGAAGATAACTTGATGGAATGCTTATAATACTACAGTAGTTTAATAAGTGCCATACTTAATAAATATAGTTTAGCAGTTTGCAGCGTGTGAATTTAAAAGGACTTGTGCTCCTTAACACATGGACTTATCCTTCATAGTCATTAATATATCTGGAACATTCATCTTCTGAAGACAGTCTATAAAAGAAAAGTGAAAAATAGTTTTTAATTTTAGTACTATCCGTCAATCTTCCCCCTATTAGTTAATAGCCTTTTTCCCAGCTTCGAAGATGAAGTGGTTTCTGATTTTCTTCTTGATTTGCTTTTATAAAATTGCGTTATAATTGTTCTCTTTTCAGAGGTACCAAGTCTTTTCTAAAAAAGTAGAACTTAGATCTGAGCTGGCTTGTATTTATCTGACTTAGTCTCTGACTGTAAACAAATATTGTATATGGAGAAACCTCTTTTCTTCTCAGATGTATTCATTCTATAGCTGCCTGCAGATCTGTTGCACTAGTAATTTGAAGTAGTAATTTGAAGTAATTTGAAGGGTAGTCATTTGAAGAGTTGCCTGAATGGAAGGACCTTCTCTGTTTTGGCCCTGCAAGTCTTTTAACCAACGGATGTGATTTCCTCGGGATATTTTTAAGGACAGTACTGACACCAATATGTGGAACATCTGCTATCCATATGTTCACATGGCCACCAGACCTGCAAAAGGCTCCAAAGAATGCTGGCTAGTGGTTAATTAATTAATGAAATAAGGGTCCCTCACACTGCTCTTTGATATCCTTCCAATGTATTTGGTAAAGATATCATGTACATGCTAAAAGATTAAACTTTGTGATCCATCAAGATATAATATCCTTGAACAGCCCACATCTCAGCTGTGTGCACTCCTGTATCTCCTGCAGATTGTATTTGATCACAGAGGTCTTAGAGGATGTAGAGGATTTTTCTATATGGCTTCTTTCCAGACCCATCTTTGATGTCATCTATTCAGATTATTTTCCAGCCAGTATTCTAGTTTTATTTTTGCTATTTTGTCAAATAACATTGTTTATTGTAATACTACCCACACTAGAAATTTCTTTTTTCTGTTTTAAAGACATTTTAAATTACAGCAGGCTTCCATGATGACATTATTATTTGTTTGTCCCTTAATTGTTATGCAGAGCCTTTCAACTGTGCCATTGCCAATTGTAAATCCCATACATTTGTACCCTTCTATTACATACAGTGACAACCCCCACCCTCTTCTGCCCTGCCTGTCTCTCCTGAAGAGCCTGTAAACATCCAACAGGGCACTCCAGACACTGGTTTCACTTTTGCCAGTGATCTCGAATCTCCAGGACTTGGCCAAAGCTTTGGACTGCTCTGTGTTCCTCATGTTCCATGGTATAGAAACATGTTGGGTGGGGTACAATGTGGCCAGTATCTCTTGAAGCATATTGAGGGATCCCATTAGTGCATGTTTTTGGCACACAGTCCCATCACTCATCACTGGCCAGCCTGGGTTTCTCCCTTTCTCCTTTCCAAACCAATTTAAAGCTCTATTAGTGATTCCCCCCTCCCAGCCTCTGTGGTAGAGCTCCTTTTCCCCTCTGAGACAGGTGCACCCTGCTAGGTGTCAGTAGAGCAGGTGTTTGAGTAGATTATCCCGTGGTCGAACCCCAAATTTTTCCACTATACCAACCTCAAGAGTCACACATTGACCTGATGGATCTCCCTATTCCTATCAACATTATTCCTTGTTCCTAGAAGAATCGAGGAAATCAGCTGTGTTCCTGATCCCTCTACCAATTGTCCCAAGACCCTGAACTCTCTTTTGATTGCAGATTTTGTTATTTCATCAATGCCAGTTTGAGCAACCAATAATGGCTAGTAATCAGAGCAGTATTTAAGCAATGTCCCTTATCTGAGCCCTTGAGAGACAGCAGGCTCCCCTGAGCTGGGTCTGGTCTGCATATGGGGACCTCACTCCCCTTAGAAGGCAGAATCCTATGACAGTTACTCACCTTTTCCTCTGAATTCACTAAGGGCTGATGTCTGTAAGAATTTGAACTAATGCTGTGCATGCGATCTGTGGGTGCCAAAACAGATATTATTACAGACATATACACACAAATTTCAATTTTTTTTCCATTCTTCCTTCTCTTCCCCCCCAATTATTCTTTACTCTCTTGTCTCAGAATAAAAATTAAAAACTTCTTAAGAAAGTTTAGCATAAAAATAGTCATATGCAATTATTATAAGAAGCTTTTTCAGCTATTGAGGAAAATACAAAAACAAGAGGGACTTTCTTCATACAGATAGATGAAAACAAATTATGTGCCTTTAAGACTGCCAATTCCTCAAGTGAAGGAAAACTGCTAAAATATCTTCATGCTTCAGAATAGATTCAATAAACATGTAAAAATCCTTCTAAATTTTCAGTACAGAAGTTACAGCTGTCTTGGGGTGCTAGTAAGTTTTGTAACTTCATTTTACAATCTGCATGAACCTTTTGCAACAAATGCATATACGTGCCCTTTAAATTCCCTGCACATATTATGCTTGGTTTGTTGGTCTCCTTTCCTGTTAAATTTTGTTCTCACACCCATTGAAAGGAGAAAAATATTTGTGATATATTTTGGAAATCATGTATGTAATTTGAAGAAATTACATTATGCCTATTTTGTTTTTTATTTATCCTGATTACTCTCAACATAAATTTATTTATAGAGTTCGTTTGGTTCTTTTATCTCTAGAACTGCATTCATTAGAATTAAGTTATTGAAAAATACCAAAAATCAACAATTAAAATAGGTCCCTAAATGAGCATAAACCAAATACATAACCGATGCTTTCTTTAATATTTCAGGTTAGATTTTTAACTCATCTCTTTAAAAAGAAATGTGAATTTTTTTAAGTTGTCACAAAGAAATATGTAACAGACAATGTTATTAAGTTTTTTATTTATTTTGATGTTTCTCAAGAACCATTGAACTTCAGAATGAAACTTCATATAACATCTTAGAGGTTCCACTGGTGAGTAGCTAGACCATTTTGATACTTTCTTTTATTTTCTGATAAAATTGTAAAAGGTCTTCAAAGTGGATTTGATTGAATTGAAAATGTATGTGTCTTAGATATATATATTTTAGATTTCATTAGTATATGGAAGAATAAGTTTTAAAAAATCTTATATTCTAAAATGGGGGTGGTAAAATAAGTCTGAAAGCGCTTAAGATGTTGGGAGGCTGAAAACTGTTAGAAAGCTAGTTCTGTCACTAGACTCATGGTCATAGATCCACTATTATTTCGACATTTTTCTCTGACAAACAATGTGAGTTTCAGGACCTTCAGGTTAAATTGGTTTTATAGAGATTTAACTCCCTTGAATGATCAGTTACCTGCCCTTCAATTACTATGTCAAGTTTTTTCTTACCTTGAACACTGTGAATCTGACGTAAGAAACCATGAAACAATAGCCAGCAGTAGGAATAAGAAAAACAGCACTGCATATTTCCTGCTTCATTTATTTCTTCCCTTCTCCTGCAAGTCTTCTACCTCATCTGTGTTGAAATAACTGTTCATTTATTTCTCTGGTTCTTTTCCTGATACCAAACGCTGGATTTGGGCTACTTCTGTATGGTTACCGGTAACAACTCAGAGTCTTTGCAAACCTCCAAGGGTTTAGAAGGGAAACAATTTTGTAAAGAGTCTAATGCTATTCAGAGCATCATTTCATGCTTGATTAGTACCAAGAAAATTTTATTTCTTTGTTTCAAACATACTGAGATTTAAATAAAATTAAATGTCATATATTTGCACTTCAACATCAGATTGGAGCCCCACTCATGGGTAAATACTTCTGTAAACTCAGAAGAAAAAGAACGATTGCGTTACAGGTGTGGAATTCTGCAGAAATAATTTTGGACTTTTGAGAATATACACGTGAGGCTAATGTTTCACTTTTCAAGTATAAGTATACTGTGTCTTGCTGGGATGGATTTGATTTTCTTCATAGAAGCCTGTATGATAGTGTGGCAGGTATATTTGTGAGAAAAATTGCATTAATAGCACATGAGTGTTGTGTCTTTTGTACTGCTTGCAGTGTCAAGGCTTTCTCTCTTTCCTCCCTGCACCAGTATGCTGGGGGTGAGTAAGAATATGGAAGGGTCACAGCCAGGACAGCAGACCCCCAGTGATCAAAGGCATATCCCACATCACATGGTACTGTGTTCAGCAATAAAAATTCAGGGAAAGAAGAATGAAGCAGGGACACTGAAGGATTAAGGTCTTTAATTTCCCAAGCAACAATTAGGAATGCTGGAGCCCTTCTTCTTTGGAATTGGTCAAGCACATGTGGCCTAATGATGGGAAGTAGTCAATTAATTCCTTAGTTTTGTTTTTCTTGTGGACAAAACTTCCCTTCACCTGCTAAACTGTCCTAATTTCAACCCATGAGTTCTCTTGTTTTGCCCTTCTCTCTCTGATTCTGCTGCAGAGAGTGTACAAGCAGTTTGGTGGGGGTCTTAGCTGGCAGCAATCATCAGCCCCACCACAAGTGCTTAATAAATTTTGATCAGTGAAGCTCTAATGCCCATATACCTAAATCAGATGATTTAATGGATTGCATTAATTATCAACTTTGCCATGAACCAGGCAGAACTTGTCTTCTGTCTTCCCTGATAGCACAAAACTACATCACCACTGATTGATGGAGATAATCTGCAATGACAATTATAGTATCTGCTAGAAAGTTTGAGGAAGTCACTGTCATTTTCACATATTTAAATATATCACTTGTTGAATTTTATTTTGTTTTTCTTTGATGCTTACTAATTTTGGCCAAGATTGTGCTACTCTGAAATATAAATATACTAAAGTAGACAATAGAAAGGAAATTTCTTGAAACAATCCTGCCAGCTAAAAAGGAAGAAAAAAACCCATTCAGATGCCTAAAGCATTCTTGTGCAACTGTTTCTTATACAGCAGCTGGAATACAATTTCTGTTTGTTAATATTTCAGGGTTGGTTGAATTGTAATTACAAAGCTTTCTGTAACAGCCTGCTGGAACTAATGCATGGATAGATATCATAAAGAACTAATACTGAGGTTTTAGAAGGGATTTGAGAATCCCATCAAAAGAAATAGCCTTAATCATCCACAATAACATTGCATTTATTATTAATAGAGCTAATCAGTAGTTGAAATTGCTCACATTAAATATTAATTGTAAGGGTAGAGGAATTCCTATTATTTGTGACAGGCACACTAACCCTATTTCTCAAAACATTTATAGTGTTTTTATTTATCTGCCAAAATGGATAAGAAACATTTCAACTGTTATTTGTTAAAAGATTCTGTAAAATATTAACTTCAGAGGTTATGTTTTACTTACAAATCCTACTTATCAGGAACAGGACAACATTATAGGAAAGGCAGCAAATTATTGGAAGGATATAAAAAAGTTCTTCTTATAATATAAGGATTTGTGATACTCCAAATTCAGGCTCCATGCAAGCTGACAGACTCAGCTACCTTCCTGACGCTCAACACAGGTTTGACACGGATATTTTCTGCTCAGCAGAGGTTGGTCTTGTGTTACTTTGTGTGTGCATGGTACTCTTGCTTTATCTGACAAACTAGAAGTGTTCAGCTGTCTGGGCTGAAGTTTTCTAACCTGGCATCAGTTTTCTTGTAAGTCTGAGAAAAAACAGCTTTCCAGCTTCCATGTGGCTGCTCATGTAATGCAGGGCAATGCCATGGTACCACCTTGAAGTCTCATCTTTCCAAACTCCCACCTGTCACTGATGAGGCAAAGTCATAAGTACCAGAAAACACAAACTGAATTTTTTATTGTTGTGTATTTTTTTGTGAGAGGTAGGATTGGTGGATGACTATATCTTGATAGCCACATAAGAATTGGTAAATTTTTTTCTCATTCTAATGAAATTTGACAGAATTTGCTGAGGTTGAAACATAATAAATATGCTAACTACAGAAGATAGCCATTTTTTCAGTGAGTATTAAACAAACTTTAATATTTAAAGATACAAAAAATATCCCTATGGCATGCCTGTAGTAGCAATTTTAACAAGTATAGGTCTATCTCTGAATTATAAACATGGCATATATTAAATTGCAATTGACCATATGTTTTATAAGCAACAGCTCTGGTTATTGCTTTGTAGCTTAATTCAACAAAAGATAAATATTATAATATTTACTGTGAGCATAACCTAGTGGTTGCTGAAAAGAATAGGAGTATTTCAATTATTTTCAGTGGCTTTTAGTCCTGTAGGAATTCTGCAACTAAATATGCGTATGCTGTGTTTGATGATACTACACACCTGTGCAAGTGTTTAAACTAGTGGATTTTGAATGCATGGAAACACCAAAAAAAAGTTTGGAGAGCAATTTTTAGTGCAAGAACCTTATCCAAAGTTTTTCAGACAGCTAAAGGATTTAAGTGTTTTTGATCAATATTGTACACACTTGAAAACCTGCAGTAATTGAACACAGGTGAAAAGGTAATAATATTGAAATTTACAAGTCTCTAAAATGCATAATTTTGCTTGTTATGTAATTCTACATGAAGAAAAACAAAGCAACTCATGTATACTACTGGAGATCTAAATGTATAAAGTTTTCCATCCATTCTATGAGCTTTTAAAACCATGTGACAGGCTTTATTTCAGGAATAAAATTAGCAGTGTTGGCCTACTCAACCAAAAATGTGTAAGATTTGTGTTTAAACTGAATTTAAAATTTCAAGAGTATTAATGTGAATCACATTTGAGTTTCAGAATTTTTTCAATAGCATGGTGTTTCGTTATATATATTTTTAAAAGATCTATTCATTGCAATCATGACTGGGGAGGCTATAGTAACTAAAATATATACATATATATATATATGTACATATATTATAAAGTAAATTTTCCCAGATTAATGATGCCTATCTACCAGGAGATGAAAATATTCCACAAATAAAGCAAATTCTTGTGCCAAATATAAGATAGTTTTGAGCCTAAGGAGGTCTGAAGAGCAAAAGCATGTGGTTTTTGTGACCCCTGCATGGACTGTTATGTGGTTCATGCATCAAGGGGCAAAATCTGAGGTGAATCAGTTTGGAATTGGCAAGCAGCCATTGAAAAACAGCTGGAAAAAAAATCAGAAGCTGAAAGAAATGGAGGAGTATCTTTTTATCTATTTCCAGTCTTTTCCTCTGGTTTTGTTTACATGTGTGTTCCTAAACAAAGCACATCAGGGGCTGACATGAATAATTCATACAAGATGATCTGGGTACCAATGTATTTGTGTAGCAAGTAATCACCGAAAAATATGAATGAACATCTACAGTTGTTATCTCTGTGTTGTGTCTGCATAATCAAATTCCATAATCAGAGAAAAATTGAAACAATTACATAAAACATGCTGAGAAAAATGAGGGTGGAAATTAAAAAAAAATCACAATAGCAAGAGGGTCTCTGCAGTAGGAATAAGAATGTAGCTGTCACTACAATCACAGTCACTTAATCACTCACAGGGAAGTATTGTAGAATACTGGAAGTGTTTTGTCAACTTTTAGACAACACTGAAACACAGCAAGTAGAGGCTGCAAAAATAACTTTCTCTCTAGAACTGCAAAAGTGAAAATTTTCATTTTTTAGGCCAGAGGCAGCAATTCAGATTAGCATGGAATGTATTTGCTAACTAGGGCTCAGTGTATCATTGCCAACAGCTAGCAGAAAACATGTTGATCATTCCTTTCATGAGAAATGTTAGTTCCTTCACTGACTGGTCTGTTGAAGTTTTGGAACAGTTCAAAGTCATATTTGAGCAGAAAAGAAGGACTGATACAGCTGGGTCTAAACAGATGCTGCTCTGTTACCACAATGGTAACAACTGAGTGTCTTTTCTTCATACTTTTCTGTTATGGGGAGAGCATAAATCTACCACTGGTGCCTTTACCACACATCTGAAGAAGTATCCCTACAGAAGAGTAGAACATTTTCCATATGATATGGAATCAGTTAGACTTACACACGCCTGGAGTTCTTATAGATGATGTAACAGCTGAACTGAATAAAAATTTAGAAACAAAGCTTAATATTAGAATGAATTATTTTTATGCGAGCTTAGTTAAAAATCTAAATTCAAAACTGCAGATATACAAAATCTTCAAGTTACATCTTTAAAGTGTGTAAAAAATTTTAACTTGAAAGCCTTAAACACAGTAAGAATATGGTTTATCCCATGCAACAAATTTTTTTCAAATTTTAGAAACTCAAATTAGTTTTAAGTTGGTAAAATTCAACCCACAAAGTTACTACTGAGTGCCTTGTGAATTTTCAGCATGAACTCTGGAAAACCAGTCTAACTGGTGGAGAAGCATAATCTCAGTCCCAGAGGAGTTGCTAAATTTGGAGTGAAATTTGACTCAAGTCCCAGACCTGTTCCAATCCAAGTAACAAGTGATTGACAGATGTTTATTGGAAAAGAGATATATACATTAAATGAAAAAAGAACTGTTCAAAGAAATTTTTCTGTCTAATGCAAACATTTTAAATGGTCGTATCTTAAATCAGTGATATTCTCCTATTAGTTCTGGGCACTTCTTATTAGCTTCAAATTTAAATAGCTAGCACAATATTGTGTAAATGTCAAATAAACAAAATATTTCTAATGCTAAGACTACAATAAGTCCTAGAGGACTTCCAAATTGCCACAATAGACAGTCTGCAACATGCTTGGTCTCCTTGCAGTTTAAGTCCCTGTTCACTCTGCAAGTGTTTGTTAGAGTTGAAAACCAGCTGTCTGAGCTGAGCACAGCTCTCCAATTTCATCACAAACTGAACACAGCTGTCTGATTTCATCACCTCATCCCAGGCTGGATGTAGGCTTTTTTGGCACTCCAATAATTGTGCTGTTTCTAGGCTGCCTTCCTTTTCTTGCTTCAGTCAGCTTGCCTGGCTCCTGGCTCTGGAGGCTGTTCCAGTTTCCCAGGCTGGTCTGCTGCCTGTGCCAGGGCACTGGGCTCCAGTGGGGCAATGGTCTGGGCAGGTGGAAGGTGGAAGGTACCTCAGCTGGGGGTGATGTGTTTAGACTTAGCTCTGAGAAGACAAGCCTATGCCTGCAAGAGAAGTAACTAGAAGCTGCAGGCAGATCTATGTAGCTGCTCCATATCTGGATTGTTCTCTGAAGATTTCCACCGCGTATCCGGATGGTTATCCATTGTAAATGATATTCCATAAGAGGAAGAACTGCCAAATCGGTGAAATATCTCCTCTAGATGCAAAAAGCAGAATATTTTCAACGATAAACCAGGCATTTTACACAAATAGAGAGTCCTCTAAGCATCAGGCTGTAGAAATTTTTTTCTATTATTCCTCTTACCACAAGAAACATCTTTGTAATTTAACTAGAATAGATTCAGGAGGTCTGACTGACAGACATTCTCCATAAATATTCTGGATCTCTGAAGGTAAAGTGTTATTCTGAGATTTGCAGTCTTTATTTCCTAATTCTTTGGGGAAAAAGAAAACAAACAAAAGTCAAGAAAGTAAAACAAAACAAACAAAACAAATCTGCCTCCCTCCTCCTCACAACAAAAATCCAGCAAACCCAGAACAATAGAGAAGATTTGATACCACAAGAGAGTGGTATAAGCACTGCACAGTCGTTAGTTCCTCTTGGCTTTCCTTTTGAAAGTATCTTTTTTAGTGAGGAAAACTACACTTTTTAAACTCAGAATGTCTTACCTTTTAAAATTCTGACAAAATATTTTTATGTGGTGTAATAACAGAAATTTAATAATGGCAAATTATTTTAGCTTCCTCAAATATTGGAGGACTTGTGTTTCATTGTTTTTTTTTTTTTAATTTGACAGTATAATAAAAAAATCAGTTCTTCCAAGATTTTCATCTCTCTGGCTTCAATTACTAGTGTTGCTAGAAATAAATCCCTTTTTCTTTCATAATCTGTTAACTTTCTATATCAGTAACTATATATTGTGTTCTCAGCCTATCACCCTTGCTCACTGTTACACAAGTCACAGGACTGAATACTCAATTAATTCAGAAATTATTCCTATCTGACTCATTGCGTAACTTCATTAATTTTCTGCTGGGGTAATTAATCTATTCTTCAATGTCTTGTCTACTGATCAGAGTAATTGCTGGGCTAATTTTGAGTCAGTTTTCCTACTGGTCTAATTTCTCCCTATTAAAAATATTCTTGATTCATTTTCTAACCATGTAATATTTGTAATTAATTCCTAAATTATTTCTGTGTTCCCCTGAGTCCCCTGAGTTTTGCCCCACAAAACAGAGGTTTAAATTCATTGGAATATTAAGGAAAAAAAAAGTAAGGCCATTTTTTAATACTTCTAGTCAGACATAGAATTTAGAAATTGGGACAAGTAAACACTAAAGAAACCTTGGTGGAGTGAAGAATATTTTTCTTTGTCAATAACCAAATGAAACTCGTGTGATCACTTGGTGGGCTCTGTACAAGCACCATCTACCACTGTTCACCTTGTGCTGCCCTGTAGGTGTGGACTGGATGTGCTGAGGTCACAAACCCTGTCCAGGTCTCAGGCTTTAGGGACACCACTGCCAGTTTGCTTTAGCCTCTGTATGGAGGCAGCATCAAGTTTTCATTGTTAAATTCCAAGAGATCCAGTTCATTTTTAAATCCAAAAGGGAAAGAAAATTAATAAAATTCTTACAAGATCTGTCTCTGAATTTCAGCAGTGCAGCATTTTGACATTTTTGCTTAATATCCAAACTATATTTTCTTCAGAGTAGATTAACAACTCATTGCTTTTTCAGCTTTGTCAGTAGAGAAAAAATTATCATCCTCTTTCCACTGGTATTTTACATGGTCTACTGCTTCTTATATATACACTCAACTGCCTCTTTTCTAAGACTAAAGGAAACCAGAAGCTTTAATCTTTCTTTGCAGGCACGCAGGTCATACTTTCTAATATTTTAGCACTTTCTTATTTCCTGTGGATTCCTTGCAGCTCACTATTATCATTTTAAACACTTGTTCTGTACACTTTGTTACTTCAACCAAGGCCTCAACAATGCTAAATAAACCAGAAAAAGTCTTTCCAGAGTGAAAGCTATACTTTTAGAAAGAAAACACAGCATACTACTACGTTTAGTTTGTGATCAATAGAATCCCCTGAACATCCTATACTGCTGCCTAGCCATTTATTTCCCTTTTTTTTTCTCCTTTTTTTGTGCACCCTTCAACTGACTGACTGACATATCAGTTCAGCTGACATTTGCCTTGACTGAGTTTTGTCTATCTGAGTTCAATCCAGCTCTTCAGCTTATTAAGATAATTTTGATCATATTCTCTGGATTCCTTGCACTCTGCCCCTGCAGAATTAGCAACCCTCCTTCTCTTTCATCATGCAAATCATTAATGAAAATACTAGTGGGACAAAGGCAGACCTCTATAGGATGCCATGTTCAGTTAATTCACAGTTTGATGATGAATAATTAAAAGATTTCTTTGATTGTAGTTCTCAGATGTACATCTACTACATCTAATTCAAATTTCTTAGTTTTCTGATGAGATTATTGCACAGCTGTCAACAAAGTTCTAAATTTATTAGATCTCTATCTTTTCCCTTTACTATGCAGTTATTTTGGTACAAGGAAAAAAGTCAGACTTATTCATAAAATTTTGAATAAGTCCAGGTTTTCTGTTTTATATGACTAATTTTTCTTCAACTTATTTTCAAATTCATGACATTTACATGTTTTCAATACCTTCCCACATATTTTCTTGAATTTCTCAGGTTCTCATCCCATTACATGATTCTAAACAAAAAGTTGTTACAATTGTTATTCTCTCAGTTCTAAATTCCTAGTGTTTGCAAAAGACTGGCATTAGTATTTAAAATATTTTATCTAGTTTCATTAATACTTCAGGTTGAAAGGTGCAAGACCAGATTTCACTTTCACAGAAACATCACATAGACATAATTTAGATCAGAACTGGCCTCCAGAAGTTTTCTTGTTCAAATCCCCACTCAGGGCAGTTCCAAATTCTTTATATCTTGTTCCAAATTGTTTGCATCTTTTTCATGGCCTTGTCCAGTTGAGTTTTGTTTATGTCCAAGGTTGGCATATTCTTATTTTGGACTATCCTGATAGCGAGAGCAGTTTTCTGATGGAATTTCCCATACTGAAAGATGGATCTGTTGCCTCTCACCTTGTGCATCTCTTAAAGAGTCTACCTCCATCTTTACTTCCTTATTCCATGAGGTAGTTGCAGGCTTGGTTTCTTCTGCCTCTCTTCTTCTCTAGGCTAAACAGGTCCAAATTTTTCAACCTCTCACCATATGCCACATGCTTCTGTCACCTAATCTTCCTCACTGAGCTCAGCTGCAATGTCCAAGTCTCTCCTGTAGTGGGGTGACCTAAGATGGACACAACTCTCCAGACATGGAGCCAGAGCTGAGAGAAGGAGAATAATCACTTACCTTGAGCAGATGGTTGTCATCTTGCTAATTTAAACCAGGACACAGTTAGATGTGTTTTAGATGAAGAGCACATGCCTCCATTTCTACTTTGAACATTTTTTACACACTAGTAATGCTCAGCTACCTGGATAAAGAGGGTCTTTCAGTAATTTTTTACCCACAGTCATTCATTAATATTATGCAGAAATGAGTGGCTGATTATGTCTTCATAATAGTGTTCAAAAAGGAGACATTACACAGCCATTCTGTGTAATTGACCTTTGACCATTGACCATTACAGCCTCACCCTCAAAATCCTTTTCTGGTTCAAAACTCCTTAAATAATAGACTTTGGTGCCCTGAAGATCTTTCATACATAAAGCCAGAAGAGGCAAACTTCAGGGAAAGAAAAGTCACTTGGATATGAAGGTACAGTTCAAATATTCTTTACTTCATTCCTAAGCACTATGGCATGGGAAATCCTGAGAAAGGTTTGGTGACTTCCAACCTCTTTACGTATCTTCTTGTTTAATTAATTTGTTTTTGTCCTAAAAACTGACTGTATTATTTGTTGACTTCTAATTTAATAGGTAAGTAATTATTTTATTAATTCATTTTGTAATTAACATTGCCATTGACATTGATAGTATCTGAAGAGTCATCCACAGTGTGTAGCTTATGCAAATCTTTATTCCTCATTTTCATCTAATAAGGAATTACTATGCATCTCTTCCTCTCTGTATCTCCTATTTTCAGCAAATGTGTTTTATTTTTTCCGTTTTGCTTTTTTCCCCTGGAAATATAACTTCCATCTCTTTACTCTTCTCCCAAGATTCACTAAAAGGCAACCCAATATTGTTTCCTCCTCATGCAATTTTTCAGTATCATCATGCCCTGATCAGTAGTCCTGTGTTTCACACTTCTGTGTTGAACAAAACTCTCACCAAACAAGTTTAAGTCCTTTCTTAGTACCATGTGCTCCTTAAGGATTTTTCAAACAACTTCCTCCTTATTCTGTAAATTTCTAGGCCTGTTAACAGTGAACCAGGTTTTATTGCTCAGGCACTGTCATTGAAAACAAGCTATTAATTTCTGGTGGACTTTTCCATCTTGTTTTGTAATGTCAGTGTAACTGGTCTGTAAGTGTGGTCGCTATAAATAGGAGGGATAGAATCTTGACCTGTTAATGGCAATGAACACTTTAGCAGGCAGAACAGCACCATAAAAACACTCTGATTTGAAGACAGATTTGAGTGGGGGAAGCCTAAGACTTAGGATATTTATTCCCTGATGTGACAGGTTGTGCCTGACATGTTGAAAACTCTGCTATCATCTCTTAATAAGTCACTTGCTTTCAACTATCTAGAAGCTTCCAATCTACATTCTTTTGTTTTATGTAGCACTAAAACCAAGATATTTTGCAATGTGACTTAATTTCTAGACATTATGCAATTGCAAGAATAAATAAAAATAAATTGTTTTCTCCTTTCTGTAATGCTACTTGAAAGATGTACATTCTTTATCCTATGCTGTAAAAAATAAATATAAGTTGAAAATGCACCCAGTAAGGCAATAAAATATGAGATTGTTTTATATTTTCAGAGAAAGATGTCAGACCTCAGGCTCTCTTCCATGAGCATTTTTAGATTTCTTAGATTTAATTAACTTCAACAAATCTAAGTTCTGCATTTAGTAAACTGGTGTCTTGTGGAATTTGACATTTATAGTACATAAAGGTTTATATTTTAATATAGAGATAGTCATAGAAGGTCTCAAAATAATGAAATTATTTCTCCTTACAATGCAATTCATTTTCCAGAGTAGGTAATTACAGTGTTTTTCTTCTAGGCCTGTAATAAAAAATTACATGAGCCTCATTTTCCATCCTATTAAATGCCTAAATGAATGGACAGCTCTCTGATTTTATCGAGCAGAATATATTTCATCTGCTTTCTGTGAAAAATGCTTGAGTTCTTTTACTCACTGACAGGTCTCAGCCAGTCTTTCTCACTCTGTATTTTCATTCTGATCCTGTAATGGGTTATGGCTGGGCAGATGTCATGTGCAGCCCATGCATCTGATTTGCAGGATCAAAGCTTAATGAGAGATAAGTGGGAATGATTCTTCCATCTAACAAAAAATTGCCAGTATTTCTCATGTTCCTCACATACCTTTCTGGGTAGATCATCTGAAATTGTTAGGGAGGAATATAAAGCAGAGAAAGATCAGAAAGATCAGAACAGATAAAATGACACTGTCAAATCCACTCTATTTGGGTCTGAGAGCACACATTCAAATCACAAATTGCTATGAAATGAAAGGAAAACTCCAGGCAAGAAAACCCCAGGCAAAATAACCCCAACAAAAACAATCTCCCTAAACAGCACACTTAACAATCCAAAAACTAACCCTTCCAAACTCCTTAATTTTTTTCACAATTTTCTATGAAATTACAAGTTCATTGCAGAGACACATAGATAATTAATCTTATCATTCATTATTTACAGGTCAATAACTAGAACTTCCATAATGATTCTAAATAGCATATTATATAAACACAAGAGTGCAACAGGAAGAAACTACAAATGGTTTATATTAAAAATTACATCCAAAACCAACCTTTCTTTTTTTTTATTGCAATCAGAGGCAGATGTCTGAGCTGGCATAACTCCACAGGTTTGATTTCTGTGGAGCAGATGAACACAGGCACAGTTGAATTCCCTCTTTCAAAGTTCTCAAACATTTTCTGTATTTTCATGTTAAAACAGAGAAGGGAACTACAAGTAATAGTTGCTGAATTTCTCCTGTCATAAAAAGTAACTCATATATAAATGTTAAAGTTTGCTGAGCTACTTGGATCTAATTACCTGTTGAGACTGAAATGTGAAGCTGGCAAAGGTTATAAAGTAATGGTAATTACTGTGCAAGGCTGTTCTTTTTATGAGGAATCATTCAGTTTGCTTCACATCATAAGAGAGAGAAAGAGAGAGAGAGCCAAGAGAGAGCAGAAATATTCGGATAGATTGGAGAAGTAAAAACATAGACAAAAACCAAAGAAAGGCTCAAGATAATAATAAGATATTTGGAAATAACCACACTTATGGAAGCTGAATTGCCATATATGATATCATGATCCTAAATTAGAGATTATAATAGCCATTATTATTACATAGGAATTGAGAATCTTTAACCAACCTGCATACTGATGATGACGCTCTTCTCCCTTAATGTTTGCCATCTAATCTAAGGCTAGCTATAGATACTCCCCAAATCTATAAGCCAATATTCAGAGGGTGATTCCCTCTATCAGTCTTCAAAGTGAACCTTAACATTAGGTGAAGGTGATGAGCTTAGAATAGTTGCTTATATTTTAGGCAGATGAATAGAATAGAGTAGAGTAGAGTAGAATAGAATAGAATAGAATAGAATAGAATAGAATAGAATAGAATAGAATAGAATAGAATAGAATAGAATAGTTCAATTGGCAGAGACCTGCAGTGATCATCAGCTGCCTGACCACTTCATGGCTGACCAAAATCTACAAAAAAGAATGTTATTAAGGGCACTGTCCAAATGCTTCTTAAACACTGATAGGTTCAGGATTTAACCACCTTTATAGGAAATTTGTTTGAGTGTTTGACCACCCTCTTGGTAAAGAAATGTTTCCTAATGTCCAGTCTAAACCTCCCCTGAGGTTCACAATTTTTTATCTTTGAACCCTTCCCACTCATCCTGGAGCATATACCCACTGCACTGGATACTAGGCAGAATAGCTAGGGTGAATAACTTCCCTCTTCATGAGCCTTAGTCTCCTTTGTTGTAAATTAGATGAGCTCAGAGTCCTCAGCTGCTCCTCACAAGACATTTCTTCCAGTCCACTCACTGACTTTGTTGTCCTCCTTTGGATGCATTTAAGGACTTTCACATCTGTCTTAGATTGTGGGGCCCAGAACTGCACAACACTGGTCAAGGTGAGGCTGCACCAACTCTACATACAGAGGGATAATCCTCTCTTTAGCCCAGCTGCTCATGCTGTGTTTGATGCACCCCAGGTGCAATTTGCCCTCTGGGCTGCCAGGGCACACTTGACTCCCACTGACATGCTGTCCCAGACCCACCACCCCCAGATTCCTTTCTGCAGGGCAGATCTCCAGCCACTCCTCTCATAATTTATACTTGTGCTTGATGCTATTCCATCCTAGGTACAGAATCCATTTGTTCTTGCCACTGATGATTGCTAAATGCTCCTATCAGTCTAGATACCTCTGCAAGTCATCTTGTCCCAGGAAAAATCCCACTCCACCATAATATATGAAGAGATAGACAGCCTTACACGTACGGGTTTGCAATCTAAATGAACGAGATAAATAACAAATTAATGCAGAATGGAATGTTGTCCTCCCTGCATGCACATTAGCAACTGATTGATAATGAGAATTCTGTCTGCTGGGGTTGATGTTATGAGTCTTGTGTAACCACTTAGTAGATCCACTTGTATTGGTTTTGTGACATATATTCAATTTTCATCTAATCTACCTCAAAACACAGCCAGGCATATATTTGGAAAACATTTTATTCTTGTATTAGCATTATTTAAAAATATAGAAATTTACTATATGGTAGACAAAACTGCAAGCTAAACTAAGTGGCTAAGTGGATGTCTTTGGAAGAATTGGTTTGCCTTTTCATGTCCATAATATTCAGAAGTGTTTTTGTGAGGGGTAAAAATATCCACATTTTTAAAAATTTCAAAGAAGAGAGTTAGTGAAATAGGTGGCTAAAGTCAATTTATTCATCTACATGCAAGAATGTGGTAATAATAGCACTTCAGACAGGAAAAGATGTTTTTAAGATGTGTATAATGCAGATTGGGTAGGAGATCTTTATAGGTTACATTCTACTGGTTTCCTACTTAACAAGTACTTTCAAGGTTTAAGGGAGAAACAGGTAAAGTAAACTTTAGAGTCTAGTGTTATCAGTACTCTCCTGCTGGCTAATTTAAAGCTGTCCTTGTTCATGTCTGTGTGTCTGTACTGTGCCTGCAGGGAGGAATACCCTAAACAGGCATGAGACTGATGCCATGTTACAATGCTCTCCTCTGGCCAGGAGATGGGTATTACAAATGAGCACCTTTGATTGACTTAAAGAATTGTATAGAATTGCACATGCTATTAAGTGAAATTAAATTAACAAGCCTAAAGGCTGAATGCAATATGTTTTAGTACAGACTGGTAAGTACTACTACACTAGACTTGGGTGCATATAATGAGTAGATATATGAGCATGTTTTTCCAGAATGGTGTCTAGAAAAGTCTACTTGCAAGGTGACCAGGGACTGATTTCTGTGATAGAGAGAACAAATAACAGCTGAATGATGCAGCATGTTCTAAGAAATATGCATCTGTTCAGTCTGTGCTATGTGGAGTTAATTACTTCCTAAAGGCAGGATATGAGCTTAGTATTTCTGATGATTTTATATAGTTTCAGAGCAAAATAATTCAAGTATTAACTTTCAGAATAGCTGAAAACCACCACAGCTACTTTTTCATTGGATTCTTGCATTAAGGATTTCTTTTTAGACTGATGGAGAGCCTCATATAATTAGAAATATACCTAAGGTGCATATTTTTTTCATTTGTCTTAGAGCACAGTCTCAGAGCCTACATGCTGTTAGTAAATAGGCTATGTTTAAAACTCAGTTTATCATCCAAATGTCACTTATGACATGGTAGTGAGCTATGTTTTGGATTTGTGCTCAAAACAGCATAACTGAAGTACAGATGTATTTTTATTATTGCTGAGCAGCTCCTGCACAGCACCAAGGCCTTTTCAGCTCCTTGTAATGCCATGCTTGCAAGGAGGTTTGGAGGGAAACACTACTGAGACAGCTGACCCTAAATGACCCAAGGGATGTGTCATGCCATATGAAGTCATGGTCAGTACCTGAGACTGGGGGAAGAAGGGGGTAACATTTGGAGTGATAGGGTTTATATTCCAAAGTAAGCATTGCATGTGATGGAGCCATGTTTTTTGAGATGGCTGAACACTTGCCTGCTAACAGAAATTAATTCCTTGTCTTGTTTGCTTATATGAGTGTCTTTTGCTGTACCAATTAAACTGTTTCTATCTCAATATACAAGTTCCCTCACTTTTTTCCTTACTATTCTCTCCCATCCCACTGGTGTGGGAATGAGTGGCTGTATTGTACTTGGCTACTGGCTGGGCTTAACCCATGACCCACCCAGGGCAGCACTGCAGCCCCCTTTGGCTTAAACCCAGCCTTCATTCCCACTGCAACAGTGTTCATTCACTTTATATTTGTAGCCCTTTAACCTGGCTGACAGAACTATCTTACACTTTTCCTGCAAATATAAAACCTGAAGAGTTTTTTACTGCCAAGCTGCTTTTTACTTTAATGAGATTGATGCCTGGGACATGTTACCTCTCCCAATAGCTGTTTCAACTCCTTAATAGATCCTCTGAATCCATTTGATCCACAATGGAAGAGCTTCTCTTTGCCAATGAAGAGAATAGAATAGAGTAGAATAGAATAGAATAGAATAGAATAGAATAGAATAGAATAGAATAGAATATGTATTTATTCTACTGTCCTTTAAGCAATGAAGTAGCATTCAGAAAAATCAGGTAGGGTTTGGGGCAGGGAGGAAAAATATTTTTCTGTTGTTCAAATGCCTGTTCTAACTGCAGGTATTTTTCTTAAGGTATCATATGCATTTGATACATAGAAAGAGAAAAAAATATTTATGAGGAAGAGCTCAGAAACTGATATATTTATGTGCACCAATAGGTGCACAGAGGAAGAGAGGAAGAAGAAAATGCTTTCTCACTGTAAGCTGCAGTGGGTTAGCCCCACTGGAAGTCGAGCATCCACCCACCAACAGGAGGTGGGGGAGAACAGGAGAAATGAGGCTGACAAAACTCATGGGCCAAGATAAAAAAATTAAATCACTTACCGAGCAATAGACTCTGTTGTGAAACCCCACCTGGAGTACTGCATACAGTTCTGGTATCCCCAGCATAAGAAGGACATGGAACTCCTGGAGCAAGTCCAGAGGAGGGCCACAAAGCAGCTTAGAACACTGGAGCACCTCCCCTATTTAGGCAGGCTGAGAAAGTTGGATCTGTTCAGCCTGGAGAAGAAAAGGTTGTGTGGGAACCTCACAGCACCTTCCAGAATCTGAAGGGTCCTACAGGAGAGATGCGGAGAGACTCTGTGTTCAGAACTGTAGTGACAGACAAGGAGTACTGGGGACAAATTGAAAGAGGGGAAATTTGGGTTAAATATCAGGAAGAAAGTTTGCACTTTGAGGGTAGTTAGATACTGGAACAGGTTGCTCAGAGATGTTGTGGGTGCCCCAGTCCTGTCACTGTTCAAAGCCAGGCTGGACAAGGCCTTGAGCAACTTTGTCTAGTGGGAGGTGTCCCTGTCTGTGGCAGGGAGTGCTGGGACTCGATGATCTTCAAGGTCCATTGCAACCCCTTAACATCTTATGATTCTATATTGTCATGGGTAAACCAGATTTGACTTGGGAAATTTAACTTGATTCAGCCAGGTAGCATAAACATTTACTTACTAGTTTGGTTACTGGGACATAAACAGACTAAATAAAGAGACAAACTTTTAAAACTCTTAAGGTGAAACACCTTTCCTTACCCTTTCCTGACCTCAGCTTTACTTCAGATTTCTCTTTTCTCTCCTTCCCAATAGCTATCCAGTTTACTACGTCACTCTGGACACCTCTCCTACCCCTTCAGAGAGGCAGCAGTGGTGCAGAAGGTCAGGATCAGCAGTTTCTTTCTGCTGCTCCTTCCTTCTCACACTTCACCTATGGTCTGGAACTGGTCCTCCACGGGCCATAGTCCTTGGTGGGAAGGATTTGCTACAATGTCAGTGTTTCCTGGAATAAAACCACAACACTTTCCAAATGGTATTAAGAGCAATAATATAAAAAGCAACTCTTTAATGAAAGCTTTCAGGTGCACAAATATGGCTCTGCCCATGCAAGAGAAAAGATTTCTACAGTTTGGTGAAGTTAATTAATTAGTATACCTAACAGGTACATCCAGTAGGAGATCAGTTGCCCCAGCAACCCACCCTTGAGACAGCACCTTAAAGTTGGTCCAGGGGCTTCTTTGCCCCATTTCTTGTTATATCTCTTAAGTTCTGGTGGAAAATAAGATGTTCTTGTCAGAATTTTTCTTCTAATAATAAGACCAAATAGAACATTAAATATGTTAGCAAACGTTAGCTTATTGTGAGAAAGGCCAGGAAAAGTGCCAGAAACCATACAATTATATATTAAAAATCACCAAGTCTACAAATATATGAAAATAAATAAAAAAGAAAAAAAAAATCTTTAGGCATCATCAGAGAGGTGCTTATACTGCAGGGTGTGCCTTCTTCACCATGGAGCACATTTTTCCTCTGACCTTAGTGTTCTCTCTGCTGCTTGTCATTTCACTTGTTCTTTCCTCCTCCCACCATGGGTTTTTCTACCATTTCTTAAATATGTTTTCCTGGGTGCACCATGGCTTTGCTGATAGGCACAGCTGTGTCCTGTGATGGACAGGTTGTCATTGAGGAGCTCCTGTTGTCCCCCCATGACTGAAAAAAATGTGCAAGTCAAAAGGACCCGCTCTTATGATTTGCCAATCAAGTGATTTGACCAGAACTTTTATACAAAGAGATGCTCTGTAAATGGAAGTAAATAACAGTGCCTAATGTGGCAACACATATACCAGGAGTAAAGTAGGGAAATAAAGTTTTATGAGGACTGCTACACCGTCAACAAATATTTCTAAATGGAAGGCAGATGATTCACATAAATAAGATGGAGAAATAAAATTTATTTGATTTTGTGGAGAATACTGTAGTGTAAGCTGTTCTATAACTTCATACATCTGTGATTTTTGCAATTTTAAAGCAAAATTTGAGCATTGTTTACATATAATATACCAACATAATTACAGAAAATGCACAAATTGGTATTTTCGAAAACTTTATAGTGCATTATATTTTTTTTATAGTTAGTCATGCCTACTCCATATAAATTTTTGCCCGTTTTTGTGGCATCATCAGTGCAAATCTAGGGACATGAAATTTGGCCCTTCTGAATTCCAATCACTCAAGCAGGAAGAGAATTCTACCTCTCACTTCTATTTCAAAAAGAGTTAATAAGGACAGAAGGTTTAGGCTTTAAAAAAACTGAGCAAAAATGTTACCTCTAGAAAAATTCCAAATTAAATGAATATATGATGGTATTAAATTTATTAAAACTTTAACTCAGTTTGAGGGAATTGTGTGAAGTTGTCAGAAAGAATGCTTCTAAATAACAAAGCATTGACACATCTTTATTTCCCACTTATGAGTTTTGATTCTTCCTCACAATATCCATCTCTCCAGATCATTATCCTCATCTGTTGCTACCTGCTCAAAGGACTCTGTCTCTCCAGGCATCACAACAAAATGATAAATTAAAGTTTTTAAGGTCAGTTTGCTTCCTGGATAACGGCTTGGTGAACAAAGGGTGGTGCTGCAAAATGTGTATAAGCTGGTGTTCTGTATATGTGCGTGGGTTGTTGAAGGTAAATGAAGCATTATGCTGAAATTCAATAGCACAGAGGTAAATCACTGACCTACCTGCACAGAGAGTGAGTACTGGAGAAAATGGATATTTTTAAATGAAATTATTTGATTAGTGAAGCAGTAACCTGCAGATAAATGGGGTACAAGAAAGCTGTACAAGTCTTCTCAATTTACAAGTATTCTTCATTACAAAGCCATCTTGCTCCTCAATAATAAAAACAAATTTGTAAGAGCAAGATATATTTTTTAATTTCATAATACTTATTCTTCATTTTATTTTTGGTATCAGTGTAGTTTTTGGGAAATTATGGAGCCAGGTATATAGTTCTAAAGGATTCAGTGTGTAGTACTATAAGGAAACCTTTAGAAACATATAATCTGAGTCACACTGTGGCCTCCCTTTAATCATCGTTTCTGTTCACTACAGTGAAAATGTTAACATGCAATTCATGCACACAAGCAACATACAGATTTTACTCACTCAACACTTCTGGTAACTGCTATTGATCCCAAGCTCAATGATACCAGTGGAGTTACACTTCAAGGGACACTTGGTCAGCTCCTGAGCTGCTGACTGCTGCATTCCAAGCAAGAAAGCTTTTTAGTGCTGATGGCAGCCCACTAGTTAGGGCAGATTCCTGTACATTTAAAGAGGTTACACTCTAGTGTCCTGGACTGAGGTGTGTGACCAGGCCAGAAAAGGGTGTGATCTAGCTGGAACATGTAAGGCAAAAAATGTCTCTGTCCCTGACGTGTTACCTGCCTCTTCCCTTGCACCAGCCAGGGTGTGTAGTGGTAAAGCACTCTGGTAACAGATTCCAGTCCAGATACAGACATATTTTGTCCTTTCCACACATTTTTTTTGGTCCTTGAGACAATACTTCTGCTCAGATGTCTGAAGCTTAACATATTTTATTTGGGATACCACACAGACTCCATAATTTCTGTATGCCATGACCAATACTGTGTGGTTTGGGCACCCGAGGACTTGACTTTATTTTTTATCCTCCTGAGCTACCTTGCTCTAGCTAATGTTCAAGACAAAATAGTTTATCAGTCTGGGCTCCTGGGGGAACTTATTACTTGTGTCTTGAGATTCTTTATGCCCTTCTCAGAAAACTGAAATCCATCCCCACAAAACCATGTAGATGTCCCACTTACATTGGTGTTGGAAAAATTTAAGCACTAATACATCTTTGTTGAAGACATAAATTGGAATGAACATTTAATTTCTCATTGAAATGAGAAAATTTTACCATAAGAATTTAATTCTGATGAACGTTTCAAGAAAATTTCATCTTCCCTGTGGCATCACAGTAGTAAGGAGATGAAGCTAATCTTTATAGACATTCCACCCTGAAATGCCAGCAAACTTAAATCTGATTCTTTATGGTGAGGTGTGAGTAATTACAGCAAGATATTATGTATGTACTATACAGAACATTTCAGTAAATAACACATAAAGACTAAACTGTAAAACCAGAAAATAGTACAGCTATGAAAGCTGATTCAGGTAAAAATGTTTCATTATCCTCTAGGATCTTTCTATTTGGTCTTTCCTCCCACAGCTCTCAACCATGTCCAATTTAGAGTCTGCTGAGGATGATTTTAGGCTCTTTGCTACATTTCAAAACTTAGCTTCAGATGTGTTCTCAACAGGGGCCTTTATAGAGATCTGAATAAAATTCTTATCTGTACAAGCAAATGCTTGAAAAAAAAAATAGCCTAACTTAAAAATGTAATGGAAACAAAACAATATAGGAAAAGCAAGGATCTGAATGTCCCCTATGGTTAATTGATGTTTAAAACTGACAAAAGGAAAAAAAAAAATCCTAGTGTCTTTTAAGTAGGACACTTCTGTCTGTGATATGGTAAAATTATTAATCTGCTAGAGTCTTTATTGACATGGATACTAATTTTTTAACTGTAAAAATGCAGCTTCAGTGATAGGGTTGGAGTTCTGTTGGTAGAGAAGTGCCATCTCTTATCTAAGAGACTTAAAACAACTTAATTGAGGGATTATTTTTTTCTCACCCTAAAAATAGCTAAATAAAAAGATAAAAACTTCTGATAGAAGGAATAAAGCCCCAACCCACACTTTCAAAAAAATTACCTCGTGTTTAAAAGATATATATATATATACACATATACCTATATATACATACATATATACATATATATATATAAAATTTATTTGCCATTTTAATTTGAAATATATAAGTAAGAAGCTTTTCAGTTAACTCTTCTTGGCTTACTTCCTCAGTGTTCCATATTATATCCAATAAAGAAAGGAGAGGATGGGATTTTGCAGTCTTTGGCATACGTGCCTTCAGGAAAGGGAAATTATAACCTCATTGCTCTTTCTCCCCTCTTAATTCCTAAAAGTGTCATTCCCCTGAACTCAGGGAGAACCATTCTGCTGGCTCTCCTGCAAGCTACTAAAAATGTAGCCTGCACTGGCTTCCCAGTGCTCATTCAAAGTCTGAAGAGAAAGTAAAAGGTGAGACTTGAACAGTGAAGGCCCTATTGAAGAACCACATAGAATTTCACTGGGAAAAATATTTGAATTTTTTGTCCAATGTGGTTAGGAAAAGCCATCTATGTTAAATTAATCCTGAAGTTATACCCTCTGTGTATCTGGAACTGTTTCCTGGCACTGAGGCCAAGTGGTGTGGAGCAGCTGCATATGTGATATTTACTTTTCTAATACAAATTTCTACAATGTCCCCGATGAGAACTCTGCCTGATTCATGCTGACTACCACACCCTGCCTGAGATCTTTCTTTGCAAGACTGATAGTTAAGATGGATCAAAGAGGGTCAAGGATCATTCCAGCTGTTTAAGAGTACAGAGCAAAGTCCACTGACTGGAAACATTCCCTGACATTGTTTAATGTAAGACAATAGGAACATCCTTTTGGGCCTTGTTAAAATATTTTCTTTCCCCTGTTTACTAAACATTATTAGGTGAAGTATTAACTTTTCATGTTTCTGTTAAGTAGGAAAGTGCCATTGAATCAATAGGATTCTTGAAACATTGGTTTTAATAACATTTTGGATAATAAGAACACTATGTGGAAAAAAATTTGTATATTTTTTTCAGAAACAGGGTAATTGAATATTTGTTACTGTGTTTTTATGTAATAAAAATATAGTGTCCTGATTAATTCTTAAAATTTTAAAGTAAAGCTAATGATAAAGATTATTATATCATTAGCTGTAATGATATAGCTAATGATATAATAATGTCATTTTTTACAGAATAGTGATGTTACACTGTTGTCATGTGTAAATACCCATGCTGCAGCACATAAAAAGGATGTCTTTGCAGGTATAATTTATGAAAAAATAATCTCTTTCTATAGGCAATTACATAAAACTTAAGGAAGACAGATTAGTCCAACTGAAAAATTTGAAAGCATCCTCTTAGCCAAACTCCAGTGCTATGACTGGACAATTTGAACAGAAAACCAACTAGAAATGGAATGAAAAACAAGAACACAGAGCAGTAGTCTCTTCAACTGAAGTTTATTTTGTATGAAGACAGGAAGCTACTGAGTGAAAAGTAGGAGGGCATAGGAATTCAGAGCTCTTATGGAAGTTGGGCAGGGGTTGATAGCACAGCTCTCTCCACAGTATGGCTTCACAAGGGCATCTCACTGCAATTAGCCTGCAACTAGGAATGATGGTGCAAGACAGAAAATTAGAAATAACTGTATTCTTTGCTGTTATTTTCTGTTTTCTCAGTGTAAGAACTGAAATTTCAGGTCCTGTCAAATGAAGCTGATATATTTACAAGGATTTTAAACCTGATCCTTGTCTGTTGTATTATTGTTCTATCTGTTTATGTGCTAACTTTAACACTGATCACTCAGACCAAGGCCATGTAGTTGAGTAGGAAAGGAAAAGTTTATTATTTTTAAAAGGAAGTATTCTCTATTTATGCTGCTGTAGCTCTGCTCAGTGCCTTTTTGTCAGTGAATAAAAAAAAAAATCAAACACCTTAGCCACATTTTCCATTTTTAATTACAAAATAATACTTCTCACAGTTCTGCTCTCTGCATATCTGCACTGCTTAGCACCTGTAAAATTGCCTGCACTGCTTGGTTCTGGTTTTCAGCACTAGCTGAAAATTAACCTGATTTAGCCAACCTGCAGCAGAGAAAAAGAAAACCTGAATTTAATCATGTCACCCCAAAGACAGGTGACATAATGATGGTTATTAGCTGGCCATGCTGGTTTTAATGTAACTGTAGATCAGCAATTAGGTAGTAAAAGCACTCCTGAGAGAGCTGAGTTTCCCTGATAGTCAACTTCTCTTCATGCCGAGGTTGCCACTCTCAGGTGCTGTTTAAGGAGCAGTTCAGATTTGATTTATCTCAGAAACTGTCAGATAAAAATCATAGAATTTATCCAAAATTTGTGGATTATTTTCCTTTTTTTTTTTTTTTTTATTTTAAACAAAAAACACANATTTGGTCTTTCCTCCCACAGCTCTCAACCATGTCCAATTTAGAGTCTGCTGAGGATGATTTTAGGCTCTTTGCTACATTTCAAAACTTAGCTTCAGATGTGTTCTCAACAGGGGCCTTTATAGAGATCTGAATAAAATTCTTATCTGTACAAGCAAATGCTTGAAAAAAAAAATAGCCTAACTTAAAAATGTAATGGAAACAAAACAATATAGGAAAAGCAAGGATCTGAATGTCCCCTATGGTTAATTGATGTTTAAAACTGACAAAAGGAAAAAAAAAAATCCTAGTGTCTTTTAAGTAGGACACTTCTGTCTGTGATATGGTAAAATTATTAATCTGCTAGAGTCTTTATTGACATGGATACTAATTTTTTAACTGTAAAAATGCAGCTTCAGTGATAGGGTTGGAGTTCTGTTGGTAGAGAAGTGCCATCTCTTATCTAAGAGACTTAAAACAACTTAATTGAGGGATTATTTTTTTCTCACCCTAAAAATAGCTAAATAAAAAGATAAAAACTTCTGATAGAAGGAATAAAGCCCCAACCCACACTTTCAAAAAAATTACCTCGTGTTTAAAAGATATATATATATATACACATATACCTATATATACATACATATATACATATATATATATAAAATTTATTTGCCATTTTAATTTGAAATATATAAGTAAGAAGCTTTTCAGTTAACTCTTCTTGGCTTACTTCCTCAGTGTTCCATATTATATCCAATAAAGAAAGGAGAGGATGGGATTTTGCAGTCTTTGGCATACGTGCCTTCAGGAAAGGGAAATTATAACCTCATTGCTCTTTCTCCCCTCTTAATTCCTAAAAGTGTCATTCCCCTGAACTCAGGGAGAACCATTCTGCTGGCTCTCCTGCAAGCTACTAAAAATGTAGCCTGCACTGGCTTCCCAGTGCTCATTCAAAGTCTGAAGAGAAAGTAAAAGGTGAGACTTGAACAGTGAAGGCCCTATTGAAGAACCACATAGAATTTCACTGGGAAAAATATTTGAATTTTTTGTCCAATGTGGTTAGGAAAAGCCATCTATGTTAAATTAATCCTGAAGTTATACCCTCTGTGTATCTGGAACTGTTTCCTGGCACTGAGGCCAAGTGGTGTGGAGCAGCTGCATATGTGATATTTACTTTTCTAATACAAATTTCTACAATGTCCCCGATGAGAACTCTGCCTGATTCATGCTGACTACCACACCCTGCCTGAGATCTTTCTTTGCAAGACTGATAGTTAAGATGGATCAAAGAGGGTCAAGGATCATTCCAGCTGTTTAAGAGTACAGAGCAAAGTCCACTGACTGGAAACATTCCCTGACATTGTTTAATGTAAGACAATAGGAACATCCTTTTGGGCCTTGTTAAAATATTTTCTTTCCCCTGTTTACTAAACATTATTAGGTGAAGTATTAACTTTTCATGTTTCTGTTAAGTAGGAAAGTGCCATTGAATCAATAGGATTCTTGAAACATTGGTTTTAATAACATTTTGGATAATAAGAACACTATGTGGAAAAAAATTTGTATATTTTTTTCAGAAACAGGGTAATTGAATATTTGTTACTGTGTTTTTATGTAATAAAAATATAGTGTCCTGATTAATTCTTAAAATTTTAAAGTAAAGCTAATGATAAAGATTATTATATCATTAGCTGTAATGATATAGCTAATGATATAATAATGTCATTTTTTACAGAATAGTGATGTTACACTGTTGTCATGTGTAAATACCCATGCTGCAGCACATAAAAAGGATGTCTTTGCAGGTATAATTTATGAAAAAATAATCTCTTTCTATAGGCAATTACATAAAACTTAAGGAAGACAGATTAGTCCAACTGAAAAATTTGAAAGCATCCTCTTAGCCAAACTCCAGTGCTATGACTGGACAATTTGAACAGAAAACCAACTAGAAATGGAATGAAAAACAAGAACACAGAGCAGTAGTCTCTTCAACTGAAGTTTATTTTGTATGAAGACAGGAAGCTACTGAGTGAAAAGTAGGAGGGCATAGGAATTCAGAGCTCTTATGGAAGTTGGGCAGGGGTTGATAGCACAGCTCTCTCCACAGTATGGCTTCACAAGGGCATCTCACTGCAATTAGCCTGCAACTAGGAATGATGGTGCAAGACAGAAAATTAGAAATAACTGTATTCTTTGCTGTTATTTTCTGTTTTCTCAGTGTAAGAACTGAAATTTCAGGTCCTGTCAAATGAAGCTGATATATTTACAAGGATTTNCAAATTTTGTGGTTTTTTTTCTTTTTTTTTTTTTTTTAATTTACACATACAACAGCAAGTACATTTGTCATATATATATATATATATGTGTGATGGTTTTGCATTGGAACCAAACCCACTACCAAACTAAAACCATTACAATATGGCACTTAATTTTCTGAATATATTTTCTGGCCTCTGATCCAGAATTTTCAGTTAAGGTTTTAGATCAGTAAGTGGTTGGCTGGGGCAAAATACTTGTTCCACAGCTCAAAATTGTTACAATGCTTATGAACATGATAAAATGGGAATAAGGTTGCTTCCCAATACAATTCTGTCTTGTTAACACCTGATATTATACAGTGCTATCTACAGGCTATTGTAATTTTTGCCAGTGCAGGGCCTGCTCTTCTAGCATCGTAAGAACTGTGGAAAGCAGAGTAATTAACACAGCTTCTCTGCATAGGAGCTCTAGAAGTGCAGAGCTCTTTCACATATTGATTTAACATACTAGCTGCTTAAAACAATTTTTTTTTTCTTACTACTCAAGCCTTACAGCGTACTCAATCAAAACCATATTTCAGCAGTGGAAATATTTTCCTGTAATATTCACAGTCAAGAATTTCTTTCAGCTTGCATTAAAGAAAGTAGTTTTTTGTGTGAGTTAGAAAGGACTATGCTCCAAGCTACCTACTTCAATTATAATCTGAGCGTTTGTAAGTGAAATTAGTCATCTATGGCATTGTAGAGTTCCAGCACACAGATCACTCAGGGATGTCTTGATGCCTAGGAATAGCTGCTAAATTAATAAATTAATCATGTCTTCAGTTAGCTACTGCAATATAACATTATGAATTTGTGAAGTTTGTATTCCTCTTCCCGTTAATTTAAACACTTTAAGTTTTCCCTGAGGGCCAAAATATTAAAACAAATACCAAATCACAGAATCATAATTGTCCTATAAATGAAGCAAATGAAAGTTAATTGGAATTTGTTTTCACAAAATAACATGTAGTATATTCTTAGAAAACACATTTTGAGATTCAGAGTGCCTGCTGTGTTAGTTAAAATGGGACTTGAAGAAACCAGCTCTGTTAGAGCAGAAAGTGATGAGAAAATCTACCTCATATTCACTATTCTCCTTCCAGAGTGAAATTTCTCTTGACATCTGCATGCATAAAGTGTTTCAGATTGAAAAGCTGGGTGCCAGCTTCCCAACTAAGGCATGGTGAGGTTGCCAGATGAGGCAGAGGGATGTTTAGGATGTGCCTAGTGTCCTCTAGCTTCTGCTGCTGCGTATCTTTTTTCCTTAGGCAAACCACTGTTTTATCTAAGTTATGTTTATATAAAGTATATAGAATCCCACTAGGTCTTGCTTAACCTCTCTTCTGAAGTCTCAGGTGATTCAAACCTGGAATGTCCTACTCAAAAGACCATGCAAAACTGAAAAGGAGGACAGACTGGGAGAGAGCAGAGTAGAGGACTTATTAGCTTATGCCAGAGGAAAACTAGGCAAGCAAGAAGTTGGTTTTGCTATCCAGTGATCAGAATATTCATCTTAAAAGAGGAACCGGGCTCTAGAGTCTGTGGGTAATTCAGTTGGGTTTTTGTTTGGTTGGTTTTGTTTCGTTTTAATTTATCTGGCCCATTTATTTCTGAATTAAAATGCAGGTAGTCCTATCAGCCTCCTTGTTTATGGGGTAAAGAGAGAAGCAGAAATTGATGCTTGATGCTGAGCAAGAACTACTCAACAAAAATTAAAACATTGGTGCATTGTCGTCACTGTTTTCAGCCTGACATGTGACAGGAAAAGTTCTTTTTAAGATTACTTACATTTATAATGTAATTTCTAATGATTTCTAATTATTTATTTGGTATTGCTTCTATTTTTCTATTTTTTAAGATGATCTAAGTTTTAGTGTCTCAGGCTCATCTATCTTGGCTGTGTTATCTAGCCTTCTTTTCAATGGTCAAAGTTAATCATGATATGCCCATTCTAAGCCAACTAACTTTGATAAATTATTTATGTATTCTTATTTATGATTTATCAGGGAATAAAATCATGTGGGCTTTTTTTTTTTTTT
>VXBI01011734.1:308668-348524 GCA_013397375.1 Toxostoma redivivum
TTTTTTTTTTCAAGTCTTTGGTTGCTTCCTTGCTTTCCTGCTTTGGAGAGTCTTCTTCCCTACCACAAAACCCAACATCACTGAGACTGGGATCTGGAGCATGAATCTTAAAACACACCTCTAATGGGTAATTCAAATATCCAGATCACAAATATTTGTCAATTTAACAGCATTACTGTTAAAATGTTACAACTTGTATTCAATTATGAGATCTCTGGACAACTTCTATTTATATTATCTAATTAATTAACAAATACAACTCACATAAATTTCAGAAAAAATATTTTTAGATTGGTACTACAAAGGCCTTTAAGGACCCTCTGTAAGAATTCTGAAATAGAAATTAGAGATCAAGAAAGAAATTTTTGTAACATAGCATTTTAGTTTCATCCTTTGTTTTATTTGCCTCTCTAGACTGATCATAACTTTGCATTTCTGTGAGTTTTATTAAACATTATTAGACATTGTCAATTTCCTGTAACTGTACAAGGAAACTTCCTTTTTAATATGATTAAGTTTTTGTTGAAATGTTTATTTGCTGTGGAGTTGTGTAAGGTATGTTACATTTTTTCTGCTGTCTAAAATAAAGGGTGATTTACACTTTGTCACTGGAGTGAAAAAAAACCCCAAATGAATAATGTCCATCTGGACCAAGTGACTTTAAATATTATAGAATTATAGAATAATTTAGTTTGGAAAGGATCTTAAAGATCATCTAGTTCAACAGCTCTGCTACAGACGGTGACAATTATCCCCAGATCAGGCTTCTCAAAGCTTCATCCAATCTGGCCTTAAACACTTCAGTGATTGAGCATTCACAGCTTCTCTGTGCAACCTGTTCCAATGTCTCACCAACATCTTAAAAAACTATCTTATTTCTTTCTAATTGTTATGGATTATTTTTGTAAAGGTACCCCCTAATTCAGTGTTCCCACTGAAACTCCAAACCATGTTGCCGCTTGCTTGCTCCCTCTCTCCTCTTCCCATTCCCCCTTGTGAAGGGCTGGAGAGGAGCCCTGGAGGTACAAAAGGGGAAGATCGGGGTTGAGATAAGAACAATTTACTGGAAATAACGATGAGATAAGAAAACAAACAGTAAGTCTATCAAAACTAATGAGAGGTGGCACAAGAGGAAAGAAACATCGCTTCTCACGCCGGGACCCGCAGCACTGGGCAGTACCTGGCCACAGGCACGCCGCTCGGAGAGTCCCTCCGGCTGCGAGCCAGCAGAGCCCCAACTGCTCCGTCTGCACAGAGCTTGGCAGGAGGAGCCTGTGCTCCCTGAAGAGAGCCCCTTCTGCCTGCCCCTGCAATGCTGTGAGGTGCTATAGAATAACCTCCGTATCCTAGCTGCGCTCCCTAACACTACTGCAAGAAATTAACCCTGTCCCAGCTGGAACTGGAACACTTGTCTAAACCTACCCTCTTTCAGTTTTAAACCCTTTCTCCCTGCCCTGTCATTACAGACTCTGGTAAAAAGCCTTTCTCTGTCTCCTTTATAAGCACTCATTACACAAAAATTATTTCTTCCTCTTTCTTCATCTTTCCTCTAAACCCCTTCTATAAGCAATAAGGTCTCCCCAGAGCCTCTCTTCTCCAAGTTGAATAACCCCATCTCTCAACCTTGTTCATGGGAGAGATGTTTCATCTCTCTGAATATTTCTGTGGCCCTTCTCTGGACCTACCCTAACAGGTTACTGTCCTTGTGTTGAGGACCTCAGAGATGGATGCAGTACTCCAAGTGAGGAGTTCTACTCTCACAAGAACAGAATACAGGGTGAGAATCTACTGGTCATTCTGCTTTTGATGCCATCCAGGATACAGTTGTATGGTTAGCTCTCTGGGCTGCAACTGCACACTGCTGTCTCATGTTCAAGTTTTCATCCATCAAAATCAGGTTTAAAATTCATTAACTCAAATGCAATCTTAAATTTGCCTTAAAGATTTTTTATTTATTTGTCTTTCTTTTTTTTAGAGGGGAAGCTAAAAATGCTTGTGGCCAAGGAAGACGTAAAAAATTGTGGTGAGTGAGAATTGCAGGATTGAATATTCTTACTTGGACTTCCTTTAAAATAATTACATTTTATTTCAGAGAAAAAGGTTGACTTGGAGAGAACTGGAGAGAAGGAGCTCTGTGATGCCAGTGTCACTTTGGGGATAGTGTGATAGTATTAGTAAAAAAAATAATAGCGGAACACTTTCATTTCTGTACACATGAGGTGAAGCTGCATTTCAGGTCAATAATTCTGAGCCAAGAAGATTGTAACTCACAGACTTGAAAGGCAACCTTTGTGTGTTTTTGTCATGCTTATTCTAAGCCAGGCCTTACATTTGAAATCAAAGACAGAAGAGGATTTGCTGCTAAGTGTAAATGAAAAAAGCAAGCATCTGTTTAACCATTTTCTTATCCATTTCTCTTTCCAGATTTCCCAGAAGATTGTGTATATGAGTATTTCTCATACTGAAAAGAGCTATTGGAGTGAGGTTGTGTAACACTCAAATAATAAGATTTTATGAGGTATCTCCAGATGTCTGAAACCCTTATCAGACACCACTAATGTATGTCTCAGGTTTTCATTTTTGATTGATGTGTTTCTCTTGTGTGTAGAATCATGCACTCTTATGTGTTAATTATAATAGCATTAGAAGGCTTGATTTTTTCCTCTTTCTTTAGTAGGTACACATAGCATTTCAGTGGCTGTATCATTGTACCTAATTAGGATATGGATAAGTCAAGACTTATCACGTAGAAAGGCATTTCACTGTTAAATGCCATTAAAAAATAGCTCACTATGTTAATTTTCCTCCTGAATTGTAACAGTTGTGTATTTTATTTCAAGTCCAGATATCCAGCATCCTTCTGTTTCCCACCTCTTTCAGTTTCACCTTCAGGCACATTCTAACACCTCTGCCTTGGTGTATCCCTAAAGAACATGCACCAAAGCCCTTATTTGCCTCAGGCATCTTGCATTCATCAGTGAGTACAACTCACTGCTTCTTGACTCCACATATGCCTTTCAACACTACCGACCATGGCTTATACACATCAACAGAAGCAAAACTGATCCTGTCATTGCTCTCATGTTAAGTCAGAAAGCTTTAAAGAGCATCTTCTGTTGCAATATCTCCTGGACAAAATCAGAGAGATATTTTGGATTCACTCCTGTACTTGTAAGCACAATGCTGCTAAGTTATTTCAAACATGAAGTGATATCCCCCAGTTCAATACAGTCTAGAGGAGGAAATTGTGGAGAGCAGCCCTGAGGAAAAGGACTTGGGGGTAATGGTGGATAAAAGGCTGGACATGATCCAGCAATGTACACTCACATCTCTGAAAGCCAGCCACACCCTGGATGATGTCAAAAGCAGAGTGGCCAGCAGGTCAAGGGAGGTGATTCCACCAGCCCACTCTGTCCTCGACAGAGCCCACCTCCAGTGCTGGGCTCAGCTCTGAAGCCTTCAGCACAGGAAAGACAGGCTTGTTGAAGTGCATCCATATGGGGGCCACACAGAGGATCCTCTCCAACGAGGAGAACCTGAGACAAATAGTCTGGAGAAGAAAATGCTCTTTAAAGTGGAGACTTTATTACAGCCTTTGAATACTTAAAGGTATCTTACGTGAGAGATGGAGACAAGCATTTTAGGAGGGCCTCTTGTGTTAGGACAAGGAAGAATGGTTTTAGAAACAGTTCAGAAAACAGTGTAGTTTTAAACTAGATATAAGGACAAAATTTTTTACAATGACAATGATGAAACACTGTAACAAGTTGAACAGAATGGGGGTAGATGTTCCATCCCCGGAAACATTCAAGGTTAGGTGGATAGGAGCGACTTGATCTAGTTGATGTCACTGATTACAGGGGCCTTGCCCTAGATGATCTTTAAAGGTCCTAAATCAGGACAACCTTAGAGCAAGTATGACATTTTATACAGAAAGAACAATCTAGCCTTCCATGATAATTTTGCTCAAAAGTCGGAATGATCTGTGTTCATATGTTTGGAAAAAAATCACTGACCCATTGAAAGGATGAAATTTTTTACATTATCCATATTTATAGTGAGCTATCTAGGCTGGATTTTGATTATTGTAACTTCTAGTAGTTAAAAAATTACTCTGGCATGCAACCAGTATCTGCACAAAAATTTCAGATTAAACATGAATGGTAATGGGAGAACTTGTCATTTTCCTACTTCCCTTCACTGAAGACATCTGGCAAATTGTTAATAGTTTGCAACCCTCGCAGCACTGTTGATTTCTTGCCACTTCTTGTTACCTATTGGTCAAGAGCCAGAAACAAAGCAGACCATTTTGGAAATCAAATGACTTAATGAGCTCATGTCAGATCTCTCCTTTAAATGGTATTTGTAATTTCTGTCTTGAACATGGTAATTTCCTTTGTGTCAGTAAACCTCTGCTGAGTTTAATTCAACGAACATTCTTTGACTTTTTCTGAACTCACCAGCCTATCTGCTCTCCTAAAGCCCCCAAATTCAATGTATCCATTTCTTCCTCTAGTAATTCATTAAATAGTGAGTACATACTTAAATGGTGTTTTTGTCATTTTTAAAGTCTCACAGTTGACTCTCTGAAGTTATTAAAATAAAAACCATTCTGTGAGACTGAGAACTTTTTTGGCTTTCTGTAACATCACCACTGTCCATCTTCAGAAGAGATGTTTTCTTAGTGTCTGGACAGATAGAGTTTGAGAAATGGGTACTTCCCCAGACTTTGTAGCTTGGTCATACAGACACAGAGGTCTGTGGTAGATGGCGGAACTGAATCTGTATTTTTCATTGTCTGATAGGTAGGCTTTTTTCATGGTTTTTTTAAAGCTAAGCTTCCCAAAGATATTATAAATGAAGAACAGGACTCCAGTAAGGTAAGCAGAAATAAAATTTGGGAAGCTGCTGTCCCATGAATATATTATTGGTGGACTTGGAAATCTTATTTTTCTGGTTGGACTTAAAGGCCTTTACCAGTCTTAATGATTCTATGATTCTATAATCTAAACAATGAAACAAGTACAAATATTGAGAAAGATATAAAACATAACAAAACCATAAACTGAGTGATATCCCAGTAATGCCACATTAATTCCTCAAGGAATTTGGCTGAGGGAATGGTGAAAGAGGGAAATAAGAGGAAATTATTTTAGATGGACAAAAAGAGATAGACATCAAATCTGGGAGAGAAGGCAGACAGAAATAAAGTTAATCTGACAAATTAATGACAAAGAAAGTTTGGAAAAAGAAGAGAGTCTGAAAAGATTGGAAGGTAGAAAGAATCAAACAAGTTATGCGACTTTTAATGTAAAAACTAGAAAGAAGTGATGTGCTACTTATTGGAACAGAAATACTCTCATGGTACTCTGAGACTGTACTTCTGTGATAATTGTGTTTTGTAATTATTCTGAAGAGTGTCAGATAAGTAGACCCACAAGCTCATCCTTAAGCTGATTATGTGTCAGGGTATTTATGCTCTGTCTAAATTGAACACAGTAGATACACACCACGGCAGGAGAGCTATCCCACAGCCCTTGGCATCTCAACAGCACAAGCCTCTCCAGTACATACCTTGCTCTAACTCATTCTCCTATTGCACCCTTTATGGCCCAAACAGAAGAATATTTATATAAAAGTAGGTAAGAACATTATGTGTGTCTGCAGCTTTTAGGGTCCAGCACTGTCACTTGTCCTGGATGAAACTGAGACAGTGCCACAGAATCATTCATTTGCTTTGACATGGGTTAAAGTGACCATGTTGCACTATGTGCACCTCAGAATCCAGGTCTTCATTCTTATCGTAATGTTGAGGTCCTGAAAGGTTGTTTTATTCAGATTGTGTCTTACTACTTTTTTTCCTAGATGTTGGCCAGGATCGTGATTGTGCCAGTCTTTGGTACTGTCAAGTGCAAGTAAAGTCAGAAAGACTCAGACATAGCTTCCTAGTATATACATTTTTCTGAGGCACATTAATGTTATAACAATTCCTTCAGGAAGACACAGAGGTCCCTTGACAGTGTGACACAGTAGCTCCAAGGCCCTGTAATCAAACTCTGCAGAGGATTTCAAGATAAAAAGCAGGAAAATTGGGAACTTACTAATGCTGCTAGGGGATCAAATGAAAGATAATTTTCCTGCTGTCATAGGATGTTATGACCAGTTAATAGTTCAAGTAGTTCAAATATTTGCTATTCAAGTAATTCTCTAGCAAGTGGATATGCATTTGTGCTTTACAGAGCAGCTAATTTGTATTAGTCTGACCACACCTTAATCTAAAAGTTGATCATTGTAGAATGCCCTGAAGGATGTTTCAATTAGCATCAGATGAGAGCTGTCCAGAATACCTCGGTGTAAGAAAACAGATTATTAGAGAGGGCTCCTATGGGACATGTCACAAATAGCACTTTGAGGTTTATGGTAGGTAGGTTGGGTTGACCCTGGTGGAATGTCAGGTCCCCACCAAGCCACTCATCATTCCCTCCCTCAGGGAAGTAAACAGGGGAAGCAAACACAATGAAATGCTTGTGGATCAAGATAAAAACAGGAAAATCACTCAGCACTTGCCATCATGGGCAGAGCAAGCTTGACTTGAGGGAATTGTTTTCACTTATTGCCAGTCAAATCAAGGTAGAATAACGAGAAACAAGAAATCTTAAAACACCTTCTTCCTTCACCTCCTTTCTTACTTGGCTCAACCTAACTCCTGACTTGTCTGCCTCCTTTGATTAAACAGGGAATGGGGAATGGCAGTTGTTGACCAGGTCATTGTTCTGTCAGTTTCTCTGACATGTTGTTTTGAGAGTGTAATCAGAGAGGAGAGAGGTAAAGAGAACTTGTTAACCCAGCAGAGGTGATCCAACAGCATGTGACCCTGCCTGCATGCTGTGAGAACAATGAGAACTGAAATGATGGTGGAAAAAGCTGAGAGTGTCAATTGAGGCAGCTCTGTCTGTTCTGTTCACCAAGGCTCTTTGCCATTGATTCAGTGCTGCTTCAGGGCTTCTGACAGCTTGGTTTTGCAAAAGTCACTGCCAAGTACAGAAAGATTGACATACTGCACTTTATGAGTTGGATGTAAGAATTCAGTTATTTGAAATCTGTGAAAAACATTGGTCTATTGAATATTCAAAAGTGTAGGGGGAATCTCTGTTGAGATAATTTTGATGTTTGTTGTTCCCTAAGCAGTGGAACTATTACAATACTTAGAGATTTTTTGCTTTGTATTTATAACTATATCCCAGCATGGTGATTAGATGTTCCTATTACTGGTGTTTCCTGTTACTCTCCTAACACTTTAAAAACCACTCCTCGTATTTCTCTTCAATCTTGCTCCTGACAGATTACTCTTAGGCTTTCACTGCAGACTTCTGGTTGCCAAGAGAAGCAAAAAAATCCCTCTGCTTGAATCATAAGAAAACACTTATTTTGTACAATTATCTGTCATCCTCAAAAATCTCTGACTGGAAACAGACATGCCTATTTCTTTTTAGTGAGAGGCCTATTTCTCTTTATTGACTCCAAAGGCATTCCAGGTCACCATTTTAGATTTGCATGTATAGTTTCAGATTTTTAAATTTGATGAGATAAAGCCCACTGTGGGTTAAAAATATAAATATTGTTTGCTAAATGCATTCTCTTTCATTAATTTTGAACATCCTGCTGTCTCTGGTAGCATCTTTTGGAGCTCTACAAAGCAAGAAGCCATCTATATCTTAGAATCTGCTGTGGGCCTGTTTATGACTAAGCTTAGGAAGTGCAGCTGGAACATCCAGGCATAGATTTTCAAGGAGATTTTCAGTTCTGTCAGGTGGCATTTTTATAGTTTGGAATAATAGCTATGATAGTTTTAATAAAGTCCCTTTAACAAAGGAATAACAAGAACTTGAAACAAGTGTTTCTTAATGGGATTTTGAAATTAGAAGCATAGAAATATCACAGAGTGTGAAAGAATGTTGTAAACTACATGAAACAAATGAAAAATTACTGTGTGTTTCAGATGAATAATCTCTAATGAAGGGACTATTTCTATTTTTCTGACTGGATGAATAAGGTGGTAGAGGTCTAGTTGCCAGATATAATCTTACCTGACAGTTGTGTTTTGTTATAAAATTACCACGGTGGAGACCAGCTCCCTGTCTGCCAGACAGATTTTTTTAAGTTAAATTGAAGTGACTGACTCTGTTGCAGATAGCTGTAGGGTGCATTTCTACTTCCTGCTAAAGGACTGAGAAGAAGAGCTCTACCACGGCAAAGCAGCAGATTGATTACACTGGAAAAGCAGTAAATAGATTTTCATTTGTATTTGGGTCATTCTTTCTCAACTGAATTAAAAGAGTTCATCTGAAATTCAACTTTAATTGATACCATAATTTCTCCAGCTGAAATTACTGTCTGTAATAAACAACATTTTATAATGTTATGTAAATCAGGTAATCACTTTTTTTTCTCCCTGCATTTTTGACCTGGAGATGAAGGAACAACTTTCAAATACCAGCAAGTTGTCTACATCTACATTAACATGAAGTAAAGTGGAGTAAAGGAAGATTTGTTCTCATTAGGTCTGTTACTATTATTGACAACAAATTCCAATGCTCCTATGATTAAATATATTTTTTAATTATAAAATTTGCTTGTAATTTTGGCTCCAAGTATAATGTACTCACTTATTAACTATGGTATTGATCTATTGATCTATTGCAGTAGGAAGTGGAGTACTTTCATTGGAATGATATATGTCTGGTTTTGACTGCCATGGCTACACTGAAGTCAGGATGACTGATCTAGAAGAGGATGTGCACACTGACTTTCATAGGCACTGGCAAAGGACAGACTGCTGCTGATAACAAGCAAGTGGCCTCATGTGGACAATACTAACTATGAGATGTCATGCTGGTACTTAGTGATTCAAAATTCTCACAGTCTTTGTCTCAACTGTTCCAAATTTCAGGTGCTGTGAAGAATCTTTCCACAAAGTTTTTATATCAGAGTAGTCCTGATAATGTGTAAAAATACTAAAATCTGTCCATAAATTCAGAACAACTATGTTAGCAAAGCAGATCATGTAATCTACATGAATTTCTGTGCAATTAATTTTTTCTTGAATCTCTTCTGCAATGTAGTAAAAAAATATGGATTGTCATTTTATTATTCCATGGTATATCAATTATAGAGCAATAATAATGCTTAGCATAATATCAATAATTTTTCTGGTAATACTTATTAACTCACAATCATATCTTGTTCTTGGATTGTTCCTTAGGGTGAATGACTGAGTACTGGTAAATACTTCACCATAGCCCCCTGAAACCTCAAGGCTAATTCTGTGTAGCAAGGGAACCTGGACATAGTACATGTGGTCGACTGTTGGCATTGAGGGAAGAATGTTGCTGCTCTCCTAACAGACATCACACTTTCTAGCTCCTGAAAAATAGTTTTTCTGTCTTGAATAAAAAATATGTTTTTTTAATAGAGGAACTGGAGAAAAATTGTACTTGGCTTTTTACAGTGCCAATTAAAAAAGAAGTGCATAAACAGAAGAAAATAGATGCAATAAACAATCAAAATAATGTATTTGGTAGAATTTTCTACCTTAGACAAAATTCAGATAAAACAACATATAAGTGGACTCTTGTGGGATAAATACTGCAAAATCACACTACAGAATTTCCCTGATAGGGAAGATAGAGACCACTGTAGGGATGGTAGAAGCTATATTGTTATGAAATAACAGATAAAGGGAAAATAATAAAGATGTTGTTGGGCTTGGCATCATAATCATAAATAGCAACAGAAAATGATCAGTATGCATTAAGATCAGTATGTGTTAGAAGTAGGGGGGCTCAAATTAATAACTTTGGGAGATAATATAGTTCAAGATGCAGAGGGGAGATTCCTAGGAACTGTAGTGTCAGGAAAATCCTGGAGGCAGTTGAGGCATAGGTCCAAGGAACAGTGATCTTTATAGGCAGAAAAGTATTATCAGAATATGGTGAAAATTTCCTTTCTTTAGGACTCCTGGTAAGTATTGTGATATATTAATATAGTGTAATATCTGTATTACTAGATATTTCTCAAGGCACCAAATGACCATAAAATACAGAGGGACTCAAGGATGTTTAGTGATGGGCAATAGCAGCAGTGAGGAACCAGTTTATGGGAAAGGCTAAGTGCTATAGCTTGGCAAAGAGTGGCCAGCAGGGAATGTGCTGACAGACTGGTACTGAAGGGTGCAGTCAACCAGGAGCACAGTCAAATTTTATAGCTTAATAAAAAGAGGAGTAAAAAGAAGCAGAGGGATGAAATTATGAAAGGGGAAAAAAAAAAGAGTTATTGACAGAGAGATTTATTTTCTTCAAGTATGATCTGAAAAAAGAAGCAATAGAAACTCTATAACAAAGAAAATTTTAATGAAAGTGAAAAAACCTGCTAGTGTATAGACCATGGATAAAAGATGGCAAAGATGCAGACTGAATAGTTAAAGAGTCCCATAATTCATATTTATATTCTGAATTACACTGTCATAAATAAATGACTGTTATGTGTCAGTCTTCAAAATTACCTCTGTAAAACAAGCTAATCAGATACTATCAAAATGAATCTGTTGTTTAAATTAAAGTGGTTTTGTTAGGATTTTGACACCTTTTTATTACCTTCTATGTTTTTACCATCACAGAAACAACTCTGAGTTCCTGGAGCAGAAATATATCTACCACAAAGATTGTCTGTTTCTGCACATGAAATATCCTCACCTTTCCACTGTTGCAGATATTTAATACTTTTTTTTTTTATAGAATGTCTTACTATAAGAAATTTAGCTCAGAGTTTACAAAATCTATACTGTGATTATTTAAATGAAATTTTTTCATCACTTTTCCACAACAGAACTGTCATGTGCAAAGCATCTGATTCTGAGTCATAAAAATGTACTTTGCAAAACAAAAACATGGTTTTGAAGGAGGACTTGCTGAGCCATCAAATCCAGTCCACTTCCCATAACTGCAAAAAACTTTAAAAAAGACACTTTGCTCAGGAAAACGCACAAAATAACTGTTCCAGACTTACTACTCACAAAATGCTTTCCAAATATCTAAGACAGACTTCTGCTCTGTGAAACACCTGGAAAGGAAAAATAGAGGTAGGAATGGAGAAGGCAGAAGCAGAGCACAGCTAGTGTGAAGCAGTAACTCAGGTTTCATTAGATTTGTGTGAGGGGAGTACCAGTAAGTTCACTTTGCAGCTCTAATTTTTCCTTGATAACAAATTTTCAGATATCCACAGTTTAGGCAGAAAGATATTTTACTTTAGCTAACAAATATAATCTCTTTCTTTCACAGTTCCTTTCATATATTTCAGTATTTTTCAAGCAATGCTGTATCTTCCTCTTAGATAGAAAACTGAACTATCCAAATTCACAAACAGCAGTTCAAAAGTATTTCCAGGAAAAAAAAATAATAGGTCTCGGAAAAATTTTCCAGCGTTGTAAATTTGTGTAGTCTCACAGAGACAGAAAAGGTGCAATGGCATTGCAATAAATTTATATCAAGTGAGGATGAGTTTCAGGTCTGGCAGTCCCATGCCCCGTGAACTGGTTATGTTGCCACACCTAACAACAGCTCTCCCACTCTCTCCAGTGTGTGCAGTCTCCAAGGAAGGATGCAAAAAGCATGTGCTGTCTGCTGCATTTGATCTGTGGACAGAGAACCATAATACTGTGTGCTGCACATGAATTCTTAATTGTGTGGCAGAATTAAGGAAGAAACCTGTGAAGAAAATTCTATTTCTTTTAGTATTTTAAAAAAGAATTGAGATACTGCACAGCAGCCAGAATATTCCAGCATGTGTGTTAACTGGCTGAAATATTCAAAACAGACACTGATCTTGAAAACATCCACTTTACCCATTATGAATGTTAAAGCATTTGTTAAGTAGGAAGGCAGATGTTAATTGGTTATGAAAAATGCTTAGCAACTTTTCTGGGTCTATGTTTGACTGTTGCTTGAAGAAATATAGACCAACTTGCTTTCCTTGCTGCAGCTAATTACAGCACAAAGTTCTTAAGCAAAGTGTAGAAAGCAAACAAATCTTATCACTCAGTGTTATTTCACCTCCTAAGAACATTAAATCTTTCTGGAGACATTTATTTTTTAAGTTCTAGAAGCTCCCTTAATAAAACATACAAAAAGATATTAAAAGTCATCTTTTCAGAATAAAATGATGCCTTCTTTGGAATTATGGGTCTATAATATTTCAAAAGTAAACACAAATATAGACTACTCTTAAGATAGTAAAATATGGTAAGGTTTGTGTACTATTCCATAGTATACATGTGGCAGATTATAAGTTTTTATAACAGCAATAATAAAAAAAAATTAGACAAAGGTAAAGAGGACAGTGGGCAAAACTGTATCTCTGAGTTCATCACCTGTAGAGACATGGCTTGATAATACTGGAGTTCTTGACATTGGAATATATGGCATACTCCAGGGTATGATCTCTATCAAGCATTTTTATGTTACTAAAATAGAAATATTTCAAATTAGAACTATGAGACTCTTCTTCCCCTACACTATCACAACCTTCCCATTATAGTTATCTGCAGTAAATCCTAAAAGTGAATGGTGCTGCTGTAGGAAAACCATTTATCCAGCGATAATGTCCCATCAAGCACAATTGTTTGGCAGCTCTTATGCTATTATTTCAAGGACAGCAAGTTGCCTTTTTCCTGAAGTGAATGGCATCCAGCCAGGTGCTGTCTGAGACTGAAAAACTACAAATTGGTGTACTGTTTTCTTTCTCCCTCTGTTCTGACCTAGTTAGGTAGAGATGTGGGGAGCAGGCACAGCAGGAATGTGAAGTGCTATAGGAGTGAGCATCTGAGTGAGCATGGTGTTAAACTCAGCAGAAATCTGGTGGGACTGGGTGACATAAGGGGTAAGAAAATGGGGCATGAGACCATTTAGGCTGATTAATTTGGTCTGTAGCCATTAATGAGTTGCCAAGTGGTGGCTGTTCCTTGATTTATGTCAAATAATATGTTGGACTTCATATCACTTTTCTTTGTACAATTAACTAGCAGGAGATATAAAAACAATGACAGAATTGGCATCAACGTTGGATAAAAATAAAATAGTTTTGGAGAGTGACATAATTATTAGAATTGGGTTAATAAAAATTGCCTTTGAGGTGAATGGCTCATACTCATGCTAGGGGAAAGTGCAAAACTCAGAGTAGAAGGAATGTAGTGAGATAGGTCCTTTGACTGCTATCTTAATTTTGATTAGAAAATTAATGAATGGACATTGACTATTCATATTTTTCATCATTCTAGGTCATGCAGGAATATCAATAGTACAAAACAAAAAAAACCAAAAAAGGTAGGAATCAAGTATACCTAAGAATCCTTCCAACATTCCCCCTAAAAATACTTTGTATTTTTAATTCAGGCCATCTTCTGCCTATAGTATAGCACTATAAGGGTAGATTAGAGGGCATAAATCAATCCTTGCCTGAAATGTTAGAAAGCTGCTCTGTTGGACAACATGTACCACTTTTCAAGGAGACTAGCTGTGTGTCTTGCTCCCATTTTCAATGGCTGTTGCACATGAAAGCTAGGCTGCCTGACCCCAAAACAAGAAAAGTTTATTCTTTCTCTCCTTGTGACATTTATAACTTATATATTAAAAATCTATCCAAATAACTCTGAAGAAGACTTTCTGTTTGCTGTCATGGAGAATTAATGGGTTATTCTGGTGTGGACAGCTAAATATCAGAGTTTATCTTGGGATCTGTTGGTAGCTGAGAATCTGTGACAGAAGTGTCTCTCATCATGGCACCAGTTCAAACAAACAAATAAATCCAAAATTTGTGCAAGATATACTCTGCTTTGTGATCCTCAGTGACCACATTCCAGCTTTTGTAAACATATTTATACTGTCTAAGAACATATTAATAAAAATACCTGAAACAGTACACCTCTCCACTAACAACACTTTTCAAGTTTAAATCCTACTTCTGTTGTTCCATAAGCTCAAATAACTTGCATTATACTTTAAAAGTCCATCCTATTAGCCAGTTTCCTCGTGTCAAAATCAAAAATCAATTTATACAGAATAATTTGTTCAATTTGATCATTAATTAATAAAGTGATAAACTTATAGGTGAATTCTTGTGTATCTATGTATAATTGTATTAATGTATATGTATTTTGAAATATGATGCTATATTTAAACTAAGTCACAAAAACATCTAGGATACTGGAATACCTCTAAATAGCAAATTGTTAAAAGCACAGTCTGTTAGGATATAATATTTCTGCAGTGAATTTAAATTCACTCACCAGAAGGTGCCAGTCTTGGTCCATAAACCTAAGAATCTAATAATTGTATTTCAGTAAATTCTATTATAAGGGTTTCAGTGAAAATGAAAAGCACAGAGTTCTAGTGTCAAAGAAGGCAGCAGCTTATGAAGTCTGAAGATAACACAAAAGAAATTTCAGACCAAACGTAATACGTGACATTAACATGAATGTAATAACAAATGCATGAAAAGGATTAATCATTCTTCACTGATTTTCACACCAGTGTAAAAATAATATGGTCCTCATGAAGGAAGGGACAGGGCAAATGGTAGATTGGAGGTTGCACTCATAAAAGGTCTTTCTTTATTCAGCCTATCTGTACTTGCTTTCCATTTTTAAAATTTTTTATTTTTATGTTTTGATTGTTGTGGAATAAGTGTGGTTCATTAGAGCTAAGAGGTTTTAGGCTGTGAAGTACTGAGTTTTATTTGTTGAAATTGATTTAATTCTTTGAATATGTCACCAGAGACATATGTCCAGCTACCCTCAGCAATGTGTGCAAAGTGACTTCCAAATGCTATAGATCCTTCTCTTATTTTAAATAAGATCAATGAATAAGCGTAAAGCCTGGAAGGTCATAATGTGGCAGTCCTGCCCATTACTTTTACATAGTTCATGCAAATACAGCAATCATAACATTTTATGCAAGCATAGCTTCAAGAGCAACTGTTTACTTTGCCACATCCTGCTTTTGCAGGAGTCAGACTTCTTCTTGTAATAAATTTTTTTACCCTTTCAGTGCATCACAAGAGAGCAATCTGCTCAATGCATGCATCTCTGGGCTGTTCCGTGCCGTGCTGCTTCAGTCTGACTGCTGTGCTACCCTAGTGAGGCATGTTGTGGAAGTATCTAGATACACAGATAGGTGCCTGAGATTTCCTGTGGTTTGGAGTCTATCATACAGGCTGTCAGAGTCTGACAGAGGCTGAGAGCTGCAGCATGGAGTAACAGCTTCATCCTGAATTTATGCCAGTAATTAGACAATCACAAGTACCATTGTGTCACACATGTCATTTCTCTGATAAAGAAACGGGAGAACAAGGAGCTGTGAAGAGGAGAAAAAAATTACATTCAGCCTGTTTTCTCAGAAATACTGAATGAACCATGACAAAATGAATCCATTTCTGTTCTTCAGCAGTTAATGAAATTAGATGCTGTGAAAACAGCTTGTAAATATTAACACCTTCCCCCCCAAAAAAAAAAAAATTTCAAATACCTATCTGAATTCCCAAAAGCAGAACTAATGGAAGTTGGGTTGGAAAATTAGTTTAATTTGAGAAAAATATAATTATGAAAGAAAGACATTTTCTCACATTCCTTTGTGAAAGCAAGTATTTAAATATTTTCCAGATAAACATCTTGTGTCAGGTAATTTCACAACTTTGATATAAGATATCTAAAGAGCAGTAGAAGGCACTTTGTTAATGCTGAACCATTCACCTTAGAATGTTCTTAAGAGGCATAAAATGACTGAAGGGGACCTCCCAAACAAGATGTGAAACCTGAAGTTCTCAGCAATTAGATTTCTGAAAGGATCTTTACAATGGCCTAAACAAATTAAATCCTATTATTCTCTCTTTATTTCCTATGAAAATGCACAGGTGTATCAGTGCAAAACCCTACATCTTCCTGTTTGTTTATCCCACTTACTTTTGATGAATATCCTCTGGAAAATTTTAGTTAAACTTGATAGAGCAGAAGAGGTCTCAAAATCCCCAGACATTTCATGTTAGTAGCTGTCTAGGTAAGGAAGGGAGATCACTTCAACAAAACCAAGAGAACATTTGAAAAAAGCCAAAGTACATATATGTCTTGCTAGGCACAAGAGAATCAATTTTTTAGGCAAGAGGATTTTCCTACATGGCTATGCCAGAGTCAGTAATGCTTATTTCCTTACTGGAAGTTTTCCTCTGGTTGAGGTAGTCAGGATGGTTCTCACCTTTGAAGAATCTTGGATGTCTAATAAGAAGTGAGTTTTAACAGCAACTGTATTAAAATTCACTTACAAAATAAATCAAGCATGAAACATAAATCCATAGGAACATAATCTTCATTAATTCAACTTTCGATAGAACTATTTGTTTACTTACCATGATTTCCCTAGTTTCTCTGAAACTGCACATCAGGGTTTTTTTCCCCTACTTCCTGAAATTTTAGTACTAATAGGACAATTCAGGAAGCAAGATACTCCTTATTACTGGACTAGAGGTGGGCTTCATCACTTCAAATTTTGTGCATTTACAGTGGAGACATCCACATTCGAGCTAATTTTAGAAACTCCCTTTATACTCATTGGAAACAAATAAGTATTTCCAAACTGTGATTCATCTCCTCCCAAGGTTGACATCTAAAATAGGCCAGATGAATCACTCTAGAAGCACTCTTATACTCCTCTGACTATAAAGGGAATTTGGACAACTGTCTCACATAAATATCTCTGCTGTTGAAGAAGTCTAAAGTTAGGTGATGTGTTACAATTTTACACAACTAATGCTGATCTACAGTGTGCCAGTATTAAGTGTCCCTAGTCTGGAAGTAATGGTGTAGAGTGATTAGTTCTTGTAGGTACCTTTTTAAAGAGAAGTTTAACTATAAATATTTGTGATTAAAGAGACAGCACTTTTTGTGTTGGGATGGTAATTATTTCTCCTACATGAAGTGTGTGGTGTATTATGGCATTGCTGACCTGAAGGAATAATTAGTTAATTGGGCATTGCAATTTTTTCCCTGTATTTTTCCTATAAATCGACATTCGCTGTCAAGAGAGGAATAGAGATTCCTGTATAAACCACTACCTAAGCATAAGTTTTAGTCAATCTAGAAAAGTACTAAAAATACTTAGTACTTTAGTACTAAAAAGTACTAAAAATACTTTAAATACCCTTGGAACTCAGGGAAATAGCCTGATTCAAAGTGTTTAAGGTCCAGCAAAAATTGTAAACTGTTATATTCAATTTAACTCTCTAAGTGCCTATTTCACATCAGTAAGCAGGCAGATGTCTCTGTTCTCTTTCTACCACACATTTCATTTTCTGTTTTTATTTACCATGTTTTTTGACTTACACTTAAAAAGCTTAATTAATGCAAAACATTGCATATATTTTAAAGTCTACTTATAAGTAATTTTTTATATATTTTGGCTTTATTTTCTTTGGTTATTTTTTATTTACTCATCTTTTATATATTTAAACTAATTTTTCTTTTTATTTCTGGTAAGTTACAGAGCATGTTCCAGCTTTAAAGAAATTCTAATATGATGAGGATGATAAAATGGCAAGTATTTGAGACAATATTCCCATAGATTTTTCTTGCTTCTCTTTGACAAATGTAGCTTGGAGAAGGGGGATGTGACAGCATCATACAGAATAACTCCATGTCATAATAATGTATCACTGTGCCTTTGGTCTTCTAAGACTAATAAAACAGGCATATTTCACAGAAATTTTCATTCAACCTGAATATACAAATCCCTGAATCTCCCTCTTTTAACCTGCCAGATTCACGTGGATTGAGAATGTGTTTGTAGGCAGGAAACAAATCTGTGTCTTACGTGAAGAATAAAGTACAACACTAAGTATGATTCTGAAACAAAATACATAGGAACAGAAAAAAGAAAAAAAGGCAGATTTGTGAACATCTCAGTAGGACACCATCCTTCTAACACCCTGGCTAAACATATTAACCTACATAACATTGTGCATAATCCTACTGACAGGCATACATGTCCTGCATCATTATACTTTCAAATAATTCCACTGCAAAACAAAGTAACTTACCTTAGCAAAGTGTAGAAGTAGAACCTGATACTGCAGTACTTTTACCCCATTTAGTCTCAGTACAGAGGATAACACTCTCCTGTTCACACATTCTAAAGGTATAATGGGGCCAAGGTCAGGGTTCCTGTGAGACTTTGGTACTGCTGCTGATTGCAGTCAGGTCCAGATTCTGTCACTGGGCTTGCTAGAGGTGCACCCTATGCTGTAGCAAACAATCACATGAGGCATATTCACTGATTAGGACCTAGAGATTTCACAAAGGTGATACTCTCAGTCTTTCAGGTGGAGAATATCAGATTTGTTGCTTGTGCTTAATGTACAGGTACAGGAAAAAGAAAAGCCTGAAATTTTCCTAGTGACATATTCATCCTTTTCCACTGCATATCAGACTTACTTAATGTTAGTTGCTGCCAGATCCAATAGTTTGATAGAAGTGAAGCTTCTGCTACTCATCCTCAGGTGCACCCAGCAGCAAGGCTGAGCATGTTCCCAGCAGGCACAAATGCACACTGTGCATATACACATGTACACCCAGCTGGCAGCACAGACCAACATAGACTGCAAATGCAGCTCTCACATGGTCACACACTGTGCCAAAGGACTGATCCCTCTTACTCTGGCTGAGCAAGATGAAGGCTCATTATTGGGAAAATATCTATAAATATGTACGGTGTGGATCCCTCCAGCACTAGACTCAGACACTGTGGTATCGGACCTAAATAAAAGGGAAAAGAGACAAAAGGAACAGCGAAGCACATGGACTCCTTTTGGGAAAAGAAGCCGATTTTATTGAACCGAGAGCCCATATTTAAAGCATGTTCCGATGCACAGAACAGAACCGTAGTTCATTGGTCCACAGGGATAAACATCTCCCAGGATGTGTCCCACGGAAAAAACACCAGGTGTCTCTCCTTGTTGTGAATTCCTTCTTGTTTTTCCAACTTGTTTTTCACTAATTCCAACCTGTTTTTGACCATGTTATCACCTTGGGAACTTTCTCCTTATTACCCTGAGAACAGGGCAAAACTCAAACTTGTGAGAAATAATTCTCCAAGCTAATTAACTAGATGTCTCTCTGACCACAAGACACTCCACCCAGTGTCAGTCCCCAGATCTCAGTTTCCCAGTGGGGACTTGCACATAGAAGCCCTCAATGCTGCAGCCCCACTTTGGCCACTGGGAGAGACCTCTGCACACAGCAGCATGGGCACAGACACACACATGGATCCCCCAACCAGCTGGGCTCAAGAACTGGCACCTCCCCAGCAGGAATGCCCTCGCCATCCCTGCCTCCTGCACACATGCCCAAATGGTCTCACAATCAATCCCCAGACTGCACAAACTCTCTGGAAGCTGGCTGAAATCTCCTGACTCTCCAATAGTCAGCCCACAGACCCTCTGGGCTCTCCAGGATCTATCTTAGATATCTGACTCTAAAGAAAGCTCTTACTCTACTCACTGGCTAGTCCATGTTCACTTGATGTTCACTGCCCAGCACATGCAGACTCCAGTTTGCTGCACTCAGACCCCAAACAGACATGTACACAGAAGAAATTTAGAAATGGAATTTAATTAATGAATTAATGAAATTTCATGACAAGGCAGGACAGACCATGCTGCTCAGGCACAGGCCATGGCTAGGACCAGCATGCTGACCAGCAAGCTATTTATAGGCAGCTGACACCTTTTAAGTTCCTTTTCTTCTGTTGTCTCACTCTTTCTCTGCTGCATTTGATTTTAATGCTTCCCCTTCTTCACCTTTGATTTCTTCCATAATAAGTCTTGCACAACCCCAGGTTGCTCTTCTCCTGCATCTAACAATGATCCCCATCCTACAAGACCTATGGTGATGGTGCTCACCAAGATATCCCTGGGAGGAAGGTGGGCCAAGGCAATGCTCAAGTCTTTGACTGGGGCACTGGGGCTCCCCTGCTGCCCGCTGCCTTCCTCTGTGTGCATGGGAGATGAGCTTTATGTGCCTTAACAATATTATTTTTTTTTTAATTGGGGTAAGATACAGCATCTTTAAAAAACATTCAGATAAAAACTTCACTCCAGAGCTGTCAGACCAGGATTTATCTACATTTCTTCTTTGATTTTTTCATCATCTCTTCTCTAGTTGGCAGACATAGCAATGACATGAAAGTGGTGAGCAGCATTTCAAAGCATAAAGCACACCAAAATACTGGAAACTAAGGCACCCTAGACACACAAAGAAAAGTTCCATATCTATTTTAGTACTTGGAGTGGCAGGTGCCACTACTTGCTATGATTCCCATGCTTGCAGTGGTGTGGGATTTATTGCATGGCTATTGGTTTCACTTCACTCACATTTCTTGTAAGGGCTGGTTTCACACCACGTAAAAAATATAGTGTTAGACACAGATGGACACATTCTCAAGCACAGAGCAGACAGTCTTTACCAATAAGAGTAGCATTCCTGAAAGTTGTGTGACATCCAAAGCCATGACTACAGATTGACAAATCCTCATAAGAAAGAGCAAGAGTGTCAGGTGCCTGTCTTCATCTAAGGCCAGGTTGCAGTCTGGGAGAAAAATGACCAATACTGTTAGTCTGATACTGCAATAGGAAAACAAAGAATTACAGAAGGGAAAGGTCAGCTTTTGCATGAAGCATTAAACTGAAGGTCAGTGTCACTCTCCATTCAGCCTGCACTCTAACCCTGCAGAAGGTTTACCCAGACATTTTTTATATTCAGGTTTCACAGTTCAGTGTTGAATATTTGCGATCAAAGGAACACACCACCAAATTGAACTAATCAAAGTAAAACACATTTAGAATTTCAAAAATGCAATCAGAAGAGAAAGAGCTAACTTATATGTGAATATCCATGACTATTGCAATTTTTCTTAGAAACTGTTCTGGATGCCACCACATGCTGCCCCTTATAAAAAAAATTGATTCTCTATTTTTGTAATTAAAATCAATCTAATAGTTAAGAGTTAGTAGAGATAGTCTGCTGGCCTACATTCTAAGATAGGTCAGCAGGTATATCTATTTTGACGATGGTTGCTTTATATTTAATTTGAAAAGTAGTTTAAGATGTTAAAAATATGCCATAATTACCTTGAAAAATTAAAATGTTTCTCTAAGATCAGATGCACCAAGATCTTCACTGCAAAGGTGATTACTTAAGTCAGTGAATGCTTTCAAATTTGTAATAGGTCAGGTAAAATTGTTTGAACATTAAACATTTATCCATAACAGCTTAAAAATAGCAGTGTAAATTATACTGATTATAAGATACAGACCTTTAAGTTAACAGAAGCATAACATGAGAAATTCATGCCTTGAAGGACATTATGCAGATAGGAATTGATGGATGGAACTGTACACAGAGTTTTCTGATGGCTGAGCCCAGGGGCATGCTATGTCACTCACACATGTGTACAGTACTAAGTTGCTGCCAGAGATTCTATTTCTACTGACTGCTTTCCTTTTCATCTGCTGCAAATGACATATTCCAGGCTGCCTTTCACTCCAGGTACTACATGAAGAAACAGGAGGTAGAGGCTCAGAAAACATCCTTAGTTTGTGGCTTGGCGAATCAGCAAATTGTGAGAACAGAGATAGACATTTATTTACATCTTTGACTCTGTAAAACCCCTCAAATTTACAGTTGTACACTTCTTTTACATGTTTGCTTTTAAAATCAACTTGATGCTCAGTCTTGAGAAGCCAGTGAAGGTTTGTTGCTCTCATGCCTACCCTTTGAGTCTTGGCATAATTGTGTCTTTCAGAAAACTACATCTATTGCATTTGGCTGAGCATACTGACACTTCAGAGTATCTTTTATGTCCCTACTTAACTCTGCTTGTGCTCTTCTCTTTCAATTTGTCTAGGTACCTGAAAACCTCTGCAGGAATGACTGAATAATTATCTCATTGTAAAATTGTAGTCCTTTTGGAGGACAAAAAGCTGCTCAAACCAACTAATGCCTATGTTTATGTGACCATATTAATTACAGGAGACTCATTTAGCATTGAAGGTGTTATTGTTCACACTTCAAAAAAGTTTTTTTACATATATATGCTTTAAAATTTTTACATTATAATTATGTATTACTATTGGATTTGTGGTTAATTTTCTATATCTTATACAATAAAAATAAGCTTTGGGAATGAGTCAAAAATGTCTTTCAGTAACACCAAAGATAGATGGCTGAATTATTTGCTTCTGAACTAATCTGAACCTCCTTGATTAGGTCAAATCAGAGTATTACATGCACAAGGCATGTAGGACTGGGACTAAGTAGCACTTAGCAGCAAATTAAGGCCAAAAAACTGTGGTCAGTTACAGTGCTTTTTTGGTCATTGACTGAGTGTCTTTGCCAGTGATTTCCCCATATGATTTTGTGCATGTAGCTGGGATAATGGGTAAAAGCCATTTTTCTGTGTGCCATGTAGCATTTGTTCTAATGTGCCTCATCAGTCTATTGTGCAGAGCAATCATACCTCAACCAGGTTGATATTTTTAAAGCTAATGAGCCACTGATTGCTATCTGAGTGACTGAAGCTAACAAGACATGCTCTCTTCCAGTGTTCTACAGTGATGAATTAATTAATATGCTCCCAAATTTCGTCTCCAGTGAAATTCGTGCCATTACTGCCAGCTTCATAACACTGAGCAAATACTGAATATGTAGATCAGTATGAATGAAGCTTTGGTAATGGTATGTCAATGCTCAAATGACATGCTGTGAAAAGTTCATTCATATACTGTAAATATAAAGGAAAATAAAAATATTAGAAAGGGAATACTGATAACAGAACTCTGTGGGGATGAAATGAGGAAGGACTAGAGAAATAATATATTTCTCTCAAGGTATATATATAAAATATATATATATATAAATATATATATATCAATAGTGAGTGGAGACCATTTTCAAATTCCTCTTCCCTTCAGAAATGCTGTTTTAGAAGTTTCAGCTTTTGAACCATTAGAGCTTTAAACACTGGTGGTAAGCTTATCTCATGACTGGACAAATCATGTCATATTCTTTTATACTGATCTGTACCAGGCAGTTCTGAAGACTGTCCCCATGATGACGCAGGATTTGAGTGCATCCCAGCACTAATGCTTGTGCATCACCCATTGCATGCTGCTTTCTTGTGCATACATCATGTGGAAACCATAAGGCTCTACCATCAGTGTGGTCATATTCAGAAGGTGAAAAAGCAAGAAGGTTCTTTAAAAGTGTAGACTTAAAGAAGTGTAGATTTTAAAAGTGTAGATTTAGATTGTAACTTGCTCTTCTGCTTTCCCCTCCTTCTCCTTTCCCCTTCCCTTCATTTGTTCCCAAATTAGTGTTACATCATCTCCAGTTTTACAAATTGCTGAATGAAATATCATAGTGTGAAACTAAGTATATGCAGACAGAGAAAAGTAAAAAATAAAAATAGTCAAGGCACTAATAATGTAGATGCCTAGCACTGGGAATACTTTTAAAAAGATATTTCCAAGAGGGAGGGATGCTGTAATACTTATCTTTTGTGCTAATTTCTGCTGTTTTTTTGGTTTTTTGTTTGTTTGTTTTTCAGGAAAAGAACACCTTTCTGAATGGGTCACAGATAAAAATAGGTCAGATAAGTCACAGATGTCCAGTATAGTTCTGAAATATTTGGGTTTTTCTAAACTGATATTTGTATTGCATTGCTAATTTGATAGAATCATTCTTCTTGTGTGTCACTCTGGAACGACAAAATATCAGAGACAATAATGAAAAACATTCATTAGTTTTTTAGGGTTGTGCATTATTTATGTATCTTTTTGCAATATTTTCAATTTCTATGCTTTAATATTATTTTATTGCAATTTAATATGGCAATATTAAATCTAGCTATAATACTGGAAAATAAGTTACCATGAGTTACTCAGTATTAAGCATCTGATTGAGGTGGTTCCATCCTTGTCTCCTCTGATTCTAAGATTAACTGGAACACTATGGAGGATTGATTATAGTATTTTTCAAAGAGAACTGGACAGCCCCTGGATGAAGTTGGGTATCCTTTATCGAAGCCATTCTAAGGAAAAAACCCTCAGGAACCAAAATAAGGAATTACTTCATCAAAATTCTCTCTCATAATTTTATTATGAGTTCTCAGGTTAGGAGTATTTTCTTGTTTTAGCTATTGTGTGTTCTGAGTCTGGAAAACTAGGTACAAATCTAAGCTTTCACTAAAGAGCAATCTAATTGCTCTGGTTTCAGAAAACAGTTTTTAAACAGATATATTTTAAGCAAATACAAAAATAATGACACATTTAGCAGATAGTGGAGATTTTCAACAGTTCCATTTAAAAACTGAGATGTGTATATCAAATTTCCTGTTCCTAGGAGCATAATTTTTGAATGTTTGAATTTTTTAAAAACTTTAAGCTTTTACTTTCACTTCTTCCATTAAAATACTTGTTAGGAGAAACTGAATTTTTGTAGAAAGATACATTAACCACATAAATTTCTATATTTAAGAAATAACTACCTCAGAAAAAAACTTTAAAGCAAGTAAGTGGTCATGTATACAAGAACATCCATACATTCCCTTGTTTCAGAAAATACAAAATCAATCTGAGCCATTGTTCCTCTACGCTGAGAATAGACTGAAACAGAAGTCTGTTGGCACAAGTTGTATTCCATAAGGTGAGAAGCAAAAAATCAGTTGGTAGATGTTTCTCTTGACGTAGAACCCTATTGAGGCTGAAAAAATGCCTCAGCCACTTCAGTGTCTTCTCAAGAATCAGGCACTTAAACATTGTAACAGAAGCCTGTTTCACTCCATCTTTTCAATGAGGAAAGAAAAAAAAAACAAGTACATTGAATACAGCCACCAAGTGGCAAGTAGCTATTTGTTCCTTAATGTGTATTAATTAAATATTAATCTTATTATTTAGCTCACTGAAAAGCCAGTAAACATACAATACTAAACCTTCTGTATTATAGTTTAGCTTAATTCCTTCCCTTCTCTCTCTTCTAAAATCAGTCATTATATTTTTTTCTCATGTAAAATGCTGCACTTCAAATGAGATTAGAATAATTAAATTAAAATGCAAAATCCAAAAAATAAATAAGACTGCCAGTAAGCAGGCAATAACGTTTTTTGTTTTAATTCTTCCACCCTTCTTGTACCCCTTTAAAGTTTTTCATTTTCTCCCTAATAAGTTCTCCTCCAAATTGTTTCCAAGATCTTTGCCATTTTATTTGCATGATGAAAATTAGCAAAACAATCCCCACTGCTTTTAACCAAAAGCCTGATCATTAATGCATCTAATTAAGTAAAGCTTAATACTTTACAGTGCAAATTTATCCCCTGAAGCTTTTTCAGTTTGAAATTCATTTGAACTTGAAAGCATAGAGGACGTCTCACAAAGGTCAGGCATACGAATGCAATACATGAATAATAGGTATCAGCGTTCCTTGGTGTGCAGTCTGGCTGGCATGGAGTTTATTTTCCTACACAGTGCTGTGCTTTGCCTTTGTGGTTAAACCAGAGCTGGTGCCACACCAGTGTTTTGGCTATTGCTGAGCTGGGCTCTCAGCATCAAGGCTTTCCCTGCAGCCCCTACCCTAATGGATTAGTAGGCTGGATGTGTGGAGGTGACACAGCTGGGACAGCTGACCCAAACCAGCCTAAGGGATGTCCCAGATTATACAATGCCTCACTCAGCAATAAAAGTTGAAGGAAATGAGGAGTGTGAGCATTTGAGGTAATGGCATTTGTCGTCCAAAGCAACCCATACACATACTCAGAACCTGCTTCCCTAGGACATGTCTGGACACCTGTCCATCCACAGGGCTTAGTGAACAAATTCCTCTTCAGCTTTGCGTCTGCTCACAACTTTTACTTTACATAGCAAAGCGCCTTATCTTACACCATGAGTTTTTTCATGTTATTTTCTCCCCCTGTTCTGTTAATGAGGGCAAATGAGAAGGCAGTTGGGGAGGGGGGTCTAATAGACAGACAAGGTCAACCCGTGAACCTTGGAAAGAAGGAGTTGCCTGAGAAGATAATCCCTGGACTTAAAAAATTCAGCCAAATATATGAACTCAATGGATTTATTCTGAAATCATCCTAAGAGTTTTATGCAAAATCTGCTCCATGGATATCACTAACCTTTTGCACTGATCCTTGTCTGAATAGAATACCAGATTCCAAGTAAAAGAAATAACAAGCAAAACTACCGGGTTACAAGCTTCTTGTCTTAAGGAGTAAAGCCTAATCTTCGTACAAATTAGAAAAAGAAAATTTCACCAGAGATTTCAATAGATGCATCTGCTTAGAACTAGTTATTACAATAAGTCAAAATAAGATGGAGTTTAATCATGTCATGGTTAAGCAAAATAAAGAAATTCACTGGCATCAAAATTTCATGGGATTTATACTGAACACATAAAGAGATACAAAGAGTACTGAATGAGATTAGTTTTATGATCTTTGCAAGTGTCAAGTTAATTTCAAAGAAAACAATCTGGGATAAATTTGTCTCTACCTAATAGGATAGCAAAAAGACTCGTTATATATGTCTATTCCTTGAGTTGAAGTACCACATCAGGTTTCAGTTCAATTTTCAATTTAAGAGACAAACTATATTTATTTTTTAAGAGATAAAGCTATATAAACATAATATTTTTGTACAACCTGGTTAAATCAAGAGTGTTAGTACCACTGCAAAAAGTTTTTTTTTTCTCAAAAGGAGGAATAATTGAAATATGTGTTTTTTCTAAACTGCAACTCCTGAATCTTTAAAGGATCTGCACATGGTGAGAGTGTAATCAGAATATAGAGAGAGCCTTGCTCTTCTTTTATCCCCCTATTCTATTATAATATGGGAAGCAATGTTAGCCAAAAGGTGTTCTTTACCATCTGCAGTGTTGAATGAGCTCATTAGTGTCTTAGGTACAAGGAAGCAACATGCCAGTTATGAGACAGAGCAGTTTTCGCATAAAACTGCCAAGGTACTGTCAGTCCTATTCAAAACACAACAAAAAAGTAACAAAGCAAAAAATATTGAAAAATATGTTGCTACTTCATTTTAAAATGATCAGCCACTCCATAAGATAGAGTACTATAAACCAGAGAGATAACCTAATTATTTTCCATTAAAAATAGTCTTTTAACATATTATAAACATATTGTCATGAGTAAAAGGCAAGCACTACTGAGAATATGAATTAAACAATCTTTAAAAAATTATTATTTTCAGTTTATTTATATATTGGACACAATTTATGTAGGGGAAAGGTTTTTTGTTTTATTGGGTTTTTTTGTTTGTTTTTTTTTGTGGTTTTTTGGGTTTTTTTTTGTGTGTTTTTTTGGTTTTTTTGGTAGACTAATAATATGTGGTGGTTCAAAAGGCAGATAACTGTATTGGGGAAGGTGACTGAAATGGATTCATGTCTTAGCTACCGAGCTTTTACAGGCAAGTAAAATAAGTTATTTCAACAGCCTCTATGTCACTTTGTGCCACCTCATGCCTTGGGACAGTGAAGACAGGGAGGATGGATAAATTTTTCCTACCTGTGCCTGATGTACTCAGCTCCTCTAAAGACTGAAGACACCAACCTCTTTCCAGCATAAATTATCAAGTAAATATTTCTTTATATTTAGGAAAATGAAACTGAAAAATACTTCTAACCTGTGCTGTGTTTGTGCAAGCATTACCACAGGTAGACAGAGAAACTACCAGCTGATAACTTCCTAGAACATTTTGTCCTGCTGCCTTTGGGCTAGAAGTGTTTCAATATTTTTCACATGCAGCTAAGTACCTCCCCGCAGCAATTCTGAATTAACATGTTGAATTTTGGTCTTTTATGACTCCCTAGTACAATCACAAACTGTTTCCATTATGCATCACCCATTAGCTCGCAGTGTTAAAATTCACTGTGTTTTCACAAGGTTTGAGACAAAACAGAAAAATCGTCTGGAAAAATCGAAGGGACTAGGAATGTGAAAATCACTAGTCTGATCTCTAAGCAGGCCTAAGCTTGTGTTTCAGTCTCTGTATCCCATTAGTGTTTTTGAGATCCTCACAAAACTGATTTAGCTGGCTTTGTTTTTTACACACACAGTGAATCAGCAGCTATATCACTTTATGTCATCATTTAATCCTTTCCTTACTTCTTTGCAGAGGACTGAACCTGAAACTTTGCATTCTGACATCACCAATACTAATTTCTGTTCTGTTTTCCACCTCTAAACACCAAGCAAATGCAATTCTAATTTCAAGCTCTACATGAATTTTAATTTTCAAAAATCTTAAAACATGTTATCTTGAAAGAGCAACATATTCCCGTATTCTTTATTTACATTGACATATGGTTTCTTTAGGATTGTTTTTTCTGTTTGTTTTTGGTTTTGTGTTTTTAATTTGTGTTTAGGTTTTTGGGTTTTGTTTGTTTGTTTTGGTGCTTTTTTTTTTGTTTTGTTTTTGCTGAGGTGTTTCCTAATTTGGCACAGCAGGAAGATGGTGAGCTATACCGAAGAATTCCATTCTCAAACAATTCCATTATTCATTATTTTTCTTCCTGTTTTCTTTTGCGCAGAATCCTCCCCTGGGTACAGAATAAATAAGCAATATTATTGCAGGGATGGCCTATATCAGCTATCATGAGACAAGAAGACATATATATAAAATGTATTTATAGGTTTTTTATTTTAATTTATGGATGATAAAAGGTACATGAGTCCATGATTCACAAAGTCAACAGGACTGGAAAAGGTACTCTTGAGTTTTGAAAAAAATCAATGAATCTTAAATATGTGAGAAAGTGTTTTGCAATAAATGACATCGCAGTGGCTTGGATTTATACTATATTTCTTTACTATGTAATATGCGAATAAAAGTTCTCCAATGAGATTTACAAACACAGAAAATAAGATTTAATAAAATAATAAAGTTGTTTAGTATTTCAAACACTCGAAAAACAGAAACTTATTAACAGAATACGACTTTTTCTTAAACTGATTTTGATTGAGATAATAAAAAAAATAAAGACATACATTAGAGTAAAAGAAGCATTAATGGAAGCCCTTTTGCAAAAGGACTGAAAGGTGATTTTATCTTAATTGTAAAAATTTAGTAGAGATTTTTTTCTTAAAATATGGTCTCAGACATACCACAGTTAAAACTTATCCTTTCAAATTGAATAAATGTACTTTTCTATGCATGGAAAAAGTATTATAGTTTCACTCAATATCATATTCAGCTTAAAAAACTGAAGCCAGTGTTTGAAATAAAGGAATTACCATTTTTTTAACAAATAAAATCTTTATGATTTTTTTTTTCATATAGCATACTAATTCATTCTGTAAATTATGTCACTGTAAATAATGGTGCTATTTTACTTGCTTTTAAATGCACAGAACAAACAAAAAGTTAAGAGCACAAAAACTTACAGGTAACTAGTAGTATTTTTATCCTACACATTAACTGCCAGAGGGAAGATAATATGCCCTGTAAATGAAGACGCTGTGATCCAATATCCATGACCAGGATTTTATTATTTAAAAACAGCTATGTATTATATAAGAATATATATATTTTGGGTTTGTTTGTTCACTTTTTTTAGTCTTAGTCTTTTCCAAGAAGAAAAGGACCAACTAACTAATTAGTTAGTTATCTTGAGACTCTGGTTGGCTGAACAGCAATATTTTTATAATGAAGTGGTCCACTTGAAAAATAAATTAAATAAAGTCAAAAGCTCAACATCTTCTAAAGCAGTTCTATGTTAAGCATAACATACTGTTATGCTTAAGTCCTTACAGAACCTGAGGCAGAGTTTCTGTAAACAAGGGAATGAAATTTAATCTTTGGGAAGTGGAAAAAGCATGCAGTAGTGCACGTTTCTTATTTAGGTATTTCTATTTTCTATAACAGTTCTCAGGAAGCATACCCACATTTTGAGGGTACAGAGATCAGGTGGCAAAGTGACCTATTAGAATTTACACAGTCTTTGTTTACGGAACACGTAGTTCTGAGTTCAAATGCCATCAATATCCTATTAACTTATGTCCTGAAGGAAAATGAACTAAAATGTAGATTCAAATAATGATCATTAATCTGCCACATGTTCTGTCACGAGAAAAAAATTGCTATTGCTACTTTTTGTCTACCCTTGTGTAATAACCTGAAAAAAGTGTGATGCTTCTATGAGCTTTTCGGTTTTCTTATTTCTTTTTTTTTGAATACCTCATTTTTATCTGTATGTCAAACTGATAAAATGTGAACTTTCAATTTAATAAACAAAGGAAGTGCATCAAAGTGCAATTGATCTTCTTAAGCTAATCTTTAATGCCTTTCCTCTCTAGTTGTTTTATATTTCTAGCAGGAAGGGAAAAAAAGAAATACAAGATGAATTCACAGGTTAAACCATAAATGACAAATGGGATTGTGCCAAAACTAATCATGGACTGTCCTATAGAATACCACCACATCTTACCAGAATACCTAATACAAAACTGAACACATTAGGCAGCATCACATTATAATGGAAGCTCTATTTTTTCCCATCCTGGAATTTCAGCCTTTTCTATTGAATACTTTGTTAAATTTTAAAATGGAGATTAGGACTGGAACTGGAAGTTCAGCACATAGTTAATACAGCTTTACAGTCATGAATACCTAGGCAGTGTCTCTGAAGAGTTATCAACCTCATGAAAATACTTGGGACAAAATTTTCAATCTGACAAAAGTGCCAATATGAGCAAGGAGTGGTTGTCACACAAATGTCATTAAAATTAAAGACATTACAAGCCATTTTTACCAGAAGAATGCACCAAAAATATCAAACTCCACCTACCTTCTTGCAGGTGCCTGAGGAGCAGGAATCATATGAGGAGCAGGTGCCACGTGAGGAGCAGCGTTTGTGTGTGAGGTCACTTGGCTCACTTAGCTTGAGAAGAGATGCTGAGGGGAGACCCACTGGGGTCTAAAGATTCCAGGGGAAGTGGCAGGGAAGGCATAAATCTCTGCTGAACAGAGATATGATACAAGGGAATGGCAGGGAACTGTGATAGAGGAAATTTAGGTTAGATATTAGGAAACAGTTTTTTATCTGGAGGGTGGTTGGGCATTGTAGCAGGCTCCCCGTGGAAGTGGTCACAGCACCCAGCCTGACATGTTCAGCAGAATTTGGACAACACTCTCAAGCACATTAAGTGATTCCTGGGATTTTTCAGCACAGGGCCAGCAGCCAGACATTGATGATCCCTGGGAGTTCCTTCCAAATCAGGACATTCTGTGATTCTACAAAATAATTATGGGGCAAACACATGAAACAGGTATGATGAATGTTTCTGGGGGCATTTTATGGAAATGAAAAGATGATGTAATCAATGCCAAGTAACACATATTTAGAAAAGGAGAAAATCATATACACATTCTTTAGATACCTTGAACAATTTTAGTTTCATTAAGGATTACTATGCAGGCACAGCTGACTGTAAAATTGGAAAGTATTAAGCAAAAATATCACTCATGTCACTCTGAAAGTGTCAGGGCCACAGATCACTAGTGGCTGGTATTTGAGTGAAGTGAGCAATCAGCACACACTTGCCTTATTCTTCTTTCTCAAGCACTTTCTCTGTTGATGACAGGCTTTGGGACAGACAAACCACTGATCTGATATGACGATTTTAATCTTCTTGAAGTTTGTTAATCAAACTTTTACAAGCTTCAAGTAGTATTTTCTTCTTTGATACAGTTAAAAATATTTTCCACTGAAGTGATTTTTCTAGACCAAGACAAACAAATGATCACACACTTGTACTGTTGTGACACCTTTCTACTCTTTTCGAGGTGACTGGCACCTTTAGCTAATATTCCATGCTGCATTCTTTCTTCCATTTGATATTATTAATTCATTTTCTGCTTTCCCAATGATTAAAACATACACTTGCATTTAAAATCCTGACCCAGCATTTTCTACATTGGGAAGAATATTTCAGGCTCTCAGAAACACACCACTATCTCAGAGTTTATCTGTCTCAACATTCATTCCAGTTCTTGAGCCATCCTAGCCAACAGAGATGAAATTCAGATTGCTTCACAGTATAGTTGGCTACTACCTGCAATGGCAGGAAATTGCACTGTGAAAGTAGCTGTGTCTCACTGATCAGCATCAAAAGCACATCAGAAAGGTTTGAGTGGACAGATACAAGAGTAGCCTAAATACACCTTTTCTATTTTACTGTTACATCGACCCTCTGCAGAATTGTCACTTTTATTACAGCTAAGGATTTCTCTCATCTTTGCTATTCCAAGAAATTGAAACATAGACTTAGGCTGTTGTAGCTCTACACAAAGGACACATCTGTGCAAAGAAACAGTACCAGGATTGAGAGAAAATCACCTTTGAATGTGAAATTCTATTTTCCAAGGGAAATGGCTTTGACCCCAGGATTTGGCTGACAGATTATATCTAGGTTTTTGTCATTGTATTTTAACTAATCTGGACATCTGGCAATCTGTTGGCAAGCTCTATTTGACTCTTTCAGTTAATGTTTCTGTCCAAGTTATTGCTTGTCACGAATGCAAGTGTTTTTCTCTCTCCAAAGAGTTTTAATGATTTGAAGTAATTGTCTACTCACCAAGGTCATCTAAGCAAGAATTCACCAGCAGTGCTGCAAACAGCTGTACACAGCTCAGAAGCTTGTATATTTAAAATGTCTAAGCATATCTCAGTGCCATTTTTATAGGACTATACCAGAATATTCCATTTATGTTAAATAAGCATATTCACAAATATATTAAAGACTGTATTCTTTCAGTGGTGGTCATGTATCATACACTGCAATTTTGCAGTGGAACATCACATAGGGCACAAAGTACTCTAAGTGGTTATTTGTTGCAAAATTTACATTGGTTTTTGGTAACAAAGTACTCAGAACCAGAAACAACAGTAAAGATAGATAGGCTTTTGTATACAGCATTATTCTACTGTAGCACTGAATGTGTTTAGGATTACTACTTTTTTTTGTTTGTGCTCATGGTATCACACTTATCTATGTTTGAAAGTTTATTAAAGTCTTCATAAGAAAGATGCCTTTCTGTCTCTTTTTGTTATTATAAAGTATCCAGGTGTATTGCCTAGAAAAAACCAAGACAGATTGCCTGGGATCTAATTTGTTAGATATAGAGCAACAGTATGTGAATTCAATTCTTGGATATTGGTGGGAGCATGTTGCAGTGTTGCTGTAAACCTGGGCCTTTCATAATAAACACAGTTTTATACTTTTTCATGTTTCTAGGATAAGAAATTTACTGACCATTATATGCCAGAAATGCACTTTATATGTTATTTCTTTATTCTGCTACCCATAAAATCAACTTTCACCAACTCGAGGTTTGCATTTCTTTAAATGACCATGTCATGGTTTAAGTTGAGCTGGAAATTAAACTTCATGTAGCTGCTTGCTAACACACCTCTCTCCCTGCCACCCTGACAGAATGGAGAGGAGAATCAAAGTAAAGCCTGTATACTGAGATAAGAACATTTTAATAATCAAAAATAAAGTAAAAGTTCAGTAATAATGGTAAATGAAAATAATAATAAAAAGGTACAGCCACATGATGCACAATGTAGTTGTTCACCATGTGCTGAATTATATTAAATGCCTTTCTAAAGAAAAAAAATGGCAAAATCCAAAAACCATTAAAATCATAAGAGCGTGGTCATAAACTCACTTTCAGTTACAACCAAAACCAGTTTGCAAAACATTTATTTAAAGTACTTCAATTTTGGTAGCCCCAGGTCATTTGAAAGCCAACCCAACAAGTATATTTCACCTGAGTACTCTGAACTTTTGTCTATTGGAGCAATCTGTCAGATAATTGCTGGTTAGCCTCCATTCTGCAGTGTGCATGCCTCATAAGCTGAGAGTAAATTTCAGAAGAGTTCTTTATGATATATTTTTTTTTAATAAGGGTATAAATTCTCAGAATTTATTTTACACCCGTAATATACTTGGAATCAAAAAAGTAAAAGAAAATTACTTGTAGACAAAGAAACATCTTGGGTGAAATTTCAGTATAACAAGTAAACCATCTGGAAAATCAAACAAGTCATTCCTTGTATAAGTACAGTTGTGATACTCCCATATCAAATAAATAACTAGGTCATTAATATCTCCTTAAAGCATAAGATGGTTCTTTTCTGATATCATTCATTTCATCTCACTTTTTCAAAAACTTGCAGGAAACATTTATCTCTTAACTGGTTCACATTTTGCAAAAGACTACCAAAATTTAGTTATTAAGAGCATAGTCACAAAAAATTTAAATGCAGGGAGAGTGGTACAAAGCATTATTAATCAAAACAGCTAAAAATACTGACGAAGACTGGCAGAAGTAGATTCGCTGGAGTGACTAAAGAAGCTGAAATTCCCATATTTAAGCCCCTGTATGTGTAATGTGCTCTCAGTCTTGGCTGACACACACCAGAGAGTGTGCAGAGGGTGTCTACAGCAATAGTTACCCTCAGGAACAGTCTTTTAACAGAGCATTTATGGAAGAATTACCGTGTTGACCCAAAGAACACTTAAAGCTTCTATTTTGACACAGATCTCATTGTGTAACTCTGGCGTTAAGTGGTCTGCAAATTTTCCAAAAAAAACCCTAATATTTTTGAAAACTAGATTATTAGAAATCATGTACATGAACTTTCAGGAAGCTAAAATATTTATGTAAAGAGGTGCATGATGTGAGAGGATCTTTCCAGTGGCAAACCATTTTGGAAAGAGAAGACAACTGTGAAGAGAGAAGTGCAAAATTTCTGCTCAATAAAGTATCTCTCTTGAATCAAAAAGTAGTATAGCTGCTGAGACCTAAGGATATAGCAGATAGAATGTATTAAAAGAAAAATAATGTTTTTATCATTGAGGTCTAAAGAAAGTTTAAAAGAAAGGGTATGTCATATTTTTAAACCACAACAGTACTTTTTCTCTCAGAACATAACATTTGATAACATTTGAGGCTTGCTTGATACTAAATGTTCATTATCTTTGGTCAAATCTAGTTTAAACCACAGAACCCTAGAGGTTGCCTAGCTTTAATTGTCTCTAAAAGTTAACATAATTTATTATGTCTGCTGCAAAATGGCTAACTTACACATAAGAGTGCTCTATTAAATGCACTTCTATTGTCAAAGTCAACTGCTTCTGGCAGTGCCATTCCTGAAATGCTACTGATCAAAAGGTAATGAGAACTGACAGGCAACATCACAACTGTTCCATGGTAAACAGCCTGTTAGATGAGGAATTAAGTGAGTACTACTGATTGATTGTTTCTACATTAGTGAAAGCTACCAGAATGAATAAGGGTTTCTAGACATTCACTTGCACATTAGGATGAATAAACCTACACATTAAAGATTACTGGAAATAACCAACTACACTGAAATACATGGACATGTGCATATAAATGACTTTCAAAATAAATCCTAGTATCATTACATTGTAAACCACAAATTTCTCATGTTTTCCTTTGCTGCACAGTTTTTGTTGCATCTATAGGAGTTAGAGAATCCCAAAAGAGTAAAACAAGGGAAATGGTCTCACAGATGAGATAATATCCCAGTTCAGTGCAATTCTTCCCAGCTTTCAGTACAGTGGTGTGACTAATGGTTACAGACCCAATTTATAGGTGTCGTGCTATATCCCTCAATTAGTGAGAAAAATGTAGAGCTCTAAATTCTGTCTGTGCATGTCTGTAACTGCAGGGATCAATATAACCATTTGAAGTACATGTGCTTGGTTTGGTCTGTGACCATTACTTTTTGTCCTATATTTTGTGGACACAGCAGTGTAATTTCTTCCTACTGACAGGCTTTTAACATACCATTGTCATGTCATCTTCCGAGTTTTATGCTTTAAACAATCCCAATTATTTTTTGAATAGCTGTGTTACTCTCCACTGGACTGTTTCCAAGTAATTCAATGTATTCAAATTCTCAGTGCTTTTCCTTGAGTTTTCATATACTTTACAAACTGGTTAACATTTTTCTCATACAGTGCCTAAATGTTTAATTACAAAACTGAGTAGTAGGAAATCAGGAACAGACTTTTTGAATATCTTGCTTGATAAAACTTTCAACTTAAGAATTATTCAACATTGTTTAACTATGTACCCTACTATTATGGTTTCATCTAGACAATGTTTGCCTGATGTCACTATGAAAATTTTAGAGGTATTCTTATCTCTAATTCTGGGACACTTCCTACTCTTCTCTCACTTTTGTCCTGTCAAAAAAAGACATTAAGCTGTTTTGATTTGTTTTGCTCTTGACAGATGAATGTCGACTATTAAAAATAGATGGCTTATGTTTTTGTTCCAGATTTCTGAATATTTTTTGCATACTGAAGCTAGCCTGAATTAGCTACAAATCCCTGACCATTTAATTTAATTTTTTCTTATTGTTTTTTTCTTCAAAGACAACATATGCATTTATAACTTTCTAATCCTCTGTAACTCTTCTCTTCCTTCACAATTTTTTAAATTCACGTTTTTGTGCATTAAAAAAATTATTTATTTTTTTCATGCACAAGAACACACAGTTGGTTAAGTTGGTTATATGAATAGCTATAGGTCCTCTTTATCTGAGACTTTTAACAAATCTCAACATTCCTGTCCTCACATTAGCTTCCACAATTATACATGTCGTTGGTGATACTGAGTTTCTGATACTCCTTATGTTAATATAAGCTGAGCAAAAAAGCTTCAAAAACTTGTGACTCCTGTCATCTGTCATCAACCTTCAGTTTTCACTGAACACCTCACAGACATTTCTTGGTTGTAGTTTACTAATTTATTTATGTCTTTTTTTTTTTCCCCATTCCTGTCACTCTTTTTCCAGTGGTTTATTCCATTCCTTATCCCTCCTGATTTTCTCCTGTCATGCTACAGCAGTTTGTGTTAATCCTTAGTAATATCATCATTTCCCAATTGATTGAGTCATTATTGAGTTTCAGACCATTGTAAAGCTGAATTTTATCAGATTAAACAATAAATATAATTTATTGCCTTGCTCTTTGATTTTGATCCACCTCAACTCCTTCCTCCTCAGTGTGCTTTTAAACTTCACTATGGCATTTCTAGCTTCTGAGTACTTGCTTTTACACTCTGAATAATAAATTGTAGAATCATATAGAAGAAAATAGAAAAGACAAAATTGTTACCTTTACCTACCATTTCCCTGCTCTTCACAAATTCAATAATTCTACCTTTTACACACAGCAATACAGAAATTTAGACTTTTAGAAATTCTACTCCTGCTTCCTATGGCAGATTTATTAAATCATGGCAAGAAAATTCACATAAAAAAAGTTTTATTTAAAAGTCTATAAAATCTAAACTTTTTCAAGATAATAGCTTTAGTGTATGTGAAGTTTTCAAAGCAAAAAAAAGTTTGTATTTTAACTGATTTCACAAAGAACTGTTCAGGAATTGTACAGAGGTAAGAAAATCTTTGTACATTGTTAGCTTTAGATACGGAAAGACAGATTATTTGGGAAGGTTAAGTCACATGTGGTTGTTCAGTTTGCCTTTTTTTGTTACAAAATTCAGAAAGGACAGTAGCAACTTTTATAACTCAGGTTCCCTCAGAGTGAAGATGCACTAGTGTTGATCAACTCAACCTGATCAAAAACTAAGTATTTTTTTAATATTCATTTAAATAAAAACCAGCAGAAACACACACATGCACGTGCACACACACAAAATGTTGTACACAAACATTCATACTGACAGAAGAGGAGCTGCTTTTCCAAAGCCATCTGTTTACCACTGATTGTTTAATAAAAAATACAGGCAGCACACACTGAGAAAGATCAGAGAAGCCTGTGCTCCTCAAGGCTATGACTTTTTTTATCTAATTTATAAAGCCAGCCAAAATATTTCCATCCTCTTTGCATTTCTTAGTATCAATTCATCACACTAAAACATAAAATTCCAAAAGCAACTGACCTCTGAATGTACTCTGCCTATCCTCTGAATATTCTTTGCCTATGTCAATAGAAAACTCAAATTAATTCTTACAACTCCTAGTTCATATTAAGAAAACACAGATTATGAAGTTGAACATAGTCCTTTAAGCAGAACTGCTTCTGTAAATAACTCAGTCAAGACCACTTTAGGAATGGACATTTACTTCTTATGCCATTGAAAATGACTTAATTACACAACAAGTTACAGGTGATTGTTCTACCCTGAGTATATAGCCAGGGAAATGTGGTTTTCATACCATTTGATCTGATGGTAAAGTCATATATTTCCTAGCCTTTTCATATTAGAACAAAAAATCCAAATAAAGAGTACAGGTGTGTACTGGTAAGTGAAGACTGAGGAGATTGGTACATAATAAAAATAAATAAAAGTATCAATCATTATTTGGTATTGAATGAGAAAGCAGGAATATGAGGTTTTTATGAGTAAGCTGAGCAAGAATCAAGATATATACAACAGCAATATAGCTGTCTTCTTGTGTACCCTTATATAGGCAGAGCCAAATGGACTACCACAGAGAGATTTGCATTTACTGTGCTGAAATATTATATAAAGATGATATATTTAAGAATCCAGGCCTTCCTTCTAGAATTTTTTTCCCAGTATTTTTGCTTTAAGGTTTTTTAATAAAGAACTTTCAGCATGATTAAGTGTTTTTTTTTTTTTTAAACGCCCTTTTCTTAATTATCATTAAACATTTCCTTTAAATCTTGGTTTAATATCAGTAGGACTATCTCTAATATGCTCAGAGGAATACCAACAGAGTTATTTAGACAACAGAGAGGCAATATTCTCTTAAAATCTTACATTGCTCTCTCTTGTGGTTCTACTTATCATTTGGAGATGATAAGAGAAGGATCAAGTGGTAGTCTCAGAGGAGAAAAAATTCTCTGCTTTGTTTTGAACATCATTAATCCTTGGTTAATAGCTACAGAAGAAAATATTGAATTTCTGTCCACTTACAGTCTGATAGCAATTCATACAGATGTTGCTTTTCATATCATCTTACAAAATATCCACTACTTTATGACAATGAATACTTCAGATTCATAAACTCATAGCATGGTCTGGACAGAAGGGACTTCAGTGATGAGCAACTTTCAACCCCTGCCATGGGCAGGGACATTTCCCCTGGACCCGGCTGCTACAAGCCCCATCCAGCCCCTCCTTGGGGAGGTTTCCAGGGATGGGGCAGACGATTTTTCTGGGCAGCCTGTTGCAGTGCTTCACCAAACTTCTGTTCCTGTCAGTTTTTCTAATGCAAGAAACTAAATTAGTAAATTCCATAACTAAAGTCAAGGAACAAGCAACTCCCTTTCAGAATGTTAAATACTGGAACCCCTAAGTCTTTCTCACTGTCTGTACATTGGCAGTATGATTAACCATCACAAAAGTGCACTTACACAATTTTTTCCCATGTATGACCTTACAGCTTTAGTGAAAGAACCTCTGATGTTTTAAGATGTTTTATTAAGAAAAGAAAAATAATGAGCAGTTCAAAATAATTTCTGACTATCATTTATTAACCAAACAATCATGATTTTCTATTTTTGAAGGTTTTTAATCACAGTTTTATGTTATTTCCAAATCACAGTAAATATAACATTGGATTAGAAGGAGATTTATCGTGATTTCTCAATTAAAAATTTTGAGCAATCTGGTATAGTGTATTTTTTCTTTGACATTTTTAATAATTTTTAATAAT
>VXBI01011736.1:6664-25071 GCA_013397375.1 Toxostoma redivivum
TTTTTTTTACCCCTTAAAAGATTTCCTGCAGCTTCTCAACTCCTAAAAGTGATTTTTCACACCTTTAAGCAACCAGGTAAGGATTGGGAGGGGTTTCTCCATGAAAAAAGAAATCCTGGCCTGTCCCTGGGAGTGTCCCAGGATGGGGCTTGGAATTCCATGGATTTTTTAGGGATTTTCCCACCCAAACCAGCCTGGGGGATCCTGTGGAGCAGAGAGAAAACTTCCAGTTTGCTACAAAACCTTTGGAAACCTCGCTGCTCCTGCAGGGAATTCTCCAGATCCATGAAATCCCCAGGGAGAGCTCTGAGGAAAAACAAATTCAGGTTGGATTCAGATTCCTTGACCTGCACAATTCTGGGATTTTCCAAACCAATCCCACACCTTCCACATCCAGGTATTTCCCATCATTCCAGACAGAAACATTTGAGTCAACTGGAGGAAAAATTCTCTGCCTGGAAAATCATCCCTGGTGCAGATTTTTGGGATTATCTTCTGTCAGGAAAAAAAACTTTCCCTGCCCTGTTTGTGAGTCCAGGTGGGAATTGTGGAATCCAGGCTGGATTTTCCTAAATTGTGGTGGCAGGCAGTGAACAGAAGAGATTCCCTGGGGAATCCTGATCCCATTCCTGAGGAATTCCTGGAGTTTGGAGCCAGCTCCTGCAGGAAATGTTGGCAGAGCTGGGAAAGGTGCAGGGAATTTCAACCCCCCCTTTCCAGAGCTCTTGTGGCAGTAGGTTCAGGGAATTGGTGCTGTTTTCCCAAAAAAAATCCCAAAATTCCCACTGGATTTTGGGAAAACTCCATCCAAACCTCTCCCAGGTGAAGAAACAGGAGCTGGATTCTGACTGATCCCAATTTCCTGGAAATTTTCGCTGGATTTTGGCAAACCTGGCCCATTCCAGGCTGGTGGAAAAGCAGGAATAACTCAGGCCGGGAATTTTGGAGTGTTTTCTGTGCTTTGTGTGAATTTTGTCAGCTTTTGGGGGCTGTTTCAGCATCATTTCAAGGTTTTTTGGGTTTTTTTTGTCAAATCCATGCTCGTGATTGCAGTGGGGGTTTGGATTTCAGCTCTGGCAGTGTCAGGTGGGGGCTGGGTGTGAAAAACTGATTTAATTCCACATTCATCCCTCTTTCCAGGAAAAAATTAAAAATAAATCTCTGACAAATCCAGTCACTTGGATTTCTTGATAGAAAATAGAAGAAATCATCAAACTCAAAACTCCTTGCAGGGAATTCTGCGAATCGAATTGCACATCAAAAAACGCCCTTTGTGAGCAAATGTTCCCTCAGATAAAAACCCAAAAAATCAACCTTGGAGTGCAGGAATTTATCCTGGGATGGAGTTCATCTCCTCAGGAGGAGGAAGGGGCTCACTCTGGGGTTTCTGGGTGTCTGGGCTGCGTTTTTCTTGTTGTTTGAGGAAGGAAAACGCCCGGCACGAGGCGCTGGGGCTTGAGGAGCTGGCGTTGCTCAATCCCAGTTTGGGCTCCCCACACCAGTTTAAGGTTGGTCATTCCTGCTGGGAAGGGACTGGGAGGAAGGAAGGAATGTTTTCCTGGATTTTTTTGTGGCATTCCATGGAGTTTCCGCTTGTCCAGGAGCAGCAGGAGCCTCTCCCATGGGGCTCATCCTCATCAGCCGAAAATCTTTGGGTTTTCCTCGTTGCCAGCTGGAATTCCAGAGGGATTTTTCCAGGGATGCTGGTGCTGGCCCTGGGGAGCGTCCTGCTGCTCATCCCTGCTGCTGTCAGGCACTGTGGGATGTTCCTGGCAGGGAAGGAATGTGGGAATGCAGAGGGGGTGGAAGCCGTGCCAGAGCCCCGCTCCCTGCTCTGCCCACGCTCCTGCTCCAGCTGCCACAATCCCACATTCCGGAATTTTCCCATCAGAACCGAGCTGGGGAAGCCAGAGGGAAGAGCAGCAGCTTGGAGGAGAGGGGAGATTTTCCTTTTGGGATGTTTTCCCTTGGTGGAGAGTCCGAAACCCAGCAGAGGTTGAGCCCTGTGGAATTCTGTTTGCTGAATTCTGTTTGATTCCGTTGGCACCGGGGATTTCTCCGTGCTCAGGAGGGAACAGCGAGTCCAGGCCGTTGTTTGTTCCTGTCCCAGGCCCTGTTCCTCTCTCAGGGCACTCACTTTGTTCCCCAAACCACCAGAACTTCAGAGCACCCCACATCCCCACAGGTCTTGTCTTGTTTTTACTTTGTTTAGTTTGTTTTTGTTTAGTTAGTTTTGATTTTTTTGGTGTGTTTTTTTTTTTTAGTTCGTTTGTTTTTGTTTGTTTGTTTGGACTAAATCTTCCAATTATTTCCTCATGCTGTCAACAACCAAACCAGCCTCCAATTGGTTCCATCAACTCACAGAGATCTCAAAGTTTGGGTTCATAGATCCCAAAGTTAGAGTTTGTAGATCTCAAAATTTGAGTTTTTGTAGACTCCAAAATTTGAGCTCATAGACTCCAAAGTTTGAGTTTGTAGATCTCAAAGTTTGAGTTTGAAGATCTCAAAATTTGAGTTTTTGTAGACTCCAAAATTTGAGCTCATAGACTCCAAAGTTTGAGTTTGTAGATCTCAAAGTTTGAGTTTGAAGATCTCAAAATTTGAGTTTTTGTAGACTCCAAAATTTGAGCTCATAGATCTCAAAAGTTTGAGTTTGTAGACTTTCAAGTTTGGGGATTTGTGGACCCCAAGATTTTGGGTTGTGGAGCTTTGGGGTTGTGGAACCCCATGTTTGGGTTTGTGAACCCTCAGGTTTGGATTTATGATTCCCCAGATCTGGATTTGTGAACCCCCGAGTTTGGGGTCAAACTCAGAACCCCAGATTTGGGGTCATGGAACACCAAGCTTGGGTTTTTTGGCCCTCAGCTTTGGGGTTGTGGGTTTGGGTTCATGATTCCCTGGATTTGGGGTTGTAGATCCCAAGTTTGGGGTTGTTGACTCTCAGGTTTGGGTTTGTGGAACCCCAGATTTGGGGCTGTGAACCCCAAGGCCTGGATTTGTGAACCCTCAGGTTTGAATTGTGGATCCCTGGGACTGGATTTATGATTCCTCAGATTTGGATTTGTGAAGCCCAGATTTGGATTTGTGGAGCCCAGATTTGGGGTTTGAGGACTCCCAAGTTTGGTTTTATGGACCCCCAGCTCTGGGGTTGGGTTTGTGGAGGGAACAGCTTCATCCCAGAAGTCTTTTCCTTCACCTTTGGGTTTGTTCTGCTGTGGCTGAGCTGGTTCTTCATTCCCAGGAGGAGCCCAGCTGGGTTTGTTGTGCTCTGTGCATCGTGGAATTCCGTGTTTTGCCAAGGAATAATCCCATAAAAACCCCAGCTGTGCTGTGGGGTGAAGACTGAAGGTCAGAGCCAGCCCCATAAAATTCCCCATGGACCTCCTGTCCTCTTCCAGCCTCCTCATCTTTTGGTGTTGTCGGGATTTTGTTCCTTCTCTCTTGGGAAAACTGATCCTTCAGGACAGTCATTGGAATTTAGGAATATTTGATGAAGAAACCAAGAGTTTCTAGTGGTGTCTCCCCTGAGTAATTTCAGCAAATTTCAATAGGCACCTTCAAAAAAAGCTTCCGTAATTCCCGGGTTTGCTACAAGAACTGGATCCCTGGGAGGGAACCAAAATGCTGCTTGGAAAAACAAACAAAACGAACAAAAGAACCCCAAAAACGCTCATCCCGCTCTTTTCTGTCCCCCAGAATTCCAGAGCTGCTCTTGAGATGTTGGATTCCGCTCCTGATTGGAATTCAAGTATCCAGGAGGGCATCCCAGCTCTCCAGAAGGGTGTCCCAACCCCAGGAGATGGCCCAGACCTCGAGGGGAGCAAGGAGGAGGGAATTCCAGAGCTCAGGAAGGGAATCCCAGAGCCCAGGAAGGGAATCCCAAAACCTGAGAAGGGAATCCAGAGCTCAGGAAGGGAATTCCAGAGCTCAGGAAGGGAATCCCACACCTCACGGAGGATTTCCCAGTCTGGAGGAGGAGATCCCAGCTCCAAGGAAGGGATCCAAGATTTTGGGAAGGTCATCCCAGCCTTCAGGGAGGGAACCCCAGCCTTTAAAGACAGCATCCTACCCCAAGGAGGATTCCCCAGACCCCAAGATGGGTTTCCCAACCCCTGAGGAGGGAACCCCAACCTCAAGAAAATCATTCCAGACCTCGAGGAGAGCATCCCAACCCCGAGCAGGGACAGGCAGGCCTCAGGGAGAACATCTGAGATCCGAGGAGAGCATTCCAGACCTCAGGGAGAACATCTGAGATCCGAGGAGAGCGTTCCAGACCTCAGGGAGAACATCTGAGATCCAAGGAGAGCATTCCAGACCTCAGGGAGGACATCCCAGCTCCAAGAAGAGCATCCCAGACCTCAGGGAGAACATCTGAGATCCGAGGAGAGCATTCCAGACCTCGAAGAGAGAATCCCAGCTCCAAGCCTCAAGGAGACCAAGGGAGGTGCTGGGAGGCAGGATCCCAATTCTCCTGCTCCTTTGAGTTGCCTTTTCCTGTCTCCCACGAGGCATTCCCGGAGTTTTGGGTCTGGTTTTGGCCAGACACGAGCAGTGAGACACGAGGAGAAGCCAGCGAGCTCCCCTGTCCCTGTCCCCTCTTGCTTTGGCAATGCTCACAGGCTACATGCTCCCGGGAAAACCAAAAAAAATCATAAAAATTGGGGGGAAAAAAAACCAAAAAATGGCCACCAAAAGTGCTGGGAAAGCGACCAAACGGGATGAGACTGGCAGATGTTCCCGGTCCACCCGGAGTTCTCTTGGATATTGCAGTGAGTGTGTTGTTAGCACGTGGCAAAGCTACATAAGAGAAGATGCTACATTCCTTGGAAAACAAAAATAAAAATAGTGCTGAGTTGGATTTGTTCTGAGTTCAGCAGGGATTTTTCCCCTTTTTCCTCGGAGGCAGGGGAAAAAGGGAATGGGAGGAAAAAGGAAGCTCGTCCTCAGCCAGGCTGAGCTGATCCCAGCAGGGTGGGGGGAGAAGCTGGGAGCTCCCAGGATGGGGTCTGGGAACAGTCTGGGATCACTGGGAGCTCCCAGGACGGGGTCTGGGATCACTGGAGCTCCCAGGAAGAGCTCTGGGAACAGTCTGGGATCGCTGGCAGCCCTCAGAGGGAATTCTTGCCTCTCCTTCCCCCCTTCCCTCGCTCCCTCTCCCTTCCTGGGGAGGGCAGATTTTTTTTGAGGGGGGGAAGGAGATTGAAAATTAAAAAAAAAAAAAAAACAAAAAAACAAAAAACTATATTTACAGCTCTCCACGACCAGTTCTGCAAGGTCTCCTTGGGTGTCTCCTGCCTCTAGGGGCAGGAAGGGCTGGTGGAGCTCTCCAGGGAGGACTGGGACAGGCGGCGGGTCAGGGGGCCGATGCTGGAGTCGGCCAGGGACGAGGTGGGGAAGAGTTTGTACCAGCCCGAGACGGCGCTGGAGAGATCCAGCTCCTCCAGGATGATCTGCGCCATCCCCATGAAGCACTTGTGGTCCATGCGCCCGTAATCGCCCCACACGATCACCTGCGGGCAGGGAACGGGCATGGAGCCGGGAATTCCCGGGAAATCCCGCCCCACACCATCACCTCCCGCAGGGAATGGGAATTCCAGGGAAATCCCGCCCCACACCATCACCTGCAGGCAGGGAATGGGAATTCCCGGGAAATCCCGCCCTGATGGGGAATCCCTGCTGGGATCGGGGTGGGAAGGGCTGGGGGATGCAGGAAGGGATCTGGGGCTTCCTGGATTTGCTCCCTCATCCTGTGAGGGTGGGGAGGTGCTGGCACAGGGCATCCCAGATCCCGAATAGGGCATCCCAGATCCCAAAGAGAGCATCCCCAACTCGAGGAGAGCATCCCAACCCCAAGCAGGGCATTCTAGACCTCAAGGAGAGCATCCCAACCCTGAAGAGAGCATCCTAACCCTAAGCAGGGCATTCCAGACCTTAAGGAGNCCCCACACCATCACCTGTGGGAATGGAGCCGGGAATTCCCGGGAAATCCCGTCCCACACCATCACCTGTGGGAATGGAGCTGGGAATTCCCGGGAAATCCCGCCCCACACCATCACCTCCCGCAGGGAATGGGAATTCCCGGGAAATCCCGCCCTGATGGGGAATCCCTGCTGGGATCGGGGTGGGAAGGGCTGGGGGATGCAGGAAGGGATCTGGGGCTTCCTGGATTTGCTCCCTCATCCTGTGAGGGTGGGGAGGTGCTGGCACAGGGCATCCCAGATCCCGAATAGGGCATCCCAGATCCCAAAGAGAGCATCCCCAACTCGAGGAGAGCATCCCAACCCCAAGCAGGGCATTCTAGACCTCAAGGAGAGCATCCCAACCCTGAAGAGAGCATCCTAACCCTAAGCAGGGCATTCCAGACCTTAAGGAGAGCACCCCAAACCTCAAGAACATCCTAACCCTGAGGAGAACATCCCAAACCTCAACAACATCCCATCCCTAAGGAGAGCATCCCAAACTCGAGGAGAGCATCCTAACCCTAAGCAGGGCATTCCAGACCTTAGGGAGAACATCCCAAACCCCAAGGAGAACATCCTAACCCTGGGGAGAACATCCCAAACCTCAAGGACAACATCCCAACCCCAGGCAAAGCATTCCAGACCCCAAGGATGCCATCCCAGCTCCAAGGAGGACACCCAGAACCCCAGGAGAACATCCCAGCTCCAAGGAGGACACCCAGACCCCAAGGAGGCCACCCCAGCTCCAAGATCCCAGCCCAGAGCAGCCGTGGCTGTGCCACCCTGGCAGTGCCAAGGGAAGGCCAGATGGGCTCAGAGCCACCTGGGCCAGGGGAAGGTGTCCCTGCCCACCTGCAGGACTTTGCCCTGGGGACTCTCCTCGAAGAGCAGGGGCTGCTGGTACGAGGGGTCACAGCTTTTCTTCACCACCTTGGTTTTCTTCTTGGCCAGGCAGACGCCGTTCTCCAGCAGGTAAACCTTCACATAGGTGGCTGTGGTGGGGAATGGGGACAAACAGGGACACTGGGGTGACCCTGGGGTGATCCTGGGGTGATCCCAGCATGGCACCTCCATCGCCAGCCCCCTCCTCGCCCCCAGCCCCCTACCAGGGATGCACTTGGAGCCCATCTTCGGGATGAGTCCCCTGGCCTGGATCACGTCCACCTCCAGCTGCCCGTTGCGGTCAGCCATGCCCACGTGGACGTCACCTGCAAGGGGGGGACACGCCTTCAGGGATGGCCACCTCCCCCTGGGGACAGCCACAGCCCCGTGTCCCCATCACTGCTGGGAATTTGGGAATTGGGCACCCCCAGACTCGCAGCCAGAGTCCCACTGGGTGTTGGGTTTGTTGGGAATCGGGGTTTGGATTGAGCAGGGGGAAGGATCAGGGTGGGAGTCCCTCCTCCCCACGGGCTCCATCCCATAAATCACTGGAATTTATCCAGGCTGGGCCTTGGTGGGTGATTCCCCAGGAAAAGGAGAGGCTGAGACAGGAGGGATCAGGGGACAGGAACTCTGAGGGGTTCAACCACCCCATTTCCCTATTCCCTGTCTCCATTCCCCTCCTTTCCCATTTTCCTTTCCCATTTTCCTTTCCCATTTTCCTTTCCCATTTTCCTTTCCCATTTTCCTTTCCTTTCCTTTCCTTTCCTTTCCTTTCCTTTCCTTTCCTTTCCTTTCCTTTCCTTTCCTTTCCTTTCCTTTCCTTTCCTTTCCTTTCCTTTCTGCTGGGATTTATTCAGACCAGCTCCCAGTGCCACAGGGACAGGACAGGGGACACCAGGCAGCTCTTCCCATTCCCAGCAGGATCAGGGGGTCTTCCCAGCTGGGGAATCGCTGCTGCTGGCTGGGAATTTAGACTTAGGATGCAACTTTGGATTCCCATTTGGGATTTCAAAGGGAAAAGCGGCACAAAATGTGGGGTTTGACTCCAGGATTCTCGAAAATGAGACCTTGAGAAAAGGAAACCCCGGGAAAAGGCAGAGCTGCTGCTTCTCAGGGATGCTCTGCACGCTCCCCTGTATAGGGCAGAGCATTCCCAATTATTCCCGAGCGTTCCCGGACTGGGATGGAGCCCCGGGAAGGAACACGCGGTCCCCGCTCACCCATCGGGGGCGTTGCCAGCGTCTGCCGCCCCACGAGCTGCCCCGGGCCCAGCCCGTCCAGGAAATCGCTGAACTGGCTCTCCGCTCCCAGCCGCGTGGTGGGGAAGATGAACCTGCGGTGGGAAGGACAAGGATTTGGCTGGAAGGTCTCACAGAGAAAGATCTTTGAATTTAAAGAATGAATAGAAATGATAGCAAGTTTTGATATAGAAGAATTGCTGAGCTAGTCTGACTGGGTAACTAGAAAGCAAAAGGTGAGTAAAAATAAAGAGCGAAGAATAAATCCACCTCAAATAAAAAATGTTTTTATCAAGCAAAAAAAGATTTTCATAAAGAAAGCCAATGTTGCAAGGAGAAAGAAAGATCTCAGAATTTTCCACTGCAAGAAAACTGAAAAAAAACTTCTAGCTGAAACTGGAACACACTAACCTTTAGTGATTGGAAAATAGAAACGTGGATATGGTAATGTTAGTAGCTATGACAGGTTATAGGTGATAATAAAAGTATTGATTAGTTGTTATGTATTAAGATGCTCTGTAATGAAAAGTAAATAATTCATTGTAACCAGAACTAAAGGGGCTTCAGCTGATCCTACAGGCGTGGCTGAAAAGGCTGTGGGCTGGGCTCTCATACCCACGACCCGTGAATTTGGATACAACACCATTTCAAATAATAAATAAATTCTATCATCTGAATAAAATAAACATAATTTCAAATAATAAATAAATTGTATAATCTGGATAAAATAAACACCATTTCAAATTATAAGTAAATTTTATCATCCGGATACAATAAACACCATTTTAAATAATAAATAAATTGTATCATCTGGATACAATAAACACCATTTCAAATTATAAATAAATTTTACCATCTGGATAAAATAAACACCATTTTAAGGAGCCACTTGGAGCCTCGCATCCCTCATTTCGGCTCCTACAAACTGCAAAGGATTTCCACGGGAAATTGAACTTTTCCCCGCCCTGCCGGTTCCTTACGTGCCGTCCGAGCTGTTGCTGTTGGTGCTGCCGTCCGTGGACTCGCGGCTGCCCTGCCGGGTCACCCTGGTCCGCATCTCCACGGCGATGCCGGTCTCGGTGCTCCTGCGGATGGTGCTGCGCAGCTTTTTGGGGCCTCCCTCTGCAATTGGGGACGGGCTCAGCTCCGGCTGCTGTCCCCGGCCCGCCCCGCCCTGCTCTCCAGCGGTCCCAGGGCTGTGCGCTGTTCCCGGCGGGAATTCCTATGGGATTCTGCACGGGCACAGCGNCACTCCATCTGCCACAGCCTCGCTCTGCCCCAATGTCGCCGTGGTTTTGGATGGCTCAGAGTCCCCTCTGTGACTGGGACCTGCCCCACTCGCCCCACAAGTATTGGCACCGTGCATTGTCCCCGTGCCAGAGGGGACAGGAACCCGCAATGTCACAGCCCCAACGCTCCCGGTGTCCCTTTTGTCCACCCTTTGTGTCCCCTGTCCCCGTGCCAGAGGGGACAGGAACCCGCAATGCCACAGGTGCGGGCACAGCCCCAACACCACCTGATGTCCCCTTTCCTCCCCACCGTGTGTCCCCTGCGGTGGCAGATGGCAGCAGGAGGAGGAGGAGGGTGGCACCAGCGGCCACCCCTGGCACTGTCCCCGGGCCCCGCTGTGTCACCATCTGTGAGTGGTGGCACTGCCAGCCCTGTCCCGCTCGTGTCACCGTGTGTGAGTTTTTAGGTGCCATTTTGTGGTGTCATTTTTGGGTATAGATTTTAAGGTGCCATTTTTGTGGTGTCATTTTTGGGGTGTCATTTTTAGGACATAGTTTTTTAGGTGCCATTTTTGTAATGTCATTTTTAGGTGCCATTTTCGTGGTGTCGTTTTCAGGTGCCATTTTTGTGGTGTCATTCCTGGGGTGTCATTTTTGGGCGCCATTTTTGTGGTGTCATTTTTGGGGCACAGTTTTTTAGGTGCCATTTTTGTGTGTAGTTCTTTTTGGGTGCCATTTCTAGGTGCCATTCCTGAGCTGCCATTCTTGGGGCGTAGTCTTTTAGGTACCACTTTTGTGGTGTCATTTTCATGGTGTCATTTTTTTGGGGGTGTCCTGTTCAGGCGCCACTTCCCACTCGCCATCTCCAAGCCCACAAGGGGGGTCAGGGTGGGATTCTCACCGCTCTGGTTGAGCTGCAGGGTGCTCTTGCTCCACTGGGACAGCCCCACGATTGCCACCATCTTGGCGCCCAGGCTGGAGCGCCGCTTCTTGCTGGCGGTGACGGTGACGGAGTCGGCGCTGCCGCGGGCGCTCTTCTCCAGGCTGTACATCTCGCCGCTGATGCTGGAGCTGCGCACCACGTTCCTGGAGGATGAGGAGCTGCCATCCCCGTTGAACATGGTCACAGCGCCCAGCGGGCACCGACGCCGCCTCTGCTGCCCGGGATCAGCTGTGGGGACAAGGTGGGGACACTGAGATGGCATCGCTGTCCTCGCAGGGATGGGTGGGTGGGAAGTGTTGGGAAATCCAGGAAATTCAGGTGGCATGACCCACTGAGGGATGGGAATTAGGGAAAGGAAATTCAGGTGGCATGACCCACTGAGGGATGGGAATTAGGGAAAGGAAATTCAGATGGCACAACCCACTGAGGGATGGGAATTAGGGAAAGGAAATTCAGATAGCACAACCCACTGAGGGATGGGAATTAGGGAAAGGTTTCCCCCCCAGGGAAAGGTTTTTCCTCCAGGGAAAGGAAATTCAAGAGATGGGTAGATGGGAAGTGTTGGAAAATCCGGGAAATTCAGGTGGCACAACCCACTGAGGGATGGGAATTGGGGAAAGGAAATTCAGGTGGCACAACCCACTGAAGGATGAGAATTAAGGAAAGGAAATTCAGGTGTCACAACCCACTGAGGGATGGGAATTAAGGAAAGGAAATTCAGGTTTTTCCCCCAGGGAAAGGAAATTCCAGGGATGGGTGGATGGGAAGTGTTGGAAAATCCAGGAAATTCAGGTGGCACGACCCACTGAGGGATGGGAATTAAGGAAAGGTTTTTTTCCTCCGGGGAAAGGTTTTTCCCCAAGGGAAAGAAAATTCAGGTGGCACAATCCACTGAAAGATGGGAGTTAAGGAAAGGAAATTCAGATGGCATGACCCACTGAGGGATGGGAATTTGGGAAAGGTTTTTTTCCTCCAGGGAAAGGAAATTCAAGGGATGGGTGGATGGGAAGTGTTGGGAAATCCAGGAAATTCAGGTGGCACAACCCACTGAGGGATGGGAATTAAGGAAAGGGTTTTTTCCCCCCAGGGGTTTTTTTTCCCCCATCCCTAGGCTGGGCACATTCCCAGGCTCCCCAGGGAATGGGAAGATTCCTGAGGCTGCCAGAGCTCCAGGAATATTTGGACACTGCTCTCAGGGATGCACAAGGTGGGATTTTGGGGTGTTCGTGCAAGGCCAGGGGTTGGGCTGGATGATCCTTGTGAATTCCTTTCATCTCAGGACATTCCAAGGTTTTTCCGCACCCGTGGGAGCAGCAGGAAGGGGTCGGGACCCCTGGGGTGAACATCCAGCCCTGCCCCAGCTCGCTTTGGGACACTCCCAAAGCCCAGGGGACACGGGGATGGGCAGAAGTGTCACCAGTCCCATCCACCCCTGGGGACATCCAAAATCCCACCCAGCCAAGTTTTCCCTGTCCAGGTGATTCCACCCCGGGATGGGAATCCCTGGAGGGGGGCCAGGAGCACCAGGAGCACTGGGGGTGGATGCCAGACCTCCCACACCTCCCTGCCTCCTTCCCAGGCCCATGAATATTTAAATTCCAGCAGGATGGAGCATCCATCTTCCAGGGAGAGCTGGATTATTAACTGCAGGCCAAGTGAAGCCACTTTGTGATAATGGATGGAGGCAGCGCCTGGAGAAATGTTTCCCTTTGAGGAGAGAGGGATGGAGACAAGCACGGGGACGGGAGTGGGGCAGGGTGGGGGCTCTGCTGCTCCACAGCGGCCACAACTGGGATGAGACCTGATGGGAATCATGGATGAGACCTGGCAGGAGCTGCGGGATCAGCTCCAGCACCGCTGAACTCGTGGATTTATCAATTCCAGGGGTGAGTGGGTGATTAGTCATTAATATCATTAATGAGCTCCCTCCTGGCTGGGGTTTTTCCTCCTGGCTCTGTCCGGGTATTGACCCTCAGCCTTTCCCCCACTGGGGGGTCAGCACTGACCCCCAGCTCCAGAGGGATGGATCCCTGGGATAAAGCTGTAAGTGAGGGGTGAGCCCCATTCCAGAGGGATGGATCCCTTTGGATTCAGCTGTTTATTGTGGGATGCAGTTCCAGAGGGATGGATCCCCTCAGATAAAGCTGTTAGTGTGGGATGAGGCCATTCCAGAGGGATGGATCCCTCAGATAAAGCAGTTTATTGTGGGATGAGCCCCATTCCAGAGGGATGGAGCCACAGGCACCTGGTGCATCCCAGCTCTGGAGCTGCCCCATCACAGCTCCAATGTCCAGCACCTCCTCGAGGAGGGGTCAGGGCTGATCCTCTGCCTTGGGGACACTTGGGGTGACACTTTCCAATGCCACCCGCCCCTCTCAGGCTCCAAACCTGCTGCAATCTCTGAGTTTTCCCTTAGGACACACCTGGCCCAGGGAATGGATCCCAAACACTTCCCCAACCACAGCGTTCCCGTGCCTCAGTTTCCCCACCAGCAAACCTGGCTTAGGCTGAGCCTGAACGAACACAAACCCCTCAGCCAGGCCCAGCCCAGGCCCCTCCATTTCCAGGTGAGAAATCCCCAAACACCCAAACCCTGCAGGGCCAGGAGGACACAAAAGGCTCCTGTTGCTGCTCCAGCCACCAGGCTCTGGTGGGAGCAAATTAGATCAGGAGAGCCGAGCGCTAATGGGATCATTTCCAATGCAACACACACAGGGATAATCCACTGCAAAGGAAGCAGAGCTCGCTCCTCAGCCCGAAGGGAGGATTTGCTTTCCCTGCCCGTGGTTTTACCCCTTATCTCTCTGCACAATCTGTTTGTGCCCAGAGCGGGTGCTGGGTGGAGGGTTCAGGGGTGCCTGGTGCTGAGAGGAGCCGGGCTGGAGAGTGGGTTTGAGTGCTGGATGGAGCCTCTGGCTGCTACAGCTGAGCTGGCCTTGGCAGGGCCACAGCACCCTCAGTGTCACCACAGCATCCTGAGTATCACCACAGTGCCCTCAGCACACGCACAGCATCCTTGGTGCCACCACAGCACCCTCAGTGTCACCACAGCACCACCTCAGCACCACCACAGCACCCTTGGCATGGCCACAACATCCTCAGTGTCACCACAGCATCCTGAGTATCACCACAGTGCCCTCAGCACACGCACAGCATCCTTGGTGCCACCACAGCATCCTCAGCATGGCCACAGCATTCTTGCCACCACCACAGTGTCCTCAGCATGGCCACAGCACCTTTGACGCCACCACAGCACCTTTCATGCCACCACAGCATCCTTAGTGCCACCACAACACCTTCGATGCCACCACAGCATCCTCAGCGCAGCCACAGCACCCTTGGTACCATCACAGCATCCTTGGCATGGCCACAGCACCCCTGATACCACCACAGCACCCTCGATGCCACCAGAGCATCCTCAGCACAGCCACAGCACCCCTGATGCCACCACAGCGCCTCTGAAGCCACCACAGCACCCTCGATGCCACCACAGCCCCCCCAGCCCCGGCTCCCCGTTCCCGGCAGCGCGGGGGGACTCAGGGAACCACACCAGTTTCCCTTTCCAATCCCCATTTCCCTTCCCCTCCCCGCATCCATCCCCCGGATCCCGAAGCTCGGAGCAATCCGCGGTGACGCCGCATCCCAGCCCTGCCATGGGAACGCATTCCCGAGCTCCCGGCGCTCCCGCAGCGCTCACCGCCAGCACGCTCCGTCCTTGCGGGAATCCACGAGCACCGGGACGCTCCCCATGGAGCCAAACCGCGATGCCGAGGGATGCACGGAGCCCCCGGGCACCGCCGGCAGCCGTGGCATGGCTGGAGCCGATGGATGAGCACAAAAAACGGGATCCCTGTTGCGTTTGGATGGCGGGGGCCGAGCTCTGCCCCTCCCCGCTCGTGGTACCCCAAAAAAAAATATTAAAAGAGGAGATGGAGGCGTCTTACCAGCGCTGCGCCTGGGAGGAAGAGGAGGAGGAGGAGGAGGCTCAGCTTAGCTTCCCAGCCCCATCCCGGCCGGATCCGGAGGGTGCCAGGGCGGGTGAATCTTTCCAGGGTTCTGGAGAGCCGGGGCTGTGCTGGCGCTGCTTCAGCATCTCCCTCAGCATCTCCATGGTTACACGGCTGACCCAGTTCTCCCAGCCCCGAGCAGGGGCACAGTGGTCCGGCAGGGTGGGATGTGCTGGGAGCACCCTGAGCTGGGATTCAGGGATATGGTGACACCCTCCCCTGGATCCCTGCAGGCAGATCCAGGTGCCACGGGGATGGCAGGAATGGGAAAAGTGGGGCTGGAGGGGTCACAGGTGACCCCAAGGTGGGGAGGGATCCCAGTCAGGGGTTGCAGGTGTGGGAAGGAAAATCCCAGGGCTGGCCCCAAATCTGCCACAGAAACAGGAATGAGGGGCAAAATATTGATGGGGAAAATGGATGCTCGGGGAAAAGCTCTGGAGAAGGAGGGAGCAGCCCCGCAGGTGCCCCCACACAGGTGGGAAAGCAGCAGGAGGAGGAGGAGGAGGAGGAAGGCGCTAAATGAGCATGGTGGGGGTGGCTGGGAATGCTGCCTTGCCAGGGGAGGAGGCAGAGGGATTTTAGGAGCTGCTTTCTCCCTCAAAACCATCAAGGTGGGTGTTCCCAGGGAAGAACAGGGCTGGAAACCCCCAGCAGTGGGGCAGGAGATTCTTCCTGTCCCCTGTGCTCGAGCCTGGAGGGAGAGCACTGAAAACTGTGGATGTCTGGAGCAGGTGGGTCCTAAAATCAGCTTTTTGTTGAAATAAAAAGGTTGCCAGAGCTGCCACCCCGAGGCCCTGCCAGTCCTGGACAAGCTGCAGCATCCCAGCTCCCACACACATGCTCCTCCAAGAATTTGGGAATAAGGCAAGGCTTATTTCCCCTAAAAGTATTTCATTCTAATTAATTGCTTCAGCTCTGATAGGCAGCTGCTTGTATAATTTTAATTGCCCAACAAGGGGTATAATTGTGTGCACGTGAGCTGGGAATTTGGGAGGAACTCCAGATCCTGGAATTCAGCTTCTCCTGGCTCAGGCAGGTTAGCAAAGTTCTGTCCTGGCTGGAATTTGCTGCAGGTGCAGCATTATTGCTGCTGCACCAGCTTGAAGTTAAAGAATGGGTCCAAATGTGCTCCATTCCTTGGAAAAGTTGGGGGATTTGGATGGGGCTGTGCTCAGGGATCCTACAGGAGCAGCTGCTGCCTCTGGAAAAAGGCCTGGATGGTGGAGGAGGGAGGAAGAAGAGGAGGAAGGCCCTGGAGCAAATCCCACAGGACGGCTCCAGTTGGGATGGTTTTCCAAGGGGCTGGGATGGGAGCCTGGACTGGTTTTCCATCAGGATGGGAAGTGCTGGTGTGGGTGGAGAGCTCAGGGTCCGATGGGATGGTGGTGACAGTGACCAGGGATGTCCCCAAGGGCTCAGCTCCTCCAGAGCCCTGGGAATGACTCCTGTGGGATGGCAATTCCTGCAGCCTGGAGGCAGCTGGGGCTGCTCCACGTGCTCTCCATGCTCCCAACTGCTCCTGCACGTGGGATGGACTGGGAGCGTCCCTGGGGTCCAGACTGGGAGCATCCCTGGGGTCCAGACTGGGAGCACACTGGGATCCAGACTGGGAGCATCCCTAGGATCCAGACTGGGAGCAGCGCTGGGATCCAGACTGGGAGCAGCGCTGGGATCCAGACTGGGAGCAGCGCTGGGATCCAGACTGGGAGCAGCGCTGGGATCCAGACTGGGAGCAGCGCTGGGATCCAGACTGGGAGCAGCGCTGGGATCCAGACTGGGAGCAGTGCTGGGATCCAAACTGGGAGCCACAGCCCAATGGGGTCTCCAGGCAGCAGTGGCACAGGAGAAATGTCCCATGGGAATCTTCCTGAGTCCCACTGTGTCCAAACACACCTCGGTTGTGGCAATTCCCTTTCTGTCCCCATTCCCAAAGGATGTGTCCATCTCCAGAAGGATCCATCCCAGAGCGCCTCCAGCATCCTCCTGCACCCAATTTGTGCCCATTTTCCACCGGGAAGGTGAGACAGGTGTGGAATTCCAGGTCATCCAGAGGCATAGGAGGTGGGGAAGGGGCTGCAGGACACCAGAGCCCACGCCCTGACCGCGCTGTCCCTGTCCCCAGTGTCCCTGCGTGACGTCTGCGCCCGCTTAAATAAGATCTGAGCTGAATCCCAGCGTTTCCTTGGCAACATCAAGGAATCCGAGGAGCAAAAGCCACCAGGCAGGGCCAGGCTGGGGGACAGCCAGCACCCACCGAGCCCAACTGGCCACCAGAGCCACGGGGACAGTGTGGAAAAGCACCAGGCATCCCCACGGTCCAGCTCATCCTGGAGAGAATCCAGGACAGAGCGTGGGTCATCTGCTCTGGTGGCACCTCGGTGCTGGCCGTGGCAGCGGGGACAGGCAGGAGGTGGCACTGAGCAGCCACCGTGGGTGCAGCCATGTGGCCCCAAAAACTGGGGCAGCACCATGGGGATGCAGGAATCCAGCCCTGGGCTGGGTTTGGGATGGGATCACCCCGCTCAGAGCCCAGCCCTTGTGCTGGTGGCACTCAGGGCAGTGCCAGGGCTGTGCCAGGCTGGGGCTGATCTCCCTGGCACGCAGGGAATGTGGACAGGAGCGTTTCCCTTGCCGGCTGCTCCGAGCTCTGCAATGCAGCTCGCACGGCTCGGCTGCTGTGTGTGAATCCCATCAATATTTCATGGAGCTGCTTCCTCCAGGGGAAGGGCTGCTCTCAGCTCCGGCTTTCTGCTGCTCCAACCAGCAGGGAACATCTGATTTCCTTCCACCAGCACCCAGCAGATCCTCCTCGTCCTCCCCATTCCACATTGGCAAATGTCCCTGTGCCTTCCAGGGGCTCTGGATTCTGAAATCCCTCAGGTTCCAGCACTGGCACCTGTCCAGCGCTCCTGGGGTCTCCAGCAGCTCCAGGATGGGTCACTGAATCCACCCACACCCCCAAATCCACGTCCAGGAGTGGGATGTGCCAACAGCCTGGCTGGATCCGACATTCCCTGCCCAGCCTCATCCATCCCGCAGCTCCCAGCTGGCTCCCGAGCCCAGCAGGAGTCGGGGGTGAGCAGCTTTGTTTGCAGAAAAAGTTGCTTTTTTAACTGCTAAGGCTGCACAATTATTCCCGAGCTTCTTCAGGGATCAGCAGAAAACTTGGGAAGAGTTGTGGGAGCCGGAGCGATGCCAGGAGGGGGCAGAGCCTGCGGCAAACACCCCTGGCTGTGGCACGGGGAGCGGGGGAGGCTCCCGGGGGTGGCAGCGGCTCCTGCATCCCTGGAGAGCAGGAGGATGGGATGGAGGGACACGGGATGATCCCAAGGTGCTGCTCCACTTGTGAGACGATGAGGCCAAAAAGCTGTCTGGTGTTGCTTCACCACCCAGCAACTCAAATCTGCGCAATTCCCAATTTCCAGGGTGAAACTCCCATCTCCAGGTGTTTTTGGGGCTGTGGGAAGGATGGGGAGGATGGAGAGGCTCCCAGCAGAGCATCCCAGGGCAGAGGAGCAGCTCCTGATCCCGGCAGGCAGCGGGAGGGATGGAGCTGTCAATCTCATCCCAATAATTCCTAATTCCTCTCTCTCTGCTCATGGAGATGTGGTGACAAAACATTTGAAATGCCTTGACAGGGACGCCAAGAGCTGCTGCCACACAGCTCCGGTTTTAATCAGCAGGAAAATTAGGGATTTTCATCGCCTTAAACTGCATTTTGTATCCGTGTGAGGCTTCCCAAAGGGCTGTGCTGCAGCAGGAGCCCACGGAGAGCTGAGCTCCAGGGATGGAATGGAGAAAATTCACCCCCGGATTTTGGCCAAGCAGCCCAAGATGCCGCAATGTCACCTCTGTCCCTGTCCCACAAAGGCTGGAATGGGGACAAAGGAGAGCGCTGGGAGTGTGGGAGGTGGCAGGAGTTTGGCCTCACAAAGGAGATGGAACAGCGAGAGAGGTGTGAGCACAGCAGGAGCGGCCTTGGGGAGGTGTCGGTGCAGCAGGAAACGAGCACACGGAGAACTGGGGCTGGAGAGGAGAGCTGAGGAACAGCCAGGCAGGGATTGGGAATGAAAACAGGGATGGCTTGGGAATGGCCAGGGGATGGAAACAGGGATGGTTTGGGAATGGCCAGGGGATGGAAACAG
>VXBI01011736.1:27359-37831 GCA_013397375.1 Toxostoma redivivum
TGAATCACTGGCACCCCCCGAAGAACCGGCACCCCTCAAAGGATCGGCACCCCCAGGATTTGCAAGAGGGGAGGTGACAACCAGACCCCAAAAGGGGCAGCAGCAGGATCGCGCAGCCATCAGGAGGATCCTAAGGGATGAGGGAAGAAGCAGCAGGTCCCCAGGAGGCTCCAGTTGGACCCTACAGCCTTCAAGGGGATCCTACACCCAGCAGCTGGACCCCAAAATTCTCCAGATGGACCCTAGGGCCTTCAGCTGGAGTCTGGAGCCACTAACCAGAGCTTGGGAGGCACCAGATGGATCCTACACCCAGAAACTGAACCCCAAGAGGCATCCAATGGATTCTACAGCCAGCAATTGAACCCCAAGAGACACTAAAATGGATCCTACACCCAGCAATTGAACCCCAAGAGACACTAAAATGGATCCTACACCCAGCAATTGAACCCCAAGAGACACTAAAATGGATCCTACACCCAGCAATTGAACCCCAAGAGACACTAAAATGGATCCTACACCCAGCAATTGAACCCCAAGAACAACCAGATGGATCCTACACGCTTCAATCAGACCCTACAGCCATCAGTTGAACCCCAAAAGCCTTCAGCTGCACCCTCTACCCATTAACTGGACCCTACACCCATCAGTGAGACCCCAAGAGCCTTCACTTGGATCCTACACCCATGAGCTGGACCCCAAAAGCCTCAGGTTGGACCCTACACCCATCAGTTGGACCCCAAAAGCCTCCAGTCGGACCCTACACCCAACAGCTGGACTCTGGAGCTGCCACCTGCCCCTCCTGTCACAGCGGGACCTCAGGAGCAGCTGCCAACCCCCCTGGACCCCAAGAGACCTCGGGAGGCTGCGGGCTGATCCCGCTCATCCTGGGATTTGGGAATGTACAAACCCCGCAGCTCCGATCCCGTTGGAGCCCCCGGGGTGGGGGGACAGGGACACCGTGGGGACACCCCAGTGTCCCCGAGGAAGATGTCTGGGCGGAGAGGCGGCGGTTCCAGCGCTGCCCTTGGACTCACCTTGGCTGCCGGGATCCAAACACCGATTTCCCTGCGAGCAGCGTCTCCCTGCTCCCGGTGAATTCCTCCGGCGCTTTCCCTGCGATGCCTCTGCCGGCTGACATGGAGCCACGTGCCGGGAGGAAACCCTCCTTCCCCGCCTTTAACTCTGTCCCTCCCTAAAATCCCGCAATTCCCAGCTCCCCATCCCATGGACAGCACCTGGGGCTGCACGGCAGTTCCCAATCCCGGGATTAGGGGCTGGGGAGCGATTTGGGATCGGGGTGGGTCAGCGAGTGCAAGCGTCCATCAGTGCAGGGAGGATGGGGGATGATTCCCATCCAGGGAAAAACTGGGATGCAGCAGGTCCCGGCAGGAAAGCTGGTTCAGGAACAGGAATAGCTGAAAGAACTAAATATGGAAACTTGGATAAACCAGCGCTGAAGGAGGGAGATGGTTTCCTAATGGGATTCAAAGCATATAAACAAACTCAGGGAGGAGGGAGGTTGTCCAGAGGGGCCTTGGTGAGGAAGAGTTTGGAAAACCAGCAGGAATTCTCACAGCAGGGAAAGCTATTCCATGAAATTTCCAGCTTTGTGGAGGACCTGCCGCTCCTAGGAGCACATTGTTGGGGGGAAGAGATACCGAGAACAACATCCCTAAAAGATTCTCCGAAGGATTTTTTTTCCAGCTGCTTTTTGATGATAGGAAATCTCACAGCAGTGGAGTTCTCAGTTCCATTGGAAGCTTTTTGCTGCCTTTGGTTTTTCTGGGATCACCAAGCTCACACTGGGAAAGCTTTGGTGCTGCAGATTCCAAGCTGGGGCTGTGTGGCAGCAATTTCCTGGGAATTGCTTTCGTGGATGGACAAAGCCCAAGGCTCTGAGATCCCATCAGAGCTCTCCCATCTCCGATGTCTGTTAATTCCTTAAGGAGCTCGGCTTTTCCAGCTCCTCGCCACCTTCTCCTTTCCCTTTTGGGTTTGTGCCGGCACCACGGGGGCGGCTTAACGGGATTATCCCGCTAAAACTGCCCTAAGAGGATTCCCGGGGCTGGGGATAGGGATGATCCATCCTGCCGGATGTGGGGGAGCCCAGCAGAGGTGTCCCTGTGAGGGTGACCCCGGGCTCTGCAGTGCCACGTGCTGCCCTTCCCTGGGACAGGGATGGATCCTGCCGGTGCTGGACACAGGGAATGGGGATGGACACACAGGGAAAGGCTGGCAATGTCAGGGCTCTGCGGGTGTTGGGGGGTTTGGGCTCTGTCTGAGGGATCCTAGAGCTGTCCTGGGGCTTCCCAGGAGATTTGGGGGCTTCCTAGGGAAGTCGTGGAGCTTTCCAGAGGACTGAGACTTCCCAGGAGGGTCCTGGGGCTGCCCCAGGAATTCTGGAGCTTCCCAGAAGGGTCCTGGGACTTCTCAGATGATTCTGGGGCTTCCCAGGAGTGTGCTGAGGATCCCCAGGAGTGTTCTGGAGCTTTCCAGAGGACTGAGCCTTCCCAGGAGGATCCTGGAGCTGCTCTGGGGCATCCTGGAGCTTCCCAGGAGGGTGCTGGGATTCTCAACAGTGTCCTGGAGCTTTCCAGAGGGCTGAGATTTTCCTGGAGCTGTCCTGGAGCATCCTGGAACTGTACTGGAGCATCCTGGGGCTGCCCAGATGATTTTGGGGCTTCCCAAGAGGGTGCTGGGGATTCCCAGGAGTGTCCTGAAGCTTTCCAGAAGACTGAGGCTTCCCAGGAGGATCCTGGACATGCTCTGGAGAGTCCTGGAGCTGTTCTGGGCTGTCCTGGGGCTCCCCAGGAGACTTTGGGGCTTCCCAGAAGGATCCTGGAGCTGCTCTGGGGCATCCTGGAGCTTCCCAAGCTGCTCCTGGGGCTTTCCTGGAGCTGCATTCAGGGAAGGAGAAGCTGCACCTGGAGAAGGGTTATGGAAAAGGGCTGGAATTCCCAGCGGGGATTCCCTGGACTAACCCTGCCCTGGCCCCTCTGGAAGTGCCCAGAGGGATGAGCTGCTGGAGCTGGGTCAGCTCCTGCCCTGCTGGAGCCTGTGTCCCACTTCTGGCAGGAGCAGGAGCCGTGTGGAGACACTGGAAAAATCTCCAGGCAGGAGCAATCAGGTCACCAGTGCTCACCAGTTGGATACTGGGACAGCCAGGGGGTTGAACTGGGCAGGAGGTGTTGTCCTGGGAAAAGAAAATTGGGAATATTGGGAATAAGGCCTCCCAGGCTGAGCACCTCAGCTCCCAGTGCTAATCCTAAAATTTTGTGGGAGTTTTTCCTGATTTTTGTTGGCTCTTCCTTAGGAAATGAGGGCTGGGGCAATGAGAATTCCTTTGGGAATTCCCATCTGGATCAGAAAAGGTAAAATTTCCTGGGACACAGGTTCAAACCTGAGCACAAAAGGGGATCCACAAGCTTGGAGTTGATCCTGGATCATCCCTCAGGAATTGTGGGCTCCTGAGGAATGGTCAAATTATCTCCAAGGGGGTTTCATTTCAAAGCAGAAGGCTTAAAAAAAATCAGTGTCCAGGTATAGATATATTCCTAAATATCCTTAAGTTTCATATGGATGATCCCAGCTTGGACAGGAAGCAGGTGGGATGTGGCCCCAAAATCTGGCCTTAAATGCTCCTTTTTTTCCTGCAGATCTATAAAGCAGAGTGTCCATGTCCAGAAAGAATTTGCATCCAGGTTCTCCTGTGCCTGTGGATTATTATCCCAAAGCAACAGCTTGTTTGGGATCAATCCAGAGTCCTGCTGGAACGGGAATCCCGGGGGATGGCGGGGGCTGAGCTGGGAAGGGCCAGCCTTGGCCCTGCTGCTCTGAGCTGATTTTCTTGGTGCCAAACAAATCCATGGCTCCCAAATCCAGGTGTGGGGTGCAGTGGGAAGCGTGGGAGGGATGGGATGAGCAGGTGGAAGGTGCTGGGTGAGTCCAAACTCATCAAAGCACCACCAAATTCCTGCAAAAGCACTTTCTCCTTTCCTTTTTTTTTTTCTTTAATTTTTTTTTCTCCTCTCTGTTTCTTGTTTTCCTTGGCTCCTCCACGTTCCGGGCAGGCTGACAGGGAGCTCTGTGGAGCTGCAATCCCTGTGGGAAAAGCTGAGCAGCTCCAGACAATGGATCCATTGCTGCTGGAAAAGGGAGCAGGTGGGGAGGAAACGGAGCTGCACAAAAGGAGGAGGAGGAGGAGGAGGAGGAGCAAGGGGGGATTGTCCAGGAAATCCCTGGAGAGGGGCTGGATCCAAGCTGGGTGCTCTGACAGCTGGGCCTGGCAGCAGCAGCAGTGCTGTAATTAATTAATTAATGGGGCGTTTTCCAGAGAATTGTGGGGATGGATTGTCGGTGCTGAAACAGAAGGAAACAGCTCAGAAATTCGGGAATTAAAAAAAAAAAAAAACAACCCCAACCTGGAGCAGCTGTGAGGGTGGGGAACGGACTTCCCAGGAAAGCTGTGGCTGCCCCATCCTGGAGTGTCCAATTCCAGGTTGGAGCACCCTGGGACAGTGGAAGTGTCCCTGCCCATGGCAGGGGGTGGAACTGGAGGATCCTGAATGTCCTTCCAACCCAAACCACTTCGTGATCCCGACTTTTATTTCTCTTGGCTGCCTTGCAAGTGCCCTCAGTCTCGAGACTTCAAATAAAACTGCAGGAATTTTGCTGTAAGACATTTCCCACTCCAGTGCCAGCACGGAGCCTCTGGGGCAGCCAAGCTCTCAACCCACAGAGGACACAGAAATTTGTCCCAATTCCTCCATTTCTTCCACAAAAAAACCACAAATCCCAAATCCCTGTGCTTGCAGGGAATGGGATTTTGTCCTCTGGCAGGGCAGACCCAGCCTTCAGTTTTGGGAAGGGTGACTGGAAGTGCAGCAGCCCTGTGGGATCCCACTTTCCTTTCTCATCCCAAACAATATTTCAAGGGATTTACTTTTATAACCTGAACAATGATATTAAAAACGATACTAAAAAAAGAAACTTGGCCAGGCTGCAAATTGGGCCACCAGAAGGACAATGAGGAGGCAAAAAGATGGGAGTCACTCCTAAGGAAAAGGGAATTTCTTCACGGGAAAAATCCTGAGGCAGCATGAGTCACCCCTCAGTGTGTCCTGGAGCCAGGAAAGCTGGGAATTGGGAGAGCTGGCAGGAGCAGGGCACAAACTTTGGCAGGAGAAAAACCTTCCTGTGCTGAGGGAGCAGCCAGGATTCACTGGAATGTCCCTGGATGATCCCTGGGATTGCACTGCCAGGGAGATCCTGGTGGAGTGGAGTTGCTGTGAAATGGATGTGCAGAAAGGCAAAAAAATTCTGCTGGAAATGCAAAAAATTCTAACAGAAATCTACTTTACTGCTCTGTTAATTGACATAATTAATCCATAAAAGCAGAATTCCAGAGATTCCTGAGACTCCTACCATGGATAATAACACACATCCATCCAGGGGTGGGAATAAATTCCTCCATGGAATTGTGAGGATCCACGGGATGGAAGTGTCACAGGGGAAGGGATCCTGGAGGATCTTTGGGATGAGATCCCTGCAGGAAAGGAGATGGCAATTCCCAGGTGAGGGGCTGGGAATGAGGCAGCAGCTCCTGGTGCAGCTCCAGCCCTCCATGGCTTCAAGGAAAAAATTAAAAAGGAATTAAAATCCACCTCCCATGAAAATACAAATCCCCTCGCTAATTTTCCTCGTTATTCCCATTGGATGTTGTTCCAGAACTGATGGATTTGAGGCGAATGTCAAGGCAGCCTTTACTTCCCCTCCCTTTGGGGCTTTTTTTCTGATTATCAGCTGCTTTGATTGTTCACTCAGAGAAAAAAAGGATCTTTAATTCCTTTATCTATTTAAGTCGATTTCAGGAATATTTTTTCTCCCACAGTATGAACAATCAGAACTCTGTGGTCTCCCAGATATGTAAAATAGTTCTTTTTCTTCTTTTGTGGGCTGATATAGTTGAGCTACATAATGAGACTCTGGGAGTGAGTCAACTCAGGAACACTGGGTGTTATTTAAATTCTATTTCAAACGAACTCCTATTAAAAAAATCCCAAAAAATGCCAAATCCTGGTGTGGAGAAAAGTTCATTGCAACTCATCCTACCCTAAGCACTTTTATCCAACATCTCTAACAGATTTATTTACCACTAATTTATTATGATACTTAACAGAGAAGCAAACATGCTTGGAAAACATCGCAGCCTTCCTGTTTTGCTTTTTGTTTTTTTAATAAAGCAGGAAAAACATTGGAAGGCTCCTCACACGAGGCCTAAAGCTGGACACGCGAGGGTTTAGGACAGGGCAGATCTGGGTCAGAAACAGAGTTTGGCTGCCCCTTAAGGCACGTCTGCCCCCGAGATCTCTCCCGGTTTATCCCAGTCCCGCCGGTTTGTCCCAGTTTGTCCCGATCCCTCCAGATTTGTCCCGGTTTGTCCCCGTCCCTCACGGCCCCTCACGGCCCCTCACGGCCTTCCCGCCCCCCCGCAAATCTCGCGAGATCTCCGCCAGGTCACGCGCCCGCGCGCACCGCCGCGGCCCAGCCCGGGGAAAGGGGGGGGGACACAAAAAAGGGCGGAGCCTCCGCCCCGCCGCCTCACGGCCCCGCCGCCATCTTGTTTCTCGGCCGCTCAGCGCTTACTCCGCTCCGGCCGCCCCCCTTTTTCTCNGGACCCCCGTGCTGAGAGCCGGGACTCGAGGGTGGCAGCGCCCGGGACCCCCGTGCTGAGAGCCGGGACTCGAGGGTGGCAGTGCCCGGGACCCCCGTGCTGAGAGCCGGGACTCGAGGGTGGCAGTGCCCGGGACCCCCGTTCTGAGAGCCGGGACTCGGGGCCGGCAGCGCCCGGGCCTCCTGGGATGAGCTTTAAGGTCACTTTCCCTCTAAGCTTGGTTGTGAGATTCCAAGGCAGGTTGTGATCCTGATCTGTCTGAGAAGAGAGTGGGTAGAGAGGAGCTCGGATGTTTAGATTTTATTTTAGAAAAAAATTCTTGGCTGTGTGAGTGATGAGAGGCTGGAATGGATTTCCCCAGAGAAGCTGTGGCTGTCCCTGGATTCCTGTAAGTGTCCCAGGCCAGGCTGGATGGCGCTTGGAGCAACCCGGGTGTCCCTGCCCATGGCAGGAGGTGGCACTCGGGGATTTTTAAAATCCCTTCCAACCCTCAACATTTTGTCATTCCATGATTCTGTTTTACCAGTCTTTGGGATTTTTGAGAAGTTTCTTCAGGCTATGCCACAGCATTTGGCAAGAAGAGGGGCAGGACCATGACAAGGCAGTTGAGGGTTTCTGATATTGTCATTGTTTAATCTGTGCTCAAAAAGCAGCAAGAGCTGTGAGAACATCTTTGGTCTCCCTAAATCCTGTTTTTTTCCCCAAGCTGGGGGAATAAAAGGAATGTCCCCAGGTAACTGGTCAGTCCCAGGGCACTGCCAGCAGCGTGGGTGTGGCCTGGATAACCGGGAATCCTTTTGGCTGAGTGGGATTCCATTCGGGTGGGTTCCTCGTGCAGGTGTTTGGGGGTATTACCTTTTCCATCAGCCCTGCAAACCAAACCATCAAATCCTTGGCAACATTTCCTTAGGTTTTTCCTTAAATGAGGATCTGGTTTTGGACTGGGCTGTTTGTCCTCGTGCTCTGTGACAGCCTCAGCTCACCTGGGCGTCGTGGTGACAACAGTGTCACACCTGGCTCTGGCATAACCAGGGACAGATCCCAGAAAAGGGCTGGAGCTGTTCCAGGGGGGATTTAGGGAAAGGTTCTGGGATTTCTGGGGGACACTGACCAGGGAATGGGAGCATTCCCGAGGCTACCAGAGCTCCAGGAATATTTGGATGGAATATGCACAGGGTGGGATTGCTCAGGAGCTGGACTGGATGATCCTGAGGATCCTTCCAGCTCAGATATTCCATGATTCTGGGATCCAGCAGAATCCCTGACTGCTCATTCCAGCAGCAATCAATGTGATCCCAACTCTGGTGACCTTGAGCCAGGCATTTTTCCTGCCTGGCCTCGTTAGTTTGTGCTTGATCAAGATAAATCCTGTTTGTCCAAGCCCATTTCCACAGGAATCACAGGCAGTGGAAATTCCTAGAAGTGCCTCAGAGGGGCAGGTGACAGCTACAGGGTTCAGAACATTCCTTCCTCCCGATGTTTTCCCAGGAACTCTGGAGTTCATGGAATGTTTTGAACCCTAAATCCCACCCTTTCCATGGGCAGAGACCTCCCACTATCCCAGGTTGCTCCAGCCTGGCCTTGGGCACTTCCAGGGATCCAGGAGCAGCCCCAGCTTCTCGGGGAATTCCATCCCAGCCCCTCCAGAAAGAATTTTTCCCAAAATCCCATCCAAACCCTCTGTGATTTCAGAGCAAGAACAGCTGCAGTGCTTGGAATAAACCCTTTAGGGCTTCCCAAATTAATTTAATGGGGGTTTTCCACAAATAATAACGTGGGTTTTCCCAAAATTAATTTGGTGTTTTTATCTCCCCACAAATAAACCATTTACTGCAGGTCTTCCTAAAATTAATTTGGAGTTTTTATCCCCCCCAAATAAAACTTTTACTGTAGAAATTCCCAAAATTAATTTGGGGTTTTCACCCCCTACAAATAAACCTTTTACTATAGAACTTCCCAAAATTACCCAGTTTTTATTGTCAGGAGGAATTATTAACTCAGCTGTTCCTGTGGGTCATTCCCAAGCAGCTTTAGGTCCCTTGGGATGTGCCAAGGCACGAGGGAATGTGTTTGGCCAGTCAGAACCCCTTGGAATTCCAGAATTCCAGCCAGGCATTCCTCTGCTCTGCAGGAAAGGTGCTGCCTTTGTTTTTCTTACCACCCAAAGCACCTCACATAATTCCAATAGTCAGAATTCCGCAGCTTCCAGGCCCTGTTTTTTATCTGAGGAATGCCACAGGAAGAGAACAGAGTGTATTTATTTTTTTTTAAGGCTATGTTTTAACCAATTCTATTGCCCCAAATCATCAGGAAGGTCTATTTTTAAAATAATCTCTCCTCGTTATCAGATTCAAAGTGATTTAATCTGCAGGGCTGGTCAAGGCTTGGCTGTGCTTCCCAATATTTTTTGCCTCTGGATAATCCCGTCAGCAGGAAATTATACTTTGGAATTACAGCTCAAAATCCATTGGGGTGTTGTTGATAAAACTGGGATTTGTGCATCCAGAGGTTAAAACATCACCTGCTTCCCACAATTTTTTTATTGTGGACCATTCCCATTCGGTACCCACAGCATTCCTAAATTCACATCAGAATGCTGCTGGAGGGGGCAAAGTGAGGCTGTGTGTGATGAGAACTGAAGGGAAATTATTGGTGTTGGAGGTGAATGCTTCCTGCTGGAATTTTGCTGGGATTCATCCTGCCCAGGGAGCTGGAAAAGCCACCTCTATTTTTTTTGTTGTTGTTTTTTTGGGGTTTTTTGGGTTTTTTTTCCTCTCATGCTGTGGAATGTTTGTGGGGCAGCGCAGCAGGGAGGGCTATGGGATCCCGATCCCTGCTCCCGGTGGCTCCCAGGGACAATGGGGCACAAGGGATTGCAGTTCTGGGATAATCAGCACAGGACAAGGGTCCAGACAGAGGATTTGGGGTCTGGAGCATCTCCCAGATGAGGAGAAGCAGCAGGAGCTGGCTTGGCTGTGGCCCTGCTGGAATGAATTATTCCTGAGAAACACCAGATTTGTCCAAGCTGCAGCTCTCAGGATTCCTTGTGAGGAAAAACTGGGAAAATGAAAGGCTGGGAGAGAACCCCATCAATGCATAAAATGTCCCCAAGGGGTGTCAGAAGTGGTGGCAGGCTCTGTGCAGGGACAGGACGAGGAGCAGAAATGAAACCACGACGAGTTCACCTCCCCGTGAGGAAGAACTGAATTCATGGGGGTGGCGGAGCCCTGGAACAGCTGGAGGCTCCCTCTGGGGACATCCCAGCCCCGCCTGGAGCTGTCCCCGTGTCACCTGCTCCGGGTGTGACCCTGCCTTGGCAGGGGGTGGGGCTGGGTGATCTCCAAAGTTCCCAAAATTTCTGGAATTCCGGGATCCGACCGCGCGCGCTCCCGCCGCACCTCGCGCACGTGCGGCCCCTGCGCCCCGCCGGGAAGGTGTGGCGGGAACCGCCGTGATTGACAGCCGCGCGGGCCAATCAGCGGCCGCCTCCGCCAGCCTCCTCAGGCATTTGAATAGGAGGCGAGGCGGCCAATCGGGGCGGGGCTGGGGGCGGGGCTTGCCTGACCCCTGCGGCCGCCGCTCAAGGTAACTTTAAAGCAGGAAGCGGCCGGCGAGGCTGCGCCGCGGCGCCGACCAATGGGAGCGCGCCCCGGGGCTCCGGCGGTGAGCGGGCCCCGCCCCCGCGCGGGGTGGGACGGAGGGGCGGGGCCTGGGCTCCAGCAGCCAATGGGAGCGCGCGGTGGGCGGGGCCAAGCCGGGGTGATGTCATCGGGGGGGGGCGGGGGGGGCCGCGCAGGCG